>LR990946.1:9035691-9386507 GCA_905163415.1 Noctua fimbriata
GATTGTTATCATCATTGTGCTCAGGTTTCTAAATAAAACCATCTTTAGATACGGTCTGTGAAGCTTTGTTTTTTTTTTTGCTACTTTCTTTACAGACAACTTTATAATTTCGAGATTCAACATATTTACATCGAATTTTGTATCGTGCTCAAGTTCTACCTTAAATATTCTATCTAAATATATATTTCAAGGGCTGTATAGATCTCTGTTTTATTTTTCCTTTTCCTTGTGTGGTCTCAGTAATAGGTTAGTTCTAATGAACCACGTACTAATTGACACGGACGAGCAAGCACAAGCAATAACGTCAAGTTAACTGAATTTGTGGACGCCTACGTCCATTGCCGTTACGATTGGGAATTTATAACTATTTAATTTATCACTGCTAAGTGTTAGTGTATGCGGGCGCTTTAGTCCCGTTTTGTAACTTAGACGATTTTAAAATTAGAATTGGGTGTTTTTGTTGGGCGTCACTATTTCTTAACTTTTTTTTTTCGGTTTAAATATGGAAGTGACATTGATTAATGTCAATGTCTTCGATGTCAAGTTCAGTCGCCTAATCGAAATATTATTGCAGCGGCCTCTCACAGTGCACCGTTATGACTACAAACGTACGGTTTATGTTAGATTTATTTATTACGGCACAATTTATCATAGCACTGTCATAATTACTCAGGATGCAAATTAATGGTAGTAAGACTAATAAATATTCCAGATAACGTAACATACACAATAAACCAACTGTTTGAGATAACTGTACTTACCTAAAACTACCAATATGAAACACAAACTAATGTACAAGATCATCAGGAATCTTTGGTAACTAATAAACTAATAATATCACACTCAAGAACGGCAATCATCTACGCGACTGCCGAAATTTTATATCACAGTACACATCACTAACTACACTGTATTGGCCACACTGCGATCCCATCAGGCCATCACATTACAAGCACACATTTTTTGTATACGGGAGTTGCATTCGGCACCACAACTTTTTTCCGTTCTCCGTAACTTAAAAGTTTCGGTCATCGTACGTAATCGATGTCCACGCTCTTTATTTCACTTCCCATCACTAATATAGTACGTTATACAAAATTCGAATCGATTTGGAACACTTGTGAATTGTTTAAATGTTTATTGTACGATAGTTTTCGGGGCGCGAGCGACAAGGGTCCGTCCTCGTCGGCGGTCTGGACGCAACTGCGTGAAGTTGGCCCCCATTGGTGAAGAATGCGCCGCGCATGGTTGCCACACCGGCCACGCTTCACTTGAACGCCGGCCGAAATGGAGAGGCGCACTCGAACACCCAATTTACAATAATCCCGTGTATTTTGAAAGCGGTCGCTTAATATAACCAGACACAGAATCGTGCATTGTCAGTAGCGTCGGCCCCGATCTTGGCCGCTTGTTGCCACGAATTCTTCATACGCTTTTGGAATATGTGCGCCGTCTCGCTCGCACGAGCTTTCGAATGAAAAACAGGTAAACGCTTGGGGCCTACAACGGTGTGCAATGGAGATTACGAAACATCCAATTTTATATATCGTCGTGTTACAAAATTTAACGCATTTTAATATGCATGCAAATTGAACGACAGCACTATCTTTTTTCGTATTTTTTTTTATTCTATCAAATGACAGTAATCGCTTTGGAATATGGCAGTTTCAATCGAATTAATTGGTTGATATAATTGACCTGTTAGCGTTTTCGATGAGTTTTTTTGTTGACAATATTACTTGTACGGTTTTTCTGCGAAGCAATCAGTGTATGGGCAGAGTTGAAGTAACTTTTCGTATATTGTAATGTATTTATGAAAGATTTTAACAGGAATACGGGGAAAAATATCCGTAAAATTGAAGTATGTTCGGAAAGGACGTAAAGTTATTAATGAAACATATTTTTATTTAAATATCAGAGATCATTAACGTAGTACTGGCATAGAATAATAATATAGTATGTCTAGGTGGATTTATATATTTCTGCCTCTGATTGACTAAAGTTCCGATTTCGTCATATTAATCTTACTACAGGGCAAGTACCTACAACTGCAACTAAAAACATATCAAATGATGGAGCTACGATGCAAAGCCGGTTTTGCTCGATTAAAGTTCAAGTTCCAAGCTCTGTTAACTTCATCGAAAAATTAAGTAGTGTTATAATAACATACTGGGTTGTGGAGGTCAGATAGGCAGTCGCTCCATGTAAAGTACGACCCCAACATAGTTGGGAAAGGCAAGGCAGATAATGATGATGATGTTACAATAACATACTTTTAAAGACCTTTCGATACACTAACAATCTTAGATTTTAAAATATCATGGTCACTAACATTATCATTAACACTAGAAACGAGATATATACCATGTTTACTGATTTGTTTGAGTTCCCGATATTTCGGCGCTGTTGCAAGCACACACAGCAAGTAAATATCCCGTTTCTAGTGTTAATGATAATACTAACAATCTTCATTCTCATCAAAGTTATTTCATTCGATATCAAAGTTGCCAACAAAATCTAAAAAAGTCGTCATACCGTTTACATCCAATACCATTTCTTTATGCTCCTTTCAAAACCGATTCACATCCTTGATACTTATGTATCTTTCTTTCTTTCACTGTCTATATGTCTACCTGTATCTACGAGTACATCTAAAGATAGGGACAGGTCAGAAACTTACGCGGTAACAACCCTTTCTCCTGATCTTTTGTGTTTACCCCTTTTTGTTAGACCCAGTGACGCACGATCTTTTACGTTTAACTTGTACCTACACGCTGCTTCGAGCTTTAAAGGGTAAGTAGGATTGAAAGTTGTATTAATGTGTTATAGTATGACTCTATTAGAATTAATAAGACTCTGAATCAAGCATGTTTTACAAGAAGCGGTACACAGTGAGGTAAAAACTCATTGGTGATTTTAGGCAACCTTACTAGGCTATTTCGAAATCTAGTCAGCAAAGGCATTGAGAAATTCCCAGGAAATCTATTTACCAATCACATTCCTATCCTTTCAAGCCTAGGTCTTCAACGCTTCGTCAAAGCGACTATTCTAACGAAACGAGACAGCATTGTAAAGTCATGTCTCTGTCTCGTTCCCTCCTTTGCTTGCAAGGTCCGTTTTGCTTTACAAATTAGTCGTGCAGTCATCATTAGCGACCAGTTCATTCATTCCTAATGTGGCGAGTTTCTTTACCCAAACTAGTTCCCGTAAAACTTCACCCATAGCTGGGTCTTTCTTTGTTTGTGGTAATACTTCCAATCTTCACTCTCGTTTGCCAGCAACATCCAGGTTTATTCTGCGGTGGCAACAATGTCAACTGCCTGAAACTTTGTGTCCCACATTATCCAGGTTTTGGCAGTTCATTTAACGTTGTGTGTCATAATATTTTGACGTGTTTTAGCCTTATACTAAATTCACATCGACATAGCTGTAAGCCCACAGCTCCGTCGATCCCGCAAAGATATAGATCGACATGTTGAATAGATTATAAAAAGGCGTTTGACTCGGTGCCACATCGGTGTTAGGTTGTTGAGGGTGCTGGAGTTGTATTGTATTTGTTTACTTAAAAACATTTAACTTTGAATATACACAGAATTTGCCTGAAATAAAACCTGAGAAAAGAGAATATACCATAACGTAACATCACGCTTGTAATACCAGAAGGGTTAGGCAGAGGTGTACCTAATAGTGCACCCACATTTCGCCAGTTATGTTATGTTATGTTATGTTATGTTAAGTCCCGTATAATGGAGGCGAGCCGACTGCTATCAACCGGGCATAAATCTAGACTCGGTGGCTGCTACTGAGAAAATCCTAATAAAAAAAAAAACTGAATAACACTGCTCGACCTGGGAATCGAACCCAGGACCTCATCCTCAGCAGTCCCGTTTGCGACCACTTACAACAAGACAGTCATAAAAGAGTCTATCCATATTCTAAAACTGGAAAAGAATCCTCTATTCCCTACCTTCCTAAATAAACTGCCACCAAACCAACAAACGACAAAGAAAAGAAAGTGAAAACAAGTAAACTAGAGCAGGACAGAGATATCTCCCAAAGTATGATTCCGTAACATGACAATCGGTAAAGTTCACGTCGTCAAAGATATCTTCAGAATAATTGTTTTGTACTAAATCACAGCGGAAAGATTAGAGTTCCGTAACTCCATGGCTGGAACTTCGACGGCTTTGATAGGGATGGCGAATGGGCAGATTTTGTTGAAATTGAGCGATGAACTTAGACTTATTTACAACAGTCTTCTTTTTAGCGTGTCGATGACAATTCAAATTGAATCAGCCCAAAATTTGGCGACGATATCAAGTGTCCCATCGCTTGTGGGGGCAACACCACATTTACACTCCAGGGCAGAGTCATCTCCACCTGATCAGGTTTTCCTTGCTTCAGCCAACCTGTGTCCGGAATCAGCAATCATTTGCATTGAGAAATATTGAGTCTTCTTTAAGCATTTGTGCATAACACCAGCGGCCCGTCCGTGCATTTCATGGATGTTGGTAATAAAAAGGCATGTCAAAACAAAGAGATGTTCTGCGCTATTTAAGTCAAATACTAGAAATCCACTGAGGACAATGTGACTGAAAAGTTGTGTGGTAATCCGTTGTCGTGGTATGGGCATGTGATGCGAAGGAATGAGGAAAATGTCGTGAGGAAAGTTTTGAATATAACTGTAGATGGGTATAAGAGTAGAGGAAGACTAAAGAAACAATGAATGGACTGTGTGAAGAATGATATGGCACGAAAGGAGGTGTCTGATGAGATGACGGGTAATAGAGAAGTATGGAAGAAGAAGACATGCTGCGCCGACCCTGAATGAATTGGGAAAAGGGCAAGAAAATGATGATGATGATGACTAAAAATTCACTGAGTGTTGTAGAAGAACTAAACGGCCACACATACTACAGAGTTAATTGAGGGTCGACCACTTTCAACCTTATTACTTAGGGCATAAGGGTGACAAGTGGCAGACCGTCAGTGTCACATCAAGCTACTACAATCTGTCAAATTTCTTTAATAGATTTTCAACTTTATAGCTAAAGCATTAGGCAAATTTTCCCAATCAACCTTCAAGGTTTTAAAATAAAATTTGACAATTTCGGTTAGCTTGATGTGCTGGCATATTTACATATACGAAAAGTGTCTTTGCATTCTGATAAGCTTCAGTTTAAAGCAAAGCAAATATTAGAAATATGCATATCTGGGTATACCTTGATGCATAAGACTAGCCTGGACAAGCAAAATCAGGCTCAATTTTCTAGGCAATAGGTATTCAAGAAGGATGAAGGATTGTTAAAGGTCTCGTCATCATCATAATCTTCCTGTCCTTGTCCCATGTTACTTGGGATCGACGCAACACGTTTTATTCTTTCATCCTCCTCTGTCAACCATCACGCTATCATTTACTCCTTTATCTCTCATATCATTCCTAACACAATCCATCCATCGTTTCTTTGGTCTTCCTCTTCTCCATCCATCAACATTTTTATATATTCATCACTCTTTAAGAATTCGTAAAGGAATGAGACAGGCTAAATTGTTAGAGCTCGACCATCTGACCTATTTTTATCCAGAAATACTGCAGTATCAACCCTATGGCTTAGCCGAATGTCGGTCAGACACAAACTATTTACCGGACTAACTCCTTTGAACTATTCAATTTGATGTCAGACAATAGAAACTTTCACGTTTTTTGAGTTTGTACGCTTTTCTCTCTCATGCTAGGAATCCGCTGCAGCAGGTTCTGGAGAGCTCACATTTTATTTGACTAGTTTTGCGTACTTTCTGTTTTTATTCTCTACGATTTTTTTAATGCAGAATACATTGCATAATTCCGTTCTTTCAAAAGCGTTAAACTGTTTCAGATTTAATGATGGAGAAACATATATTTTTGTTTATAAAAAAATTAGTCTTATTTATTTTTGCTAACAATTTTATCCACACAAGATTTACTTACTGTCTTTATAAAATGTTTTAAAGAATGACAATGATCGGTCTGAATCTTTACTTATCTCAATTTCATTTGAGGTCGGCGCAGCATGTCTTTTTCTTCCTTGCATTCCTTTCTAGCCATCTTTCACACCATCCCTCCATCGTTTCTTTGGTCCTCCTCTAATATCTTTGTTACTTTAATATTTTACAATCGTGTTATCTATCGTTTTTCCCTCTTTGACCGTAAATTAATCACTTGTATGTACGTCACAACTGGTACAGTCAACCATATCTTGCCATTAACAGCGCCTTTATGTCTTAGCAGTAAGGTCAGTTTTCGTAGTCAAAATTTATCACTGTTTTTTGATTATACAAGACCAGTTAGTTTCGGTTTAATTACAATGGCTAACTACTAACGAAATCCGTTCCCGTCTTTGAATGGAGAATCTATTGTTAAAAGATTAGTTGGAAGAAAAGCCATGGTTAACTCTCCCTTGGGAATAAAGTGGAACGAGGATGCCACGTGCTTTCTTGGTGTGGTCAATGGCTGGAGTTTTAGAGTAGTAACATAGCTTGGGTCAGTGTGTACTATCAAAAGACCACCAGGTCTGATTACTGTTTGTCGAATATATCTAATAGAAGAGCAGTTTTCGTATAGTTATTGACCTTTTACAAAGAAGTCATCATCTGCCTAGCCTTTTCCCAACTATGTTGGGGTCGGCTTCCAATCTAACCGGATGCAGCTGAATACCAGTATTTTTCATGGAGCAACTGCATATCTCACCTCCACAATACAGTTAGAACTGGATAATATGATATCCCTTGGTCACACTGATTGTCAGAATTTCGGGCCATTGACTACCAGTAACGACTGGCAAAGAGCTACAAATGACAGCCGGGACTAACGGCTTAACGTGCTTTTCGAGGCACAGAGGAGTCTCGGTATGTAATTGGCGGTCCCATTCACGGATCAACCCAGGCAAGCGCAGCTTAACCTGAAGATCGACCCGAGCGGCTGGTACTATTTAGCCACGAGCTCCACTTTTATAGAGAAGTACGGTCTGTTATTTATCAATTATGCGTGTGTGCAAATCATCGTTTTCTTCACAGCAGTCTTGGTACACTGTTAATCCTCGGAAACCTTTATATGCTGTTTATTTGATACTGTATTCGCTTGAATCCTGTCATAGTATGATGTCAGTTACCATTTACATTGACGTCATTGTCTGTACTCAGTACTGCATCAACTACAATTTATTAAACAGTTCTTGAACACAACGTCCTAAAACAACATAAAAATTCTTAGTTGTGTTTAATAATTTCCGTTTACCACTATTCCTACGTCTTTTCACTCACCAGTTGCGAGTACTACCTCATTGTTTCATTCTTCGTCATTCACAGCATGATCATTTTTCAAAAGCGTCTCCTAAACACCAGAAACTACAAAACTAACCACCATGTTGTCAACATGTAGGGTAGATATAATTTCTTTCCAACAGAAGTATCGAAAACTATTATCTCTAACATCTCTAAAAACCACCCCCTACAGCGAAAAAAAGGACAATAATGAACCCACGGAGACCATTATCATTTCGACCAATTTTAGGAAACAAAAAATTTCGAAACCCTATTAACCGCTTCTTCACTAATTATACACCTCTATTCCAAAGCTTTACAGTCCACAATCCCTTAAAAATAAACTTCAGAAATGTAATGTGATATCTCGGTGTGAAACATAAAAATCGTCGTTGACTGGTAACCGATAGTTTTGACAAACATTTTGGAAGATATCAAAGCTCTAATGTAATACGTCTATCTGATTTGGGAATGGGCGAAACAGGGCTTATCGGTTGAAAGCAAGATAACTTAACTGTCAGCAAGAAGTTATTGAGTAGATATTGAAATTCTACAGAATTTAAATTAGCGCCCACTAGTTTTAGACAAGACATAGCTGGAGATTAAGTTAACGAATATAATAAGTTATGGACAACTTAATATCAGAACCAAAAATTCGGAGACATATGACACCTACCAACCGGCACTGGCCCCGCGTGGTGGATAGACTTACAGTCCATTCCCTCTCATAAAGACGAGACCTGTGTCCCAGCAGTGGGAACATTTTAGGGTGATTCTGCTATCATTAGCCTGTATTTTACTTTATTACTACAGGGCAAAGGAATCTCTACTCCCACTTCTGTTTCTAGGGCTCAATAAAACACAGAAATATTTACTCAAAAAAAAAACACAACTGCATACAACCACTGCCTACCCACTGACATGTTACTTTACCAAAATCACCATTCCAACATCCCAAAACAACTCCATGTTTTATCAAATTACTTTCATCAACCGCTTCGCCAGTTATAACATGCGTAACCAACTCATCTGTTACCACGAGTCCTGCCCACCCCACCAACATAACCGTAACATATTAAAGTAATAAATCAGGATTGGGGCACCATACCATCGTACCCCAAATTAATGTTTTGACCTTACATCGAATCGGAGTCTCAAATCAGAGAATACCTTTAAAGAAAGTTTTATTTTTACTTGAAGGACATTATCAGACGAATATCTGGGAACGAACGATGCATTCGCAATTGATATACTGGTAACTGGCAGTACGGGACACATTTTGGATTGGAGTAAACTGAGATTTGGGGACTTTAAATACATGATATATCTTGCAGTGACGTTTGACAGTGATAAATTCATTGGCTGAGGTTAACATCAAGATTATGAGTCAGATTTAAGCGGTGCACACACTGCAGATTCCAACATCGGCCAAGATTTAAATGACTAATAAAATTGAAATGATAGAACATGAATTTGAAATGTGCAGTCATGTTTCTATTTTGGAAGCCATCGATGCGTAGAAACAGCTGACTGACGCAGTGATCGTTTTAAACAATTTATGATTATACCGAGTTCTTTCGAAAGCCAGACTACGTACAACACATACTTAATATTATAAATGCGAAAGTAACTGTTTGTTTGTTACCTTTTCACGATTAAACGGCGGATCCGATCGTAATGAAATTTAGCAAGGAGATAGATTATATCCTAAGGAAGGACACGGTCCCTTTTTTTCTCACACCAAAATTTCCACGCGAACGAAGACGTGGGCAGCAGCTAGTTTATATTAATCGCATCTCCAAGGGCTGGGTAGGCAACAAGAACATTCAAGAATCAAGACAATAAAAAGCTATTTATGAAAGATACCCAAGTTAGCTCCGAAATGGAAGCTTTTTAGGCTTCATCGGTAACTTTGACAACCATCTACACACCGATGTTTACTTACAAAATCAATGAAGCCTTGTACAAGAAACGTTATCCAACTTATTGTCCTTCAATATCTGTAGCTATCAACCGAGCATTTTTTTTATAAATTCGAATGTTCATAACTTCATACTTACCAAGTTTTCAAGTGAATCCTCGTTCTTCATAGATTCTCTTAAAAGTTACTGAGCGGTGGAACTTCGGATTTCGGAAGTATGTTTGCTAATACGGGTCTCAAGCCCAAAACGCAAGCAGAGAAGCATTGTTACAATATCAACAGCCCCACCAAGAAATTCTTCACAAAATTTCACGGACGATACGAAACAAAATACAACATACAATGCAATGCATCCCATTTTTTTTTTGTCTCTTTTTTGCCCCTCAAAGGTTCGTCGAACGTTAGAGCGGGACAAAAAATAACAATGGCAGGTAACAGGAGACTTGGACCATCACTGACTAATTGAATATTAAGACTGAAATAGTTCTGGGGCATAAAATTGAGATTGGTCGCGGTAGATATTGCGGAGTTCATTTTTAGATTCGTCATTGACTCCAATATTTAGAGTTAACGCTCTTTTTTATCCGGTTTTTCATTGAATGGCATTGCAAGGTGTTTATTAGATTTTTTGTTTAACCTTTAAAATGAATGAAATTAATCTTTTATATCAGATTTCTCAGAGACGAATATTATTCGACCTAGTTTTACTTTTTTGAGGCGAAACAGATTTTTGGCTAAATGTAATAAAAAATTCGACGAAAAGCTAATGAAATCTTCCAAAGAGATTTTTTTTTTTTTTCGGGTGTGTCCTCATCAAATGACCACTCCCGCTCTGGGCAGAGCGGGAGGGAGTGTCAGACTTGTACTGACTAAAACCCATCCATGTTCCTTCTTTGCCCTTTGTGTTCCAGTGCCGCGGTATCTCTTTCGAAGAATCCCACAGCCCCGGCAGGCTCCAAAGTGACTCTCAAATACGTTGTCTAGTTAATCAAATTATTGTATTGAATGTTTCTCTTTTTTATTGGTGAATTGTTGGATGGTCATTTTTTTTTAAAACGATGGATGGACTGTGTAAAGGAAGATATCGCATGAAATGAGGTGTCTGATGAGATGACGAGTAATAGAGAAGTATGGAAGAAGAAGACATGCTGCGCCGACCCCGAATAAATTGGGTAAGGGCAAGAGAATGATGATGAGTTGAATCTCAAATCAAATGTCATTTTTTTCCACACAAATCTAGCCAGTTATTATTATTGTTTGAACTTTAAAACAATAACAGTCAAAATAATCGCATGCTTCTGTTTCGAGTACATCAGCAAGAGGTTTCCTTGTAACCTTGGGAGCTGACTGTACCGTAGAAAAAACAGTTGACATTTACGGTTGACGAAACGGGAATCAATGTATCAAGATTAAAATAGTTACGATGTGATGTATGATGAATGTTTAATTGGCGAAACGGGAAAGTTACTAAACGGGATGTACCCAAATAAATTAATCAATATTCATAATTAGATAGTGTTTTGTTTTGTCCACAATGGGATGACAATGACGTTCAGCTGTGTTCGCCTTAGGGTGTACAAAGACGGGCCCGTTTAACAGGACACATTGCACAGAGTAACGAGGCGCTTCGGCGGCCATTGGAAAACGGGTCGTTGTCGACACTTTCCATATTTATAAACTAAAAGTAATGACAAACAGATTGGCCAGAGAAGGCAAAACACCGAGAGAGTTGGAAAGGAATGGGGGTGGCTCTTGCCCAGCTGTGGGACATAAAAGACTAAACAAAAAAAAAACTTACTGGCGTACTCCGGATTGGCTGTGGAGACCGGACTAGTACCAACATAAAAAAAAACATTATCTGTCCAAGTCCCGTGTCCACTCTTCAGCTAAAACACTAAGAAGGTGAAGAAAGGCAGGCGTTTAGGGGAATTGACGTGTGTAATTTTGACGTTCAAAAAGTTCTGATTCTTAACCAAATTGAATAAATGACATTTGATTTTTTACCCTTTACTTACACTATGACACAAAATCTCCCCGCATTCCGAACGGACGCTGTGCTAAGATTCGAGGGATTGTCCGGAAAATTACTCTACTTATATTTTATTGAGAGTTCTAGGTTACAATGATGTACAGAAATTGACAGCTTTGACAGTTGTTCGAGATAGAAGTCGTGCTCACAACGCAATTTTGCCAACAGGAATTTTATTAGTATTGCCGCCTCTATACACCGCCAGTCTGTGTTACATTGGCTTGTATCCTAAATGCAGTCAATCTGTGTTGCCTTTAGGACCTGGACGTCATTGTTCGGTTACGTTGTTTATTGATAGACATGGCCTAATGGAGGGGGGCATAACAAAGTTCATGTTTGGTCGAGGAGTATCTGATTTTGTAGCGAGCGCACGGACAGACAAGCCAACGTAGTTCAAAGAATCTCTTGAAAGGGTTTTTTCTCTGCTGACGACGTTTGCAGTACTCGTCAAGTAGAATACTGTCATAGGCGTGGTATCTAACCATTTGTAAACAGTGCCATGTGATTGTGAGTATATTTGGAGCTAAACAAAGTAGTTGAAAAAATGTGAACGGAAAATGGCTTACTTTAATTTATATTTTATTAGAAATAAATCCTTTCATTATTTTTAGGGATAATAAATAAATTTAACCTTTCGAACGTCAAAGCATAAACACACGCGCCTAGTCACAATTTCACTTACTGTTTTGTCACATATTTGTGTCGTTTGGCGTACAGGGCACGCGCTTGCTTGTCACTTATATGTGACAATGGCGGTCAAAAGGTTAAAGACGACAACGCGAACAGCAGAGCAAAAACCAAGAAAATATGTTGTAGTCTAGTCTACCTCTTGTTGTAGATATTTTATATGAAAACCTTCATATTTACTTAAACTAAACCGACGGTTTATCTCAAGCTAAATCCAACATTTCACTCAAATCCCTGTTTATATAACCGTAATATTCTATTTTTTTCACGTAAACCGTAAATCATAATAAACACCGGTTTATTTATGTAAACGAAGATTAATGAAACGGTAGTTAATAATGTTGTTTTTAACTAATAGTTTACCTGTCAAATGTGGTTATTAGTTATGTAAACTGTTGTTGAAATAAGGGCGGAAATGGGGTTAAAAATATAGGGTGCGGTTTATTTTTAAAACACTGTTTTAAGCTTTCACGGTTTACAACTAAACGTGTACTGACACTTACGAGATATCTTCCGTGATTGTTCATTATTTTGAGAACCCGATAAAAAAAAACAAAAACTAAACAATAACAAAAACAAAATAAATAACAATCAGGGAAGATATCCCGTAAGTGACAGTATAAGTTTGGTTTATTTTTAGTAACTTTAAAAAATACATGATATGTGGGTGTACTATTAGATAGACCTCTGCCTAACCCTTCGGGGATTATAGGCGTGATTGTTCATTCACGTTTTACATAGATCAGCTGTTTTCAGCGACTTTGTCTGCGATCTAGCTTGCCAGCACGCGTAGCATGACCACCGTAGAAACGGGTTTTGTCGACGGAAGAATCGACAAATTGACAGATTCCTTTTGTTGATTCTGTCATTTTGTCGAGTCTTCCGTCGACAAAACCCGTTTCTACGGTGGTTATGCTTGTCGGTGTCCTATGTCTTTCTCCAGGTCCACGGCTGATCTGTCTGAATTTCATTACGATCAGTTCAGTGATTTAAACTTGAAAAGGTAACAGATAGACAGATAGATAAATTAGGGTAAAGAATTAACATTGACCCTATCACTGGAATTTACAAGCCGTCTGCCAAATAACTAGAGTAATTTAAATTCTGATTAAAAATGAACTTAATACTTTACAGCGTACGATAAATAATTACACCCAGATAATGTTACTTGCTTACTAATTTTAACAAACCATTAAAATATCTAGCTGTTTTTAACTAACTATAAATAGCAAGCGCGACAGCTGAGCATGAGGTCCTGGGTTCGATTCTAAGGTCGGGCAAAGTGTTCCTAATATCCTGAAGTCTGGATTTGTGCCCGGTTGATGGCAATAGGCTCGCCCCATACTACATGGGACTTAAATATAACGTGCGAAATGTGGGTGATGTTATGTTGTGTTATGTATGTATAAAATTACATAAATGTATTTCTACTACTTGTTTTTTACGGCAAAAAAAAATTATAAATCTAGGCACTTTACAATCCATATCAGCGCAACCAATCAGCGTCAAGCACAGATTACGCAAATTTACGCTTTACGCACAGCGCTGACACCCGGGCCTATGTGAATTTTTTATTAACATTTCATTTGAATATTTTTTTTTTCATACTAATGAATTCTCAAATTGACGATGTAGTTCACACGGCTGCCAAGCTTAAATGGAACTGGGCTGGCCACATCTGTCGCATGCCGGAGGAGCTATGGGCTCAAGTAATAACACAATGGGTGCCAAACAGCAGCAAACGGCAACGCGGCAGTCCCAGAAGGAGATGGCGTGGCAAACTCGACTCTTTTCAAAAAGATTGGCAAACAACAGCACTGGATAGGGATAAGTGGAAAGAGGGAAGGGAGGCCTTGGCCCTGCAGTGGGACACAAGTGGCTGATAATAAATGAATTTAGACGTAAGTACGAATGTGGTGGATGTGTGTGTTGTCTACTTTATAACTTAATTTTTTAATTGCAGAATTTAGAAGAGGTTTTGAGTTTAATAATTAGTCCTCTCTAGATTTTATACCGTGTATCGACTGTTTTACTGTCCCCATACACTTCAAGAAGGACATAGCATTTTTTCAGACGAAGTCACAGACAAGAGGCCATCAAGAGGATGAGTGAAATTTTTTATGCTACTACTAGCACTTCGCCGGCGACTTCGTCCGCAAAATATGTGATAGCTCGGCTAATATGCATGATATAAATATAATTTATAGCCTATATAACCCAGGAATAATGTATCTTTCTATCAGCGAAAAAATTTTTAGAATTGGATCATTCGTTCCGGAGATTACCCCCTACATACAAACTGACAAACAAATTTTACCTCTTTATAATATTAGTATAGATTAGGCTCCGCCGTAGTTGGGTCATCATCTGGATGCAGAGGATGCAGCTGAATACCAGTACATGGAGCGACTGCCTATCTGACCTCCACAACCCAGTTAGTACTGAGTAATACGAAAACCCTTGGGAAGACTGGTTGTCAGACTTTTTGGGCCACTGACTACCTAACGACTGTCAAAGATCTGCAAATGACACCCGGGACCAACGGCTTAACGTGCTTTCCGAGGCACGGAGGAAACTCGGTATTTAATGGGTGACCCATCCACAGACCAACCTAGGCAAGCACGGCTTACGTGTAAAAAGGATAAATACCTAAGTTGAGGAGCAACACTCTCAGCTCTTTGGCCGGGAATCGGACGATACCTATTTCTAGGATTGGATACGACACCCATGTCCGTATTCAATAGCCACCAGTGGCGAAGGTACCATACAACTCGATTCCTACCGGCTTCTCTTTGAAAACTGGCACAGTCAGTATTTTAAAGACAAATAATAAAATCACATTAAATATATCTACTCCGGCTTAACTCTTACAGAAATTGACCCTTCGCTACTGCTAGCCACACCTACAGGAACCGTAAAGGAACGCGTTGATATCATTGCACTGTTGGTACTACAAGCTGGTCCTAATAACCTGACTGATGGATAACAGAACCGTTACGCCAGTTGTCCTAATTTTCGACAATTTAGGTTTATCTTTATCCTTGCAAGTTGCCGATAAGGGTATTAAGCCCCATGTGATAGGGAGGCGCCTATCGCTTCTACGGTGTTCGATCCTAAGCCGCTTAAAAACTCGGAATTTTGACATAAAAAAGCTGTTGTATGTATTTTTATCGGGTAAAGAATCGATTGGCTATTTAGGCGGTGAAATAAATTTCTCTAAATGGATTTCTGAGAAGAAATCAGTAATTTAAGTACTTATTCTATGAGTTTATGGAACGCTAAGGACCTATTAAAGTTTTGAATAAAATTAATAAACATTATAAGTTATTTAGCAAAACTAGTCGCAATTTTAATAAAAGAAATTAATTCAAAGTTTGAAAATCTAATAAGTTATAACCAATTTGATTAAATAATTTAATCATACGCCAAACAAAGAGAATATAGTCAACCCTAAAAAGCTGACGCAAAAACATTTTTACGACCAACACAAAATTGAATTAAAGTTATAGAATAATTGTTTTATACCAGCCAATAAAAAAAACGCAACAATGTCATCGGAACGGATAAAAAACTGTAGCATTTTAAAGCAAAGTGGGTCAGTTAATCTAGGTTTATGCATAGTAAAAAACTGTCAATGTAATAAAGATTTCGTTCCGTTTATATCTATGTTGAGATGGAGACAAAATGACTGCTTTTAACCTTGAACTGCCGAAGGTTGCATTTTTAATGGTATTCTAGTTATTAGGTAGGATCATAATTGTTTGTTTGGCTAAAAATACCTGTATATATTAAGTTTTTCTACCGCTTAAACAATCAGGAAAAAACATGATCGAAAAAAAAAACAATAAAAAACAAAAAAAAACCCGTTGAAAAAGGTTAGTGCTGTCATTATTCAATGTAGCAAGCAATCGTGCGTAAACACCCTTAAGAATTTACGTCCAACATATGTCACTAGATTGCGGGACCCTTAAAACTATTTGCTCACGCTAGTTTTAGGTATTTTGTCTTTGCCGATGACATATTTTAGAGGAGAAAATCGGGTCAACAGTTGAGTAAAAAATATATTTTGACTAGCCTCGACAATTTATAGGTAGATAAAACTGTGTTTTTATTTTATTGAGTGAATGATAACCGTAAATGGGTTTCTTTTGCTGTCACTGCAGTAATATAATTATGTGAACGAAGAACGAACGTAGTGTCTTGAAAGAAATAAAATATAAATAAAATTCTGCGTAAATTGGATGGCATTCGTAGGGTTTGCAATGGACTTACGCATTATGATCTTGAACTGGGCAAAAACGGGTTTAATCATAATTTAATTCTGATTGAACGAATGCTTCCAATGACGTTGCGTATTTTCGTATTTACAGTGGCTACAGTTGGCTTATTATGTTTTTTTATATATAAGTATTTTCGGATAGGACGTCAGCTTAATTGCTTTCTAACCTAATTCTTCAAAATTATACAAGAAAAAGACTTGATAATTTACTTCTGCTGTTTCTTTGCAAAAACTTCAATATAACTTAAAAAAAATTCAACAAAGCCCTCCACAAATTACTTGACCATCAAAGAATGTATTAAAAAACTATGTTAACCCTAAAATCGCAGGCGCAATTTGCGTTCAACATGGCGTGTTCGATTATACACGCGACGCGGCATCTGGCGGGTTGAGTTCAGTTGCACCTGCGCCCACGCCATCTTTGAGATTAAAAAAACATTAGCGGACTTTTGTTGCTGGGAGAAATTACGTCAGTTTTTGAGTAATTATTTAGCTGTAGTTGCATTTTTGAATAACTTATAGTACATAAGTAAAACCTGGCTCATTGCATTTGTTTTTTAATTTTTCATGGAATTTGAGTATTTGTTAATGTACAAAAAAAAATCCCACTGTATTAACGAAGTACTGAATTATAATTCCAAACAATTTTAAATACAAAAATCATGATAATGTGGAGATAAAACAAAGTACAACTCTCATATCTTCATCTAACTGCTTAAAAAGAACCACAAGCATAAAGTCTCTCAAGACTTATAAACTAAGAAAATATAAAAATGCTTAGCGTAACGTAACAAAATGCGTGCGTAAAATCTATAATTACGCACGCAATCCGGCTCAAAAAGGTGAGACTTCGTACCCGTAAGAGAATTTGCGACGCGATTTATTTTCAAAGGCGACTTGCAAAGCGGAAAAGTGAGTTTGACAGCGGAATGCGGAAACGATGCTCAGATACGACATTTTTCTCTGATTTCCTCTAAAACAATTTTTCTTTTGGAGAAAATTATATTTTGCGTGTCATGGGACTTCTTTGTTATGGTGGCCTTTTGTTTTATGATAATAGGAGGGGGACACGTATCTGATTATGAGAACTCCGGCCATGATCTCCTGGAATATAGGGCAAGGTTTTTCTTAGAGAATCAAGGTTGAATACTGGTCTTTATTACATGGAGATAGGACATAACATAACTGGGTAAAATTAGGGGTTTACCTTTGCCTACCATTTTGGGAATACATGCAATGAGCCTAGAGACAAGTACAGCATAAGCATAGCAAAATCAGCTTATAAACGTTCACACTATACACAGGCCTGGTCTTTGTTTGAGTCGTCCATAATATACCACGCAGCCCCAGAGCAGGTTAATTGAAGTCACATCTTCGATTTTTTTTGTTCGAGTTGTGATTTTTGATTGTGGTTTGAACTCGATTACGATCAAATACGTATAAAATTAGTTTACCGAAGACGCTGCTAGATTCCTTGAAAGTTTAATAGTACCTGTCTGGCACAATTTTTATTTCGGACTACTGGGAGCAGACTTAAGAACTAAGGTCTAACGAGATTTCTAAGAAAAAAAAACAAATCAAACTTTTTACACCGTATTTGTTTGTATTTATTTTTAGCCAACATCATTCCGAAATCGAGTAGTAAGTAATATCGCGAAAAACCACAAGAAAAACACGATAACAACAGCAGAGAAAACACCTTTTATCCAAAAATGTATTTCAGAGGCGAGATTATTGTAATTTAAACATAACCACACACGTAATGTGATGTATTACGTACACATGTAATGTTTTTACATTGTTTAATAACACAAAACAATGAGTAAAACCTGACATATGGAGCCTAGTCCTGTCTCAAGACATTGTAATGGTAATATATATTTTTTTATAATTTTATTTTGACGGTAATGAGCGATAATTTTGTGGGAAACATCGTACCGTGCGTGTTTTTAATACTGTCTGACAAGTAACTGCGCAATGAAGGGTTAAGTATTTTCTGAGTCGGTTATTTTTAAAGAATATATTATAACAGTTTTATAGTGGAATATTTAACAGGTTTTTTTTAAATTTATATTGTATGGGTTGCATTAGATTATTTTAGAATAAATTAATTGCCATTTTTTATTAAATACAGCACTTTAGATTAAACATTAAAATTTAAAAAATACTGTGATTTTGTACCGGAGAGCGACAATAAGTACCCAATTTATCTTAAACCATACCAACTTTTTATCAGAAGTCGGTTAAAAATCGCCAGTATGAAACAGGTGCAGATGTAAATCCAGACCATTACGCTAGCCTGAAAACTAGTCATGATTAATAGTTAGGTCCAAACTGGCGGAAAACTAGGATAAGTGGCCAGTAATACTTTGAATAATCTTCTATAAATCTTGGAAAATTGTGATAACTTTAATGTTATTACGACTGAGGAGTTTTAACTTAATAAGTTCGATGAGTTTATTTTTTTCTAGACTTGTGCGTTCGTTAGATTTCATGGAAGAGTCAAAGTACTTTTAAATTAAAAGACTTTTTTAGTTAGTATATTGGGTATCGAGCCCAGCACGCGTACCATGACTAACGTAGAAACGGGTTTTGTCGACGGAAGAATCGACAAAATGACAAATTTATATAAGATTTTAAACTATCATGGTCACTAACATTATTATATAGACTAGAAACGGGATATTTACCATGTTTACTGTTTTTATTGAGACCGGCTCGGACCATGTTCCCGATGCCGGTGGGCTACTTTTTCTATATTTTTAAATGTTTTTTATATTATTTTTGTACATACTAATACTAATATACTAATATTATAAAGCTGAAGAGTTTGTTTGTTTGTTTGCTTGAACGCGCTAATCTCAGGAACTACTAGTTCGATTTGAAAAATTCTTTTAGAGTTGGATAGCCCATTTATCGAGGAAGGTTATAGGCTAAAATTTCACGCGGACGAAGGTCGCGGGCAACAGCTATGTAAATAATATGTAAAGAAAATGAATAAAGGAAATAAAAACTTAATTAACTACTCAGTATCCACCAAATACCTCTTGGTACCCGCTTAAAATTCACGTCGGCCCATAACTAAAAGGTAGTACCTAAAGTTCAAAAAGCCTTTATTTATATACTCTACCATCCACCACTTTTCATTAACTACGAGGATCCGTTATCATGTTTGCCCAGGCGACACGATTTAAGGTTTAACCACAAAGAAGCTTTGTCGTGCGACAAAAAAATCGCACCCCATCTTGGAGAATTGAAAGTAGATGTATTGTCTGTGGTAGCTCCATAAATTTTGTAAGAAAGATGCATAAAATTGGTTGTTTTATTGGCGTCTGTAAATTTTGCGATATTGCGCGATTTGTCAAAAGAAATGGGTGTGTTTTTTTATTTTGTTACGTCGCGTCGAAAGTCAGTCTTTCAGGTGTCGAAGACTGTTAGGGGAAAAAACACGAATAAATCACGTGGCGCTGCTCTTTTAGTCTTTTTAAGGTTTTGTACCTCAAAAGGAAAAAGGAACCCTTATAGGATCACTTTGTTGTCAGTCAGTCTGTCTGTCACGACAGTTTTTCTCAGGAACTCATAAACGTATCAAGTTAAAATTTATATTAAATAGGTCCGTACGTGAGTCTTTTGTCTCTTTCAGGTGTGAAAAAACCAAACTTGTTGTAAGTCAACGCGATCAAAAGATATGACCGTTTATGTCGCATATTTTGTAAATTCAGCAAAACACAGTACAGAACATGAAAACCGTAAATATGTAGTTTAAAAACAAAATACCTACAAGTTTGTACAGAACCCTCGGTGCGCGAGTCCAACTCGCACTTGGCCGGTTTGTTTCTTACAGCATTGCATAGAATAATTAGTATTTATCATATTAAAAATAAAGAGAATCTTTAAGAATCATGTTGAAGGGTCTAGCCCCCAAGGCAGCCGAGTCTAAAAAGATTTTAGCCTTATGATAGAGTCTAACATTAAAAACATACTTTCCTAAGATTCAGATTGTTCAAAAACGTATCAGTGTAAATATTAAAAGTTCTCCCTTGTACTTACTTACTTAGGGTTACCATCCTTTTGTTTTTTTCTGGACATTTGCTACTTTTTGGTCATTCTCTAGGACTTAATCCAGTCTTGTCATTTGTATAGACTTTTCGCGGTTAAGGTTTTTTTTTTATAATAAAATTATAAAGAAGTTTGTAACTTTGTGTAAGTAGTTGAATGCTCGTCTTCGTTAGTTTGTTGTTTGTTGATGAGGATAATTTTCGGAATTATGATCTGATTACAAAAATAATTTCACTAATAGGAAGCTACATTATCGCCGAGGGTCATAGGTTATACAGTGTGAAAAAAAAATCAGCTGTTCCATACGGTTCGGAATGATGTACTGAATACGTGGTATCCGTTAGTGTGTCGGTGTCCATGTCACCTTGTATTTAAAACCAAGGGATAATTTTCAACCATAACACGAGCAAATCCGCGGGGAAAAAGCTTAGTATGGAAGAAAAAGACAAATAGTTTTTTTTTTGCGAAATATCGAAAAGAAAAATATCCCGTCTATTTTAAAACGTCCGTCTATTTATTAGGACTTTCTCAAGTTCAAATGGTAACCCTACTTGTACTGGATTCTGTTAAAAAGTTAAGAACAGGCAGTGATAGCTTTAACTTAGAATGTTTAGATTACTTTAGAACTGCTGTCTCCGTAATATTATATGTCTAAGTAAGAATAAAGTAGGTCTATGTGTATCTATGTTTTTGACATGGTCTTGTTAAAAGTTGGTTTTTATTAAAAACTTACTATTATAAGCTATTTGAATTTTGTAAGTATTATATATATTTTTCTACTGAAACCTAACCTGCGGGGTTTTTGCGTTACTCACTCACAAATGTTGCCTTTAATTTTGACAATTCAACAACGTTCATTAAGTTATTTTCCTACTTTTTCAATCAGAAACAAAAATATACATTATTTACTAGCTTTTGCCCCCGACCTTCGTCCACAAAAAATTATTGTAAAATATTACTTCCCTATTTGAATCGAATTTTGTTAACAACTTGTTTTTTTTTTTTTTTAAAAAACGTTGCCCCACACTAGGAATTTCTCCTGTATCGTGGGTGCGTTTACAAACATTTAAATTCACATACACAAACAGCCAGACCCGGAACAACTACCTGTAGGCCATACAAATATTTGTTCCGTACGGGAATCAAACCCGCGACACGAAGCGCAGCAGTCAATCGCTTAGTCACTGCGCCAACCGTGCCGTCGAACTTCAAGAGTTTTATTTTTTTGCACGGAACCTTAATGCTTTTTCTAAAACAAAAAGTAGACTACTCCTTGAGTAGTTTCTTCTTATAACATTAGCTATCTGCCAATAAAAGTTCCGTCAAAATCGGTCCAGCCGTTTCGCAGATTAAACGGACGAACAAAAATGTTAAAAAAAGTTGTTTTTGTTATAAGTAGGTACCATCATATATCCTTTCATATTATGTATTCAGTAAAATGCTGTTATTTTGAAATTACAAACAGACACTTCAATTTTATTCATTTGTATAGATATAGTGGTGGCGGTCCAGACTTGCGAGTAGTAAGTAGTGGGTTCGAACCCAGGCAGGCGCATTACTTTGTGTAATTTATTTCGTCACCACTGCTCTCAAAACGGTGAAGGAAAACATCGTGAGGAAACCGGCATGTCCTAGAACCAAAAATTCGAAGACATGTGACATCTACCAACCCGCACTGGGCCCGCGTGGTGGATTATAGCCCATTCCCTCTCATAGAGAGGAGGCCTGTGTCCCAGCAGTGGGAACATTATAGGCTGATTATGATTATGATATGATTGTATAGATTCACAACACGCTTCTAAATAAGAAGACATTACCAAAGAAACAAATCGGCTAAATACCTACAAATATTCATGAGTCCTTTTTTATCTAAATCAACAAAAGATCTAGCCACCGATAAATCCATTTTACATGCGAATCACACTAGAATTCTTATTTCCTAGTAATCGGCCTACCATACACAAACACCAGTGCTTAGCAACAAATACCTATCTTGTGTTCGCAATTTAGTTTCCGAACATGTAAACAAATATGTGTTTTTGTAAATCTAACTTTACTACTTTAACATAAAGTTCAGTTTGCGCAACAAGTTCCATTTTTATATGACTTTTTTGGTTATTAAGAAAATATCATAAACACATTTAAATATTACAGGCCATTTGTTGGTCTGTATGGTGGTCTCCTTGTTTTATTTTTAATTTTTCTCTGTTCAATTTTGGTTTAATTTTGAATGAGCACTCCAATGAAATCCTGTTGCCAATTTAATCAATATTTTTATATATTTTTTTTTTGGGCTTACTCTTGACCTCAATCTAGTCCTGAGGACAGAGATGAGGTCGACGATGGAACGAGAAATTTACTGCTACAACTACATTTTAATTCTAACATGCTCTATTCTAACTAGGATAAAGTTGAAATTCGTTTAAGTGGAAATAACAACAAATAGAAACATGGAACTAAATAGACTTTACCAACAAATACCTATAGGTCATTTGATTGTTGATCGTGGGATAGGCAGCCGAAGTATGATGTCATTATTAGTCAAGTGGATACTCAATGGTCAACATTAGCATATAACCTAAGTGTATAGGAAGAATGAGCATTAAGTCTGCCTATGTACCACTACTGTACATGAAGTTTAAACAAATATATGAGTGGCCTAATAGAATCGATATGAATTAATTGTTGTGTGAGATTAACCAGCGCTTGCTGAGGTTGGTAGATCGATGGGTGACCTTTCTTGTACATTATATCGGTAATCAGTAATTGGATTGTGAAATAGAAGAGTCTGAAAAAGAACGTACACTGAAAGTATTTATTTTGGTGTCATAGGCCAAGAAGAAAAAAACCAAACCACTGAACCGATTTTGATGAAATTTCTATGGGACTAATCGGAAAGTATATCTTTTGACATAAAAAAAAAGAATATTCAGACCGGTTAATAAATGACGGAGTTATGAGGTAACAAACATACAAAAAGAAAAAAACTACAACCGAATTGAGAACATCCTCCTTTTTTCGAAGTCGGTTAAAAACTAGGAAACATCACCATGTACTAACATTCACAAAACAAAGACGGCAGTGTCTCCACAAATCTTAACACACTCGTCATTGCTCAAAAACTGGGGCAAGCTATAAAAACAGGAAGTTAAAATTCCGAGCAATTAATCCATCAGAATTGGTAATGGGTTAACAACCGGGCAAGACATGTACTACGAGTATACTATTACACCATGGCTCCCAAAGAGTACAGTTCCATTATCTTATCATTGGTCTGGATTTGTGAAGAAGTTGCGTAGCAAACGTCTTTGGAATCAGCCAGACATCGCTAGGCAGAATAGATAGAGAGATGGCAGGCTATGATAGTTTGTAATCTTCGATGGGCTGGTTTTTAGTAATATGAGCAAGTGAATCACATTTCCAAATATCATACTATTATGGTCTTCATGGATATGATATAAAGGACAGATTTCATCTACTAACCTTTAGGCATCGCTTAGTTGTCCTGGCAATTACATTATGATTTGTCAGAATTTTTTTAAAAAAAATCCGTAATAAGAGTAACTAAATAACTATACAAGGTGTAAACGGACCCTTCACGAAGCCGTCAACCAAGTATTCTGTACATCGAACTAAGTAACTCTACGAAAAAATAATTGCTGGGAAACGGAGCGAAAAACTGGGGCGAAAAATCACGTTTTATGGTAGGACTCAAAGTAACACTCTAAAAACATTGTGTTGATGGATGCATTGAATAGTACGGGGGTCATGGAGGTATTTAAAGTTATAACATTAAAAACATGTATTTATTTTAAAAAAAACTTGTGAAAAATTAAGCTTTGACCCCCACCTCCGTAACTAGAAGGTTCCCAGGTATGGTCTAGAACAAAAAAAATATCGCAATGATGGGGAGAAGATGTGCTTTTCGGCTTCGATAAGGGTACTTTTACACCATTGATGAATTTGCCATACCTCATGCTTATCCCATGCCAACCCAATATATTCCTCGGAATTCCAATACTATGACGTCATCTCTTAGACCAGACCAATTAAGCCTTTTTCCCTTACCCAATCTCCGTAATAAAACTATCAACTTCAACCACACAAGCAACTGAACCAGAAATTGGAACAAAGCAATAACTGTAAGGTTAAAAACGAACAATTACTTTATGGAATAGTGCTGGGCCAACGCGAACGGGACGGATACTCGGATACTGGGATAGTTTTCATTCGAATACCTACACAAAGCAATGGATCCACCTTAATATCCGATTGAAAGCAAACAATCCTTGCATTTCATTTCATTCATGCCGATCCGATGCTGCTAGGGTTGTCGCGGGAGAGATTTTTGTATTTTTTTTCTACTTATTTTTATTGGTTGTCGATAATAATTTAATGCTTTTGCAGTTTTTTTTTATGTGACTTAAATTAAATTGATCAGACGGACCAGGCTTCGGAGACGGAATAATGTTTTCAAAATGTTTAGTTACACGCATTTACGGAGTTCTAGTGTAACAGGTCATTATCTAATCATATAATCACATAATAATGTCTTTTAATCCTTTATTCATTTAAATAACTTATTACTACTATAATTAACAACTAAAAAGAATATAAGCTACTTATAGAATAATTAAAACCAAATAAAAACTAACCAAATAAACAACAAGACGTTTAAGGCGTCTAAGTACTCCTCCTCATTGCTGTCATCCGGAAACGTGCCCAGATCCATTCATACGTTTAAAATTAAGATGAGATTAACAATTGTCCTAATTTTTGTAGTAAATTAAACACAGTTCATATACAATTTGTCTTGATTTACATTATGTACAACAAGGGAGTGAAAACGTGTAGAATCTTGGTTCATTTCGCTAAAATTCCATTTCCATTTTTTTCCGCTGATTTCGTCGTGTATTCTTATAATTGTGTCAAGACGTCTGAGTATTTCAATTACATTTGCTGTTATTAAATTCACGTTTTGTACCTAAATGTATTTATGAGAGAATTCGCTTGCTTCGCTACCAGGTAAATATTAATTTTCTATGGAATTTCTGGTAGTTTTTTTTTTTGCGTGCGAAAAGTTTTAATAAATAAATATTATTCACCTCGTTCGTTTAGTAGTCGCAAGCGTAACTGCTGACCATGATTTCCATGGTTCGATTCTCTAGTCGGGCAAAGTAATATTGCGTTTTTTTCATCCGGAATTTCTCAGTTGCAGCACTTAATCAGGACTTGTGCTTAGTTGATGGCAAAAGACCTTGCCCCCTACTCTATGGCCATTTAGCATAGCTGTTGAAATGAGGGTGACTATAAGATACACTCCTGCCTAACCCTTCGGATAAAACAGGCGTGATGTTATGCGATGATGCTGTCAGAATTCGCTTGCCCTATATACCTGGTAAACATTAATTTTGGATATTACCTACCTACTAATCCAGCATGCAAATCTGCTGATGATTACATTATTAGTGTTGATTTTGAATATAATTAAATTGTAAATGGGAGACCAATGGATTTAATTTATCATTTTCACGTTATTAACATAATTTAACTCATAATTAAGGTTAAACGTCATTAGCACGATATTCGGTCATTTGAGATTGAATATTAGGTACGAACAAAATTTCGTGTTAAATTTTGGCGATTGCTAAAATCAGAAAATCATGGGCACATCCCTCTCATTATACAAGACCATCAAAAATAGTATTTTAATAGTTTATTATTGAATTTCGCAAGATTATCTGACTATGCCTAAGAAAGCAGATTGCAGATTAATAACTAAAATCCATCTAAAGATTGTCTTGAAAAGGTCGCTTTTAGCGATAAGTCTACTTTGGTTTCGATAACGTTATTGTAACCTGTATGGTGTACTTACTAATACTGTTATCCTGCGTCATCCCACTGCTGGGCAAAGGCCTCTCCCCATGACTTCCAGTTATTTCAATCCAGGGCTAATGTGGACCACTGGTCGTTTGTTTTGTGCAACTCAACTCACCATCTTTTACGAGGTGAATAGCGTACATAATAAAGAGTATTTAATATGTCTTTCTAACGTTATTTCTTCTTAGAATTCGTGGCAGCCCTAAGCTCGATACATAGCAACGAATGAACGAAACGAACGAATGACCGGCTTTATGCCAAGTATTTTTAAATTCCCGCGCATTCGAAACTTTGTCGATTCCCAATGTATTCTGGAACGATTTCGACCAATAAATTTAACATGATATTGAATAATTATTTGTTTAAAAGCTGCTTACTGTGAGAATAATGAAAACTTCATTCGTGATGACATGTTCGTTCAGCTTCATTCAATGTTCTTTGTGTTTAAAATTCGATAAGTTTCCTTTTGCTACTCTTAAAAAGTATTTTATTTTTAATTTGTGACGCGCGTTTTATGAATTACTTTTTTTTTACTGTTTAAATTAATTGATTGACTTAATCAAAAAGGGTGTTGTTTAAATAAAAGATTTGCCACAATACTTCTTTCATAAAACACTTCTAGTTAAAATAGGCGAGAGGGGGTACTCAACATTCCTCAATTAATAAATCAAATTACAAAAATTTAATCAGCAAAACTATTCAATTAACAATTAACGTTAGCGTGACAGCACCAAATTAAAACTCAAATAATCACGTACAATAAATTCACATCGCGTTTCGAAAACCAGATTAAAACCATTGTTTAAACATTTAAAATACCGACATATGGCCAAACCAAACATTGCGGGGTGAATCCAAATGTTATTCCAACTTTCAACCCCTCGACTGCCGAGGGTTGAAAACCATTAATGATTTGCTGATTTTATTGTTTCCGCGAATCTAGTCATCGTTCGTCAATCAATCAAATACTTTAATGATGAAAGCCACAAGTCGTTATCAATATATACCAGTAATAGAGATGTAGATTTCGGGGGTATTCCGAAAGGGGTTGTTTTGTACCCCTTGTAGAATGTGGAGAGGTTGAGTGGGCTGTTGATTATAAACGTGGGTGACTGGTTGTGTGTACAATGGTACCTATTGTTGTTTGGCGAATACTTGAACCTCAATCGGTATTTTTTCGTATAGATGTAAAGGCTAAAAATAAAACGGAATTGATCAGGGACATATGTCGTATAAGATTGATTTACAATTCAACCTACGCAGATACTTGAGTAAAGAAAAATATTTCAAAGAGATGAGTGACGTAATGTCCAGAGCCTGTAGATCCTAGACCATCAGCCCCGCCTTGGCTGACTAGGTAACCCTTTCAACACGGCGCAGCGTATCGAGGGTTATTCTCATTGTTGCTGTTTCGTCTCGAAAGAAGACGAGTAAGCAAGTACTTGAATTGCCAAAACATATTTTTATATATTATAAATGCGAAAGTTTATGAGGATGGACGGATGGATGTTTGTTACTCTTTCACGCAAAAACTGCTGAACAGATTTCGATGAAATTTGGCACACAGATAGGTTATAACCTGGATTAACACAAGGGATACTTTTTATCCCGGTAGTAGGACAATTATCGAACTCCATGCGGGCGAAGCCGCGGGCTAGAAGCTAGTCTTTTTATAAAATTTTCTTCTTACAGCTATAATGAAAGACACACATCGTAAGACAGTTCCTACTCAAGTAATTTTTAAAAGTCAACTGACGAACACGGATGTCGTGTACGTTCAAGAGAAACTTGAAGTTGTTTGTACAGACTTCTTCATCTTCCAGCTTTTAGATAGGTTACAGTTTACTAAAGAAACTACTAGAGCACACTCATTAACGAATACACGGTCAAACTCTTTATAAATTAACCTGGCTAGTTTTTGTAGGGGTGAAATTTCACCCAAAAAAAAGGAACAAGGCTGTAATTTTTTTAATCCTACTCCCACACAATTAATGAAAACAAGATATGAATAACAACAGAAAATTCACTAGTGGAAATTTTGTATCTTTTTTGGTAAATTTATTTATACTTACTTAATAAGGAAAAAATATAAGGGTATAAATACATCTATCATAATCTTAACTGCTTATAGCATACAAAAAAAATATTTTTATCAGATTTTTACAGTCCTATTTAATCCAAATACCTTAATCTCAACCCACACAAGAGTCAATTACGGATTTTTCTTCACAACTCGTTTACATTTCAGTAAAACACTTCTAGTGGGGGTGAAAGTCAAGAAGAACCCCAGATTTTTCTTTTGATGAAGGGTTCAGTAAATATTAGGATAGGGTTAAGTGGATCACTGTAATACGTTTGAGATGTTATCTAGGATTTCTTAACTAAAGGTGGATTTCTTAGTTAAAGAGGGGTTGAAGATGTACTCCTGAGGCCTTAAGAGGGTTGTTATATTTTTTTTTGTAAAAATATTAAATATTATTTTATCATTTAGGAATTTTATTTTTGTAAAAAGGTCCTAATTATTATTAATCTATTATGTTTAGAATCATCTTATGAATTTTAAATTAAATAAGTGAGTAATTAAGTACATTTCCATTTGTTTTAAAAACCTTTTATACTTACTGCTATTAAAATTAAATTAAAGGGTAGAGAAATCTATTAATGGAAAAATAAAGTCCATTCGTTAAACTGATCCATGTTATTCTATATTTTATTTACAGTAAAGTACACAGAAAAAACTTACCTTTCACTCCTTGAGAAAGACATGAAAATAGACGTAAAATGTTTATTTGAAATGTGACAAAGAGTAATAATAGATTTACAAAGTACAGTTTTATTAACTTTAATTTATGGTTTGGTTCATCATCACCATCCACAGCCCGAACTCACCCACTGCTGGGTATAGGCCTCTCTTTTCTCGTGCCAATCCCCACGGTCCTGTGCCAGCCTCATCCAGGTTTTTGGTTTGGTTAGCCGAATGCATTATGAAATAAATTTGACTTAATGAAATTGTTTTCATGTTTAGTGCGACTCTAAAAGAAACGCAGTTGATAAAGTAAAACATCGTAGCAAAACCTCAAAAAAAAACAAAAACAAAAATCAAAGCAACCCTTCACCGAAGAACGACTCGCCATCCGCCATAATGTCTAACCCAAACTTAAATTCAGTCAAAGTAATTATAAAGACTACGCCTTAAATAAAATAAGTGCGCATATTTCTTAAAACATCCGCGCCACTGGCGTCGAAATGGCCGAGAAGACCCCTTAACAATTTTCATCAGGCCCTCCCCTCGAAAACTCCTTAAGAGGAAATAGCTAAAGATAGTCCTCAGCTATTACCGGCCAAAGTTCAAATTTGCCCGAACTACCCTCTATCACGGGACACTTGGTTATTTAACCTGGGTGCTGTGTTTAGACTCGAGACAGTATAGTTACTCGCCCGCTCTGATTTTACTTGTATTTTTTTTTTTCTCAGACCAGATGTGTGAGGTCAGGTGCGTAGTACTTGCAACCGGCGCGCGTGTATGACCAGATGTATGAGCTTCTGCTTACTGCCATGGGAAAAAACGGGCGTGATTTATGACTTTCTGCTAACAGATTGGCGATGACAGTATTTCTTTATTAGCAGAAATTCTGTCAATCTTGTTGATACTATCATTTTCTTTAGGTCAGCCGATTGAGCTACGAGAACAGCCTGCACTTTCAGTTCTCTATTTTTTCCATAAAGTTGTATCAAAAGTTGTCGCATAACGATACAACACCCTTTTTTAAGTTGTCATCACTATCATCATCATCTGCCTAGCCTTTTCCCAACTATGTTGGGGTCGGCTTCCAGTTTAACCGGATGCAGCTGAATACCAGTATTTTACATGGAGCGACTGCCTATCTGACTTCCACAACCCAGTTAGTAGTACGTAATACGATACCCCTTGGTAAGACTGGATGTCAGACTTTTTGGGCCACTGACTACCTGTAACGACTGTCAACGATCTACAAATGACAGCCGGGACCAACGGCTTTACGTGCTTTCTGAGGCACGGAGGAAACTCGGTATGTAATGGGTGGTCATCCATCTACAGACCAACCTAGGCAAGCGCGGCTTAACCTAAAGATCAAGAAGTTGTCATCACTATATTCTTCTTTCATACTTTTCTATTACTCGTCATCTCGGCAGTCATCTCCTTTCTAGCTGTTTCTTCAACACAGTCCAGCCACAGAGCCTTTGGTCTTCCAACTCCTATGACCATCCACATTCATAAACAAAACTTCCCTCGTGTCTATAAACCCAGCAAAGTAGTTAGTTTCTACTCCATACATCACACATTTATAAGGCCGTAAGTACATACATAATAGATCCATGATGTTATAGGTCAGTTCATCAAACGCCTTAAACTGGTCGACCTTCTGTATAACCTTTCTAACATACAAAGACACAGTCGAGACCTAGTTCTTCTGTTTTAAATGTTAACAACTTCAGATAATTAAGTAATTATAATGATTTCGCCACTGGTAGTGAAAGTGTAGACGCAACTATTTTGTAAGATATGCTAATTTGATTAGTGGTCGATCTTTTAAATGGTGTGCTTGTACAATGTTTTGCTGATTTTATCGTGTGTTTATTAGTCTACGCGGCCTCTTTGCGAACCTGCTTCGTTCGCGAAGTTGTAAGCTGAATCTTAGCTTATATCAATGTCTAATGACATATAAAGAAGGAAAACATCGCTAAAACTTCATCATCGTCGTTTCAGCCAGAAGATCGCTCGAAATCTGGGACTCAATGCGAGCGTGGAGTCCCAACAGGCTTAGCCTAAGCCACATCTTCTCTCCTGCCGGTCGTGCACTAATTGTACCTTCCAGGATTTGAATGAGGCAAACGACAGAGCTGTCCAAGTCGATTACTGGTCGGACAAAATCTGAGTCATCGATTCGAAAAGAAGATGCAGCCACAAGATATTCACTGTTGGATCTCAAAGTCTCTCGGCGAGGGAGGCTTTTATCCAACAGTAGACATCGCCACATCGACATTCCACTGGTCCCAGATTTTTCGAATCCTGGGTATGCCCGCGACACCAGGTCTTTTAACAATCGCAAGAAAATACAGCTGGTTATTTAACAAAACACAAACATCATTAAAATATTTGCTAAATTTAATCTTTACTGATTAAAGATGAGAAAAACGTACTAGATGGATGTTTCAAAATACGCTCATCCAACATTTATAACCAACTGATTCACATGCCTGCGCCTGCCTGCCTCTATTATGTCTATAACCTTCAATCTATCTAAAAAGGAGCGGCGTATGTTATCTAGTCACGGCTATGTTAGCATGATTACATTCCTGGTTTATAATGAGAGAATCCGCATTGCATTTATCAGATAGGTACCCAGTTTCTTACTGGTTATTATTTAAGTATTTATAACCATGTTGGTTCATAATAACAGTCTTAACCACCGCAATCGTTAAAAAGGCTCCCAGAAACATTTTGATCAGCATTCTCCTGCCCTTATTCAAATTTATTTGGGGTACGCGGAGTATGTCTTCTTCTTCCATCCTTCTCTATTCAAATAGAAAAGTATGGCCGCTCCTTTTTTACCATATCATCTTTCACACAGTCAATTCATCATTTTTTGGCCTTCTTTTACTCTTATAGCCATCCTCATTCAACTAAAAGAGCTCTCAGAACATGGAATCAGAACTATCTAGGATAGAAGGATTAATGTTTTGCCTTAGAAGTGCTAAAAAAACATCAGCTCAGCACAATCTTCATGACGGAGTCTCTTGTACCCCTCCAAGTTTAAGAAATCTCGAATCCTCAAGTAGAATTTGACCACTGTTTAGTAGTAGTTAGTGCCTCCTCCTATCGCAGACAGAGGGCACCCCGTACGCAGAATAAAAAGGTTCCAGATTGGAAGACTAGATGGGTTGTGGAATTTATAAAGGCAGTCGGACGCAGCTGAATACCAGTCAGACTGAAAGCCGACACTAACATAGTAAGGAAAAGGCTAGGCAGATGATGATGATTGAAAGGATAACTGTTCAAGGTAAGCACAAGAAGGAAAGAAAGGAAGAATGGTGGCGAAATATGCTGGTGGTGAGGGAAGGTGCTGCTCATAAGAGAAACCTCTCCAAATCCTTTACTCAGACACATCATCTTTCAGCCCTTGTCCCAAGTTACTTGGGGTCAAAACAACACGTTTTTTTCTTCCATTCTCCTCTGTCAACCGTCACGCTATCATTTACTCCTTTATCTTTCATATCATTCCTCTCCCTCTCCATCCATCAACGTTTATATCCATCACTCTTTTGGTCGCATGCGATTCATTCTCCCAAGATACCACCATACCTACCTCCTCCACATATCCATATACACATAAATAGACAATTAACATCCTAATTAGCGAGTGGGCAGTAACTGAAGCTGAAATCGAAGTGTAATCCGGCTTAACGTTTCTCAGGACAGTGCTAGCTGTACTCCCGAAACGTCGTGTTACTTTAGACTGGTATTCTAGTTCAGGGGAATCGTTTTTGGATGAGATTCAGCGGTGTGTCGATTTTTTGGTAACAGTTAGTGAGTTTTTCTATGACTTTTTTGTCGTCTGAAAAAGCTTAGAGCAGTAGAGCAACATCCAGTTTAAAACAGTTTACCTACATATGATGTAGGTCACTACTATAATTTGAATATTTAACATAAACGTAGTTATGATGTTGCTGACTTGCCTTTGAGGATAAAAGCCTCCGATAAAATATAATAATTAGAAAGTTTAATTACTGTAATATCCATGCTATTCCATAAATAACATATATATTATATGTTTTAACATTTTTTGTATACTATTATAAATGCGAAACTTTGTGACTTGTGAGGATGGATGGATGTACGGATGGATGTTTGTTACTCTTTTTTTTTTGATTTGGATGAAATTTAGCACACAGCTTTATTATTTATATGAACTATTTATAGAAATAATGAATAGTTAACCTGGATTAACATATACTTTTTATCCCGGTAGTACGCTCCCGTGGGACATTACCGAAGTTTACGTGAGCGAAGCCGTGGGCATGAGCTAGTATACATATAATAATTCTATAAATAAAAACCGTGTTTCGTGTCTGTCTGTGTGCCCACGTTGTTCTACGCTTTGCAACGGATTTGGCTGCGGTTTCATCTTCATGTAGAGAATTTACTCTGACAGGTTTACTAAGTGGTATATCTAGTACTTACTAATTCATATTCAGTTAATTAAAGGTTGAAAATTTTATAATTATAAATTGTGTATTTGGAATTTCTCACGCTGTAGTGAGATAGATTCAAGATTCTAATTTGGTTTTTCAATAGGGTTCACCACAGTATTTAAATTTTTAATGAATTAGTGAATGTATCTTCGTATAATGTATATTTCTTTCATTAATCGGCGCTTTGTGTCTAAATTCGTTAAATATTGGTGGAAAAAACAATTATAGTAACATGTATTTATATTACGCCACTACGTCGAAAGCTTTATCTCTCGAATCAAGCGAAAATATTTAAATTAGTTCAGCAGTTTAGGAGATTAAATCCAAATACGAACATTCACTTTTATGCTTTTATGGACAAAACTCTGTTTTATGAATACCTTGGGCAAATTTTTGGTTGTAACGTGTCACAAAGTTTATTACATAATAGGTTTTAGGTAAACATTTGCATTCACTCGCTTTTCGGGTTAAAATAAAAATATAATGTTGGCGAATTACGAGGATTATCTAATATTTTTGAAATACAAGGTGAAGAAAAGACATAACATGCACAAAAACATAACCTCACGTCTTTTTCCCGTGGGAGTAAGGCAGAAACTACAAAACATCTACAGAACGACTACGATCCTTAGATGAAATACAAGGAGCTTCGTCCACGTTATACTTAACTAAAAAAATCTAATATGATTTTATTTTTAAATAAAGGAGTGTTCAAACGAAACACCATGACCTGCTTACTTGGCGAACAAGCAAGACTACTAACCAGTATTAGGTACCTATCATAACGATCAACAGTATCTACCCACGCTGCATTAAAATCACTAAACCTCTTGCGAAAGCGCTCATTGTCTTGTATATTTTTAACAAGCTTATAATGATAACCTAGAGGGCCCACTTATGACAGATGCTCGCCTTAGTACTCGCCCGAGCAACTTGCCTAGCGTACTAAACGGGGCATAAGAACATAAACTTCCAAGGGACTCTTGACTTTGTTCAAATATTTGACTTGAAATGCTTAAAACGGACCACATTGACTAAAGAATGGGATTCAGAGTTTGGCTGTTATTCAATTTAAATTATTTCGACGCGAAAATTCCAAGCCCTCATGGCTTAATGACCGAAATAATGTGGGGAATTCGACGAAATTTTGCTAAATTTTCGACGTTATATTTTTAGGGTTAGGTATGTATTGCGAATTGTTAATTTGGACTATTTGTAGGGTTAATGTTAAGGTCGATATTTTGAAAGGAATTCTGAAAATGCTGTTCATAACACTGAAAATTAACGTTATTATCTGGAGATGGAAATATTTTGGACATAAAAACGTTCAAAGGTATTTTAAAACAAAAATTATCTAAGTAATCGTAGCTTAACAACAGACTGTTAAATCATTTTTTCAGCAAAAAAAAACAAAGTTTGGTTTCAGAGTTCGTTAAAATCTCGAAAAAAAATTACAGTATTTAACAAATACTTCGGAGGTAGTGCTTAATTTAACGTTTGTTTTATAGCAGTATGTTACTAGGTATTCCTATAAAATTTGCTTACAAAATATTGTGTAAATAAAGACTACTTTTTTTTACAAAAAAACCTGTGTTTAAATACACATACTTTTTTACACAGATTTCTGTCCGAAAACCAAATATTTACAAATCTATACTACTCTTTTTATACAGCGTGTAGGTAAACCCCAGAAATTGTTTCATATATTCCAGTGCCTACTGAAATGAAATACCTATTTCATTTAGTGAAGTAACCACTACTATCGAAGATCACTATCAGCCGACCCTACTTTACCCAAATAAAATAGTGAACAATTTGTTTCAGATATCAGATCGCGTATACGTGTTTTATTCAATATATTTTCTTTATACGTATGTATTTATAACACGGTTTTACAATAAAAACAATGATAAAATTTACATAGTTTAAAAAACCCGGTATACACAGAAATTTTTCGTCGGTTATTAAAAAAAAAAATAGCTGTTCCTACAAAACTGCAATAGCTACACGGTCAAAATGTATCGAACAGTCGATTTAAAAAAAAAAACAATCAAAATTTTCTATTTCAGAATGATGTACTGAATACGTGGTAACCGTTTTAGCGTGCTGTCCCTTCCACCCTGTATAATCTGACATTACACAACGTTTTAAACACATTTTTAGGCTTCTGACAACCTGTGACAGTGACAACTCAATTATACAGGGTGTCTCGAATATGAAGAAGAGAAAAACGTGATGAGGAAAATCATATTATTCGTTAGATACTGTTTGTTGAGTTATTCAGGATTCTGAAGAGAAACAATTATCTTTGAACAAGTTACACAAAAAAAAAAAAAAAACCCTGTATATTTTTTTTCCAACTCCTTAACTTGGACAACGTAATTTTAAAAACGTTCTCTTGAGAAAAGGAATTATGACAATAAACTGTTGCTTGTAAACTGTCAATTGAGAACAACTGTAAAATGTCGACTTTCGATAAAACAAAATACTATCGCGATACAATTCAATTAAAGGATTTATTTTACGATTCCTTTGTACTGTAAATTGTTGACCAGTGAGTAACAGGGAGAAATATTGTTTCAATCTCGTACTATCTTTGAGGGTATAAGTCAGCTGTCAAATAAGTTTAATGGGTGTAAAAGTACTTAATGAAGCCGAAAGGTACTTGATTTCTGCAATATTTTTTTTGTTCTAGACTATACCTGGGAACCGTCTAGTTACGGAGAAATTGTGGGTCAAAAAACCAACTTTTTCATATATATTTTTTTTAAATTCAGTATTTTTCATGTTTTTACTTTACGTACTATTCATTGCATCCATCAGCACAATGTTTTGAGTGCGTAACATTGAGTTCTAATGTAAGCCGTGATGTTTCACTCCAAAATAAGTCTTTTGCCAGCATTTTTTTTTGCGTAGATTTACATAGTTCGATAAACCGAACGCTTGGTTGAAGGGTCCGTTTACACCTTGTAGAAACGGGTCAATTTGGAGTAAATAAAAACAATTCGTCTAGTACAGAATTAGGTCGCAAGTACCACTGAATTCACTGAGGGTCGCCAGTTTTCACCCTTATGCCCTGCGTGATAAGGTTGTAAAGTGGCCGACTTTCAATGAGCTTGGTAGTGCGTGGTAGCCTATTTCAATCTGTGGACAGCTTTAGGCTGAGTTATTTGATTTGTCGATGTGAGAAATTCTATTGTTCTAATTCCCTGGAACAAACATGTCCTGGGTAGTGGAGGCCCGTCTAGAATATTCCATTTAAATTGATACCTTAGCGAGGACTCATTAAAGCGGTCGGTCTATTAATTGAAAAGTTCTAGAAAGTGTAGTAATAGAAATTAACCTGCCCAGTTAATTTCCACCACACTTGTCTGAGATCCCTTAGGTACTTCCCTAGAATTCCTACTCAAAAGTCAACTTTATACGCTTGACCACAAAACGCCCTCTCCATTGCCTTTTTACTTTTTACCTAGCAGCTGTTTAAAATCTTGTCTAGATCTCATTACAGAGACATTTGTGTGAGATTTTGTGTGACACATGTCGTGATTTTGCGTGATATTACTATGAGACATGTGTTCACACTTGCAGCTGTGACGAGTGACCCATATGCAGGTAGGCACGCTGTCAGGCTCTCCCTATCGTCTTAGAAATTAAAAGATAAAACATCTTTAGGTAAAAATTACTTGAATTTTGCATCGAGCATACCACAGATTATTTTTTTTCGACGACAAACAGTTGACTGTTGGAAAAATTAACTTAGTGGCAAGGGAATATACTTGAAATTTCCGTTTATTGAATCGAAATAAACAGATGAGCACTAAGAAGCTAGTGCGCGTACACACACTTCTAACGCTGAGTGACGCATACATGATGATTTATAACGAAAACGAGCGCGCGAAATTTTACAGACCTTTGGGAATATGGATATCATGAAAAATCTATTGATTGTATCTGTTCAAAATAAAATTATTCGCATTTTTGAACAACTAATCTATCCCTGTATGGTAACTATTTTGCAAGTTTCCTTCTTCTTATGGTATTTATTTCCGCCCAAAGATGCGTTAAAATTAGTGTTGAAATATAGAATTTTCGACGCTCATAACTTTGTTTTGATAGTCATGGTGTGAGAGTATCCATATTTCCTCAAAACTACTCATACAATTACCTACTCCATTATTAGGAGTCGGTTAAAAATAAAGTCAACCTTCTACCGAACGATAGTTGAGGCTCAGTCTTGGGCCGTGTTTACATCGTATGTTTACAAAAGATACAGGTAGAAAGATCTCATGTTTCAGGTTATAATAAGCTTAAATTGACTGTCATTGGATACTTCTATTTCTGGAGAAAAAATATTTCTATCGTAATGTATTAGAATGGTTTATTGATATTATGATGTCGACTTGTTGATAAAGAAGGAGTTTTAGGTATTTGTTCATGGAAGATTTTAGACCTTTATTACTTTTGTTTAAGTATTTTCTTTCAGAGAAACGTGTTGCCTTGGGCTGTTATTGAAATAGAGATTGGATACTGAATGAACAAAGGTCGAGAACCTCAATAGCCTAATATAGTTTCAATTCGAAGATTTTAAAAGGACATCCCTAATTCATAGGTAGAATAACGTAAAAAACTAAATGAATGTTGTTAAACTGTTAAAATACAACGTGTAACAGAAGGGGTATAGTCATATGAAAGGATAAGCTGCAGATCATCAAACTGAACAACTTCTTCCGTGGGTCGAATATCGTAAATGCGAAATAAATATCAGTTGTCCCATACAAAATTTCAATACCTACTCGACCCAAATGTATGGGACAGCTGATAGTTTTTTTCGTATTTACGATATTGGACCCACGGAGGAAGTTGTTCAGTTTGATGGCCTTTCTTTAACACGTTGAAAATATTCCTTTTGGAGGTGTGTTGCGCAACTACCCCATTTTCTTATATTAGTTCCGATTTTTTTTTAGCAATTTTTAATTTAGATCTCTGCCCACGCTCTCTCAGAGAGGTTCCCTAAATCGCTCCATACTCGGAAAAATTTAGGCTAATTACGTTTTCTACTGTAAGACAGTTTAATTATGTCAATCTAAATTAGATTAAAATATCTCTTCTAAATGACAACGTCCTTAAAACACCTTTGGTATTGGATTAACCAGTAACTGAAGAACATATACATAGGTAACACTCCATGCAACTGGTATTCAGCTAAATCCGGTTAGACTGGAAGGCGACCCCAACATTATTGATAAAAGCTAAGCAGATGACGATTTCACTTAAAACCACAGACAAGCCACCCGCAGGACCCGTCAAATCAAATGAAAAAAGGTAAAAATAGCCAAGACCCTCTATTAAATCCTTTACCCTCAAAAATCATATAAGTATTGTATCCTAAGTCAGACAAATCCTTTTTAACACAAGTATAACATATATATAATAACATACAATAGGAAAAACGCTAAAAGCTTAAAAGGTTTTATAGGGAAAGTCCACCCCGATGCTATACCCCCAACCAAATAACCTTGACATTTGACCGTGGCGCTGCTTGTCAAGAAAAAACTCAACTCCTACGTCAAAATCAGTACATTTCTGTTTTAGTTCCGAATTTGGCCACGGGTCAAGTTATGATGGGTACTCTGTGTGGTTCTAGGGGACACTAAAATGCGTTTGTACTCAAATCGGTTGGGTGGTGAATATAAATAATTGTTACCGGAATATTTGAGTGTATTTAAGGGTAGGTATATCGATATTTGGGGGAGCTACTTAGAAATCTACTTATGGAATGTGGATATCGGGTAGGATTCTAAAATGATTTAGTGCAGAAGGTCTAGCAGCAATACAGTCAGATACTAATTATAAGCATGAAAGCGGTTGGAAGATGATTTTTTTTTATTACCCTTCTACTTTTCCACTCCTGCACGCGTAGCATGACAACTGTAGAAACGGGGTTTGTCGACGGAAGAATCGACAAAATGACAGATTTCTTTTTTGATCTGTCAAATCTGTGTGCTGGGCAAGGGCCTCCTTCCACTTCTCGCAACCCGACCCTGACCCTGACGGACCCTGTCCAGTTCGTCCCGCCATCTCCTTCGTGGCCTACCCCGAAGTCTTAGAGATTTAAAATAGCCTCCAAAAGAAAGTCTATGCGCAGAAATTAATTTTAAGTTCCAATGCTTCTACTTAATAATACTCGTAAATTTCAACAAATGTTAAAAGTTACAAATGTACATCGAATTACAAATTCAAACAACACGGTTCCTCAAAAGTACGAAACTCCCAAAAACTTACATATTCCTGTTTGTTTTGTACAAAACCATATCATATTCAGCAAAGTCCCAAAGAAGACCGCAGGAAAACCTCACTCACATCAGAAGCCACGTTAATAACCAACAGTACTGTCTACCCTCCTAATTATAAAGCGTAAATTAACACTAAGAACAGTATATCAAAAGTTCGCAGTTGTATGATTAAAATTTCTACGTTTAAAAGAGAATTTTAAGTGAACAGGATATGAAACCTCGGGGCCCAAGGGCCGGGCCCCCGAAATATTTGAGGGGCCCGCCCGACCTCGGAATTTGTGGAATTCCGACATTTCCCGGAGATTCATTCGGATTAATATGGCGCCTAAATATAAGGGACATTTTTGGAATACGATTGGTCTTAAATAGAGAGAGGAATGGGCCTTTTGATTGCGTGCGATACGTGGTGACTGATAGGCCACCGAAATTATTTATTTGGCTTAGTGAGAATTGTTACTGGCCAGTTCTTTCCATAGACGTCACTTGGCTAGTTTTTTATTCTTTATGGTTTACCATCGTCAACTGTTGTCATCTATATTAATGTTAAAAGAGTAATGTTAGAGAGTCTATATTAATGTTTGTAATTTCCGGAACTAATGATCCAATTCTAAAAATTCTTTCACTGGCAAAAAGCTACATTATTCGTGGGTGCTATAAACAATACTTAAAAAAATATATATATAGAACTGTAATTATGGCCACACTATTGAATTAGGAAATACCTGTAACGATAGTGATAGAGATAGATGATGAGTTAATAAATAAATAAATTTATATCATGCATATTAGCCGAGCTATCACACTTTTTGCGCACGAAGTCGCGTGCGGAGTGCTAGTCTATTATACCTGTAGTATCTGTTAGTAGCACAGCTGATAGGTTGATAAAACAATAAACTAACTATATCACAGGATCATCATCACAACCAAGTCTCAGTCCAGGGTACGCTTCACCTTCCAACTTCCCGCCATTCGTGGTGACTGACAGTTGACATTAATGACAGCTACCTGACTTCTTGGGTGTGGCACAGTGTTTAGATAACTATACCATAGATACACAATCATACCAGTGTGTAATCTGATTTATCAGTTTTCATAGAAATACTATCGAGGTGGAGGTCAGATAGGCAGTCGCTCCATGTAAAATACAGCAGCATCCGTTATTGTATTCAGCTGCATCCGGTTAGACTGGAAGTTGACCCCAATATAATTGGGAAAGGGCTAGGCAGATGCTGATATCAATACCATCGAGAATCGACTTTTTATGTCAAATTCAGTTTGACAGATACAAATCATGGTCTATTCAACATCATACGAGAGAGGTCAGTACAGCTACAGTTAGTAGTGTAGAACAGTACGCTGATGACATTATCCGTCTTCAGACATCAATTAAGGCACTCTCAACTAATCCCCAAGGCACTAGGTCAATGGTCAAGACATGTATACGTAATGAGTCATGGATTAATTAAGGTGTATGTAATTACGTACCACATCATGAGTTTCTCAAATCAAAATAGCCCAGTACAGTGCACCCCAGTCTGACCCGCTATAGCCTTTAATATTTCTTTCACCTGACAAGTTATAAACGGACCCTGCACGAATCCGCCAACCAAGTATTCTGTATATCATCATCATCATCATCATCATTTCAGCAGAAAGACATCCACAGCTGGACATAGGCCTCCCCCAAAGGGGGGTTTTTGCCATAATCGCCACGCTTGGCAGGCGGGTTGGCGATCGCAGTACGGTTGTTAAAAAAGCACAGAGAACGCTGCTGCCCATTCTCTGGATTCTGTATATCAAATTAAGTAAATCTACGCAAAAATTATTGCTGGGAAACTACTTTTTTTTGGGTGAAGAATCACGTTTAATGTGAGTACTCAATGTAACGCACTCAAAACATTGTGCTGATTGATGTATTGAATAGTACGGGGGTCATGGAGGTATCAGAAGTAAAGTTATAACATTAAAAACTTATATTTGAAAAAAAAATTTGGTGAAAATGTTGGAACTTTGACCCACCGTATGTCAGTAACTAGAAGGTTCCCAGGTATAGTACAATACAAAAAAATATTCGCAATGATGGGGAGAACACGTGCCTTTCTGCTTCGTTAATGGTATTTTAAACCCATTATACTACTAGCATTTGCCCTAATCTATGACCTATTTCCAATCCCAATATTTCTAATCCTAATTTCATGGAAATTTGTTCAGTCCTCAAGGTGTGACAAAGTAGGTACAGGCCACACAGACTAACGATTTTAATTTAATTCGTTCCGATACAAAAGATGATAACAAAAACCAAGTTTTTCAGTGATCTAGTCCAGTTTATATGGTTCAGAACCTGTTTGCATCTCCAAAATTTTATTTTATAGTTTTATTGTCTTGCAACACTGCATGTACTCGTATGTTGTCAATTTTTTATATTTTTATTGTCTTGTAATACTACATCCATGTTGTCAAATTTTCTGTCAATATAGACCTTACTTTCTTAAAGGAAAACACATGTTTTATTCGCCATGATACCACCCCCAATTCACCAACCACACAGCTGCATACAACTGCGTACAGTACCCAACGAAGTTTTTGAAATTCTTCAATAAAATATATCTACTAATACCGAAACCACAGGCACATACAAACATACATACAAACCATAAATCAGGCACATACAAACATACATACAAACCATAAATCTATAACCCAAACTGAAAACAATTGAAGACAAACAATACTAAGCTGTAAAAGCCATCGGTCTGCAATTAAGGCCGGGGACACATCAGCGGCAGGCACGCGAAATTACCTGGAACAAAATAAATATCTCTTAGTAAATCATACTTGTATTCTATTTGCTGTTAATGTTGTGCACTACGCCTTATTGTGTTCGAGTTAGATTGATAAGTATAAGTATTTAAGGGTCGGTGGATACTTCGATAGGTTATTCAGGATAAAAGTTCAAGTTCTTGAGTAATTATTGCTGAAATCTTAGACATTAGTCGTTTGACTTATCGAAGTTTTTCATGGGATTTTAATTTTTTCTTTGTCAGTTTGATCATTTTAACGGCAAAATTACAAAATCGATTTGCAATAATTTCAGAAATTGTTGTATAACATTTTATGAAAATATTAATATTTTAGTTAACAAATTGAATATAATAATAAAAAACGTGATAAGTCTCTATCGATTCTTAATATTTTACTTAATCAAATCAAATCATTATTTTAATAATGTGTTTAGATTTCATCAAGTCTGCGGAGTTTTTTTTTAAGTGTACCTAAACTCGGTGTGGTTATAGCTACCTCTGGAACATCTGAAGTAGCTTCCAAGAGTGTGACAGCCTTCTCTATTCGTCTAGAAAAGGACAACTATAATTATACACGTAGAAAAATAAATAAAAAAGGAATGATTGACCGCCAACACAACTGGACTAGACAAAATATTTAAACAAACAAAACTAATTATTATTTCATGTCTTTACTCCCCACTTTCCTTTGAGTTACAATAAAAAAATATCAGTCATTTGATCTCAGACCGCCAAATTTTACGTGGGCAGGGATTATAATACTATTTATACGAAAAAATTAAAAAAGCTACACGTGGCCAGAGCCGCGGGCAAGGTATACCTACATTACCAACCTAGTTCGTAAAATAGCTCTTTATAATACTAAGCACGTTTACAAAGATTTGTTAGTGGGACAGAAGCGGTAGACGGGATGCTAGTCACTTTATTGTATTTTTAAATTGCGATTTACCTCTGTCATATTAATATTAGAAACCATAGAATGAAAAAAGAGAGACATACCATATATCTAAACATACCATATATTTAAAACAATTGTAAATACTTACTTACTTATACTTTTTCTTTTTATTATGCAGAAGTTAACTTTCTCTTTGTGTTTGTACTCCAATTTATAAATCCATGTATTTTTTTTTAATTATTTAAAACATTTTAACGTCTTAAATTAATATAAATAAAAAAAATCGTGAAAGTAATTTGAAAATAAAAGTATGTGTGTATCTACGATTTGTTGGTAATTGGCATACAATTGAGCGAATCGAAATAGATGATCGTCATTTGTTAGTTTCAGTACCAAATCCAATTGTATATAGAAACCTTATTTTTTATTGAAAAAAAAACTTTCTCTAAATCAATTTCTACCTTAGTATGTAGAATGTTTTACTTGAAAATCGAATTTAAACAAATAAAGAAGCTCAGTAATTTATTTTAGTAAAGTTACATTAAGTTACTCGGTATATAGAATTTTAATGATCCTCACTAATAACTTAAACGAAATTAAGTACGAGTTCGAAGGTTTTAATGTTCACTAAATACAATTAACGGTAAACATTATTGGAAACTAAGCTAGGTACTGTATTTCAGTCTACAGTTTGAAAATCACCTTGTATAGTATGGTGAACCGGGTCAAATTTAATTAGCTAGGGCAACTCTGCAGATGTGCCAATCGATATATAAACACGATAAAATAACACAGCATAACATCACGCCTGTAATCCCCGAAGGGTCAGGCAGAGGTGTAACTAATAGTACACCCACATTCGCCAGTTATACTTAAGTCCCATGTAATAGGGGGCGAGCCTATTGCCAGCAACCGGGCACAAATCCCCTAGGGCCACTGAGAAATTCCTGATAGAAAATCGCAATAACACATTGCCCGACCTAGGAATCGGACCCAGGACCTCATGCTTAGCAGCCCCGCTTGCGACCACCAGACCAACGAGGCAGTCACAATAAAATATAAAAAAAAAAGATTTAATGATTTTTTTTGATGTCATAATGCCCAAGCGTAATTAAATATTTCGCAGAGAAGACGATTGTATCCTAGCTATCGAACATTATCTATAGGCTGAATTTGCTTGACTACACTAGGTAGGTAGGTATCTTTATTTATTTATTTAACACCTCAAGCACCGAGTACAGAGGCAGACTTAATGCCATAGGCATTTTCTACCAGTCAACCTTTGGGTGATGCAGAGACAAACAGTGGTAGGTGCAATGATATTATAAAGAAAGACACGCTACGTTCATACTGAGCGGCGTTCAAATATCGTTGCGTTGTTACGACTGCGATAGATAATACGAAGTACTTAAATTACGACAATTGTCTGAATTTGCCCGTAAAATTTTTACGGGCAAATTACACACGCTAGTGCGATATCTACCTCTTTTTATTTATAATATCATTGGGTAGGTGTAAATCTGAAAATATTATCAAAGTATCTTTAACAATATAGTAAAAAAACTGTTTTCTTTTAAAGGAAATCTGGAAAAATCGAAAACACATTGACAGTTTTACTAGCTACATACATATTTGCACATTTTAATAGCAGTCTTCTATTATTTAGTGTGCGACATCTTTTATAGCGCATGTAAACACGCTCAAACCACAGACTGACTTATTTCTATCATAAAACAAAGTACGACCATAAAAATTCAAACTATTTTATGGCTTTGCATTTAATAAGTGAAAACCATCTCTGTGTTAGTGACCGGTAAAGTTTAAAGTCCAAGTTTAAGTCCCAGCTCAGTACTTGACTCTGACAATATTAACATTGAGTTAGGTTGTGGACACACTGATTCTTGCAGAAGCTTTTAATGCAATTACAGTAAGGCATTTTGAATTTAGGGTGTTTTTTGGAAGTTTGTTTTAGAAATCACGAGCTTATGCCCGTAGCTTCGCCCGCGCCTAGTTCAATAATTATCCCACGGCATCTCCAGGTTATAAACTATCTGTGTGCCAAATTTCATCCAAATCTGGTTAATAGTTTTTGCGTGAAAGAGTAACAAAAATCCATCCATCCATCTTCACAAACTTTGCCATTTCCAATATTAGTAGGATAGGATAAAGTAAGATTTGTAACTTTAGAAAGATAGCATAGCAGATTTTAATTTTTGGGGTCCTCATTAAACTAGGATTAACTAGACCATTGAATATATGCCTCTGCAACATCTTTTACTTATGAGGTCATATAGCCCGCAAGCCTGGTTAAATTTATTTATCAATAGTAAACGCGAGGGTAAAATACCAAGAGGATGGAGTCTTAAACGCTGGTCAGCCCAAATCCGCACGTCCTTAAAGGAGCACGTTTTGCAACCATGACGTGGTCACGATCCCCCAGTATTGGGGAAACGATGATGCAAGGACAAGGAGAAACTAGGACTATGGCTTACTTTTCGTCTATGTGTACTGTAGTATAGAATCTTTTAGAAGTTTCCCCTATGAAAATTCGATAAGACCATTACCATTTTTCTTTATAATAAGTTAAACAAAATCCTGAACATAAATCCCCTTACGACTCGTGAAACAAAAAAGAAGGTAAAAATGTGGCTACTGACACAGGACTACAACTCAACTGAAAATTTACTGCAATCAACATAAGTATATAAAGACACAAATAAATTGTATTCACACACATACACACACACACCCCCACACACACACACACCGCCCACACACACACACACACACACACACACCCACACACACACACAACTACGCCCCCACACACACTCAAACGCTCGAATGCACATTCACATACCTCCACCCCCTATTTCTAATTTAATTTTGTTTCATCCTGACTGTTTTTTAATTTGTTCTAATTTTATTTTACTACAATGTTTATTTTAAAATTAATGTTGTTTTTAACTCAATTTTTAATGTTTCAATCCTGATTTTATTCGAATTTTGTTTTTGATTTAAAAAGATTCTTTAACTTGGTTTTAGTCTAATTTTTCTAATTATAATATTAATGCGTAATTAAATGTTTTAATGTTTAATGTTAACTTATTACGCTTAATTTTAGGTGAAATAATTTTGTTACTTTTTGCTGCATAAAACTTGCCCTATTGTTATCTAAATGGAAGAAGTCACTGGCTCCTGAAATACAGGTACTCTAACCTAGCTCTGGAGCCAGGGTCTGACATTTTTCTGTACCCTGTTTTGTGGCAATAAAGAAATTTATTTATTTATTTATTATTTATATAAGAGGAAAAAGCCAGGGAGCCAATATTTGGTGGAGACAACACGCAAAAATTGCTCTAATTTCAGGGTTCCGTACCAAAAGTGTAACCAACGGGACCCTAATACTATGCCTCAGCTGTCCGGCCGTCCGCTCGTCTCTCTATCAGCAATCCGTAATAGGTAGACAGTTGAAATTTTCATTGAATATAATAATAAATATAAATTAAAAATTAAAGGGGGCACTACTATGATGGTACGGAACCTTTCATGCGCTAGTTAGACTCGTACTTGGCCGATTTTTAGTGCACTTCACCAGTGCAACCACAGCCTTACATCCACTGCAACTCTCTGCAACTTAATCGATTTAAGTAGTTAGCAATCACTATATTATTTTACTGATCAACCAGCTTTGAAGTTCCGACTCCCGATCGTTCACTGTTTGTTGGCTAAGAAACTGGCGATTGGTATTATTTCAATACGATCGATGTTGGGAACATTTGAGGAGTCACAGAGTAGTCAAGAGTCCAGAACAATGATGAAATTTGAATTAATATTAATGATTTGGGCATGTGATACGGAGGTATGTAGAAATCGTCGTCAGGAAAGTTTTGAGCATGAATGTTGATGGCTATAAGAGTAGAGGAAGACCAAAGAAATGATGGATGAACTGTGTGAAGGATGGTATGGCTAGAAAGGAGGTGACAACTGAGATAGCGAACACAAGAGAAGTATGAAGGAAGAAGACATGCTGCGGGGACTACAAATAAATTGGGATAAAGGCAAGAGAATGAAGATTGATTAGGTGAACGAGTTGAAGAACCAGTTGGACAATACAAAATGAATGTAATTTTTTACCAGATAATTTCATCTAAACTAATATTCAGGGTGGTGAACCAGGATATAAGTGAGAGTTAGTTCTATACAGTCCACTTACGCGTAAATATGAATGAGCCTATGACATTACCATATCTCAGTTCAATACCAAGAAGACCGAGGTTCTAAGCCCCCAAGCTTGTTTCACAATAAATCTTCAATTGTCTGGCAAAGCAGGTATTGGTACCGCCCCTGTGTCAAACTAAAGAACCACCTACGCAGTATTACTGGAGAAACCTATATTATGCTAAAAGGATGATGAAAACTACATGGACAGAAAGTTCACTTCATACAGTTCTGAGTTTGATTTACCTACTCCTTGCAGCCAATTTATATTAGAACCCTCAGGTCGAATGTAGGAACGTTTTGTGTGTGTGCTTTGGCATAAACATTTTTCTTGCACTTGTACGGCAACGGGACCCTAATACTATTAAAGTTCTTGAAAACTGGCTGGCCTATTCCCAACTATGTTGGGGACGGCTTCCACTGCTTCTTGTGTAACGGGATGCAGCTGAACACCAATATTTTACTTAGAGCGACTACCTGTTTGACTGCCAGAACCCAACTACATGGTAACTTCGACTTCGTGTGTAAGTCGTTGGTAGGACTGGTTGTCAGACTTTCAGGATTCTGACTACACGTACCGACAATCAACCGTCAAAGATCTACAAATAACAACCGGGACCAACAGCTGAACGTATATTAGTACTCTTATACGCATTTAGAATTTTAGGTAGGCCTTCTGAACTTTCTTACTCTGTGGTAATATCACACTTTCAAAGCTGTTCCACACTATGAGCCTTTACAAAGCATTTCATGGCTTATAATAGATTTTAATATTAGTAATAACAAATGTATACAGTGCTGAGAGAAATATTGTGCGAAACGAATCCAGATATTGACTGGAAAGGTATGGAAATCATTACTGGTATACTAAAATAACATAAACGTATCTAAAGAGTTTTATTGATGGAACTAAAGTGATGACAATTAGTACAAATAGTTTTGAAGAAAGTGAAATTAAAAGTAACTACATATAAAGTTATGTTACCGTCCAACCAATATGTAAGCCATTGCTTTTTGTTACAAGAATTGTACTTTAAAATTTTGTTGAGAGAATTAGGTGTAAGGCATTGTTGCGAAGATCTGGATAAGATTGGCATAGAACAGGGGAGTAGAAAATGAAGTAGATCAAAATAAGCACTGAAGCCCTGAAATTGACTAAAAAATACTGTGGATAATGATTAGGCTCAAGGCTATAAGAGTAGGAGAAGACAAAAAAACGATGGATAGACTGAGAGAAAGATGATATGGCTAGAAAGGAAGTGACTGGTGAGAGGACGACTACCAGAGAAGAATGAAAGAAGACTTGCTTCTTCTTCGTATCTCTGGCACGACAGAATTATATAATTTGTTGGCCCAAATCTTCGCCTCTTCCACCGAGACGCCGGTGGAAGCGCAGAAGTCACTTAAACTACTTATTTTAAGGATCAGAGGGCAGGAAAAGAGATGGGACAAAGTTTGAAGACATAGTGCTAACCCCAAATAAATTAGAATACGAAGGAGGTGGCGGACTGTGAGAGGGAGAGAGCCTTACGTTCTAGCCGCCGCGGGAGACCCCGGGTATTGAGGGCCACGTGGTGGCTCCCGGCCACCGTAGGCGCGGGCCTGTGGACGGTCCGGCCGACAAGCTGTGACAAGAAAATGATAATGACGAGAAACATCGCCAAAAAGTTAAGTAAGCATGGTTTTTCTATAACTCCGTCTGATCATACTTTAGCGGTCAAAGATACATTTGAGGGGAGCCGAGACTAATGAACTCGAAAAACGAAGGATCTCCTTCGAACAACCCTTTAGAAATTATGAAGAAGGCTATCCACCAGCTTCTAATAAAGTGTGTTTCAGCTCGAGTTAATATATTGGGGCGGTTCCAGTGCCATTTTTCACTGCAGCCCCTATTACTAAGTGAGAATGAAGGGAATTAATTGGATCAATTTTGTTTGACTTCAGAGAGCTTGGATGGCGATGCAGTCAGATTAGAGGAGTGTAGATTAATTTAAAGCAGTTCATTGAGGATTGTTTTCGTGTTAGTAATGTTTTAGAGAGAGACATTACATCACGCCAGTAATCCCCTAAGGGTTAGGCAGATGCGTACTTAATAGTGCACCTACATTTCGCCAGTTATGTTTAAGTTCCATGTTAGGGGCCGAGCCTATTGCCATCAACCGGTCACAAGTCCAGACTCCATAGCTGCTACTGAAAAAATCTTGATAGAAAAGCCACTCAAACTTTGTCCGACCTGGGAATCAAACCCAGGATCTCATGCTCAGCAGTCACCAAAAGGAAAAGAAACCATTATTTTTCCTTTTGAGGAACAGAACCCTAAAATCCACCTACATCAGGCATTATCACTTATTATCACACATACTGGCACATGACTGTTGTACAATTTCAATAAACAAACCACCCCAGCATTTGAGGCCTCATTCATATTAACCTAGATACTTTAACAAACTGAAATAATTATCTTTATGTAGCCTAAACAAACATGATGAATGCACTCTCTAAACAGAAATCAAACACTAATTATGGAGTTGTGGCCTAAATTAATATCATGAAACAGGGTTTGCTTTACAGATAGATTATATTGAAATACAATTAGAATTTAGCTTCAGTGGATGTTACAGTGCTGTCAGTTTTGACCGTTCTTTTTTGTTGTCATGAGTAAATGAGTAATGTTTATGCACTGATAATTGCATCTGAATAACTTTATGACAGACAGTCTAGAACACCAAAGAGCTATGGAGCGGAGCTTGATTGGCATAAAAAGGGCAGGATATGGAACACTTTTATAAGATCGTTTAAAGATAGACCAATTAAAGTAGAGATGCACGGGCCATATATTGTGTAGTACCCAAGAAAAGTGGAGCAAGACTGTACTGGTATCCTAGAGATGGTAAACGAAAAAGGGAGAATGAGCTAAAACTCACAGCCAGTCACAACTGGAGAAGGATTGCTTGAAATAGAAAGCAGTGGAAGACATCAGAAGAGGCCTGTGCCAGGAGACACACTGAACTGAGAGACATTCTTTGAGTACCACCATAATGTAAACAAGATACTGAATGGTTCAGGATTAAAGGCTTATTGATTGAACTTTTCGGTGATGCTGTGTTGGTCTCATTTCCCGCAAACACCTATATTTTTGCGCAATTGTTATTGCGCGCAAGTTTCTTTCGCACAAGTATTTTTCTCGCAAGTGTCTTGTGTGTTTAACACAACTGTCCATTCGTTCAAAAAATGTCCAAGCACGCTAGTGTACCTGATTTTCCCCAGAGTAGTAAGTTGTACATAGATGGGGATGGGTGACAATTGAGTTCAGTAGCGTACATTGCAAATGGCATTAGTTCAGCAGTGGGCAGTTACCTAGTCCTATAAGTAGTGCAAGTAAGGCAAGGTGAAAGGTCGGATTTTTCCTAGTATCCACGTTCTCAATTAAATTATCATACTATAACACAGACAGTACACAAAGAAATCGAATAGTAAACAATATTGTGGGAACCACGTTATCTGCTGACCTCGTTCTGTAAGTGAGTCATGCAAATACAAGCTTATCGGCATCGTAGTTTACAAGTATGAATCATGGATTCTACATTAACACATTACCTGACCCGAAGGTGGTTTTATATACGAAGAAATCTATTGTTTGGTCTATAATTTATAAATTGGTGTCATTAGTATTGACTGCAATTGGTTCTTCGTTGGCAGAATTTTAAGAATTAGTATGTTTCTTAATTGAAGGTTTTTTATTCGTGATTCATTTGTCATTATAACTAGGATCTTCAATAGACATAGGTAGATTGTTCCTTGAATTTTTTTAGATTGAATCGATCTCTTTAAGAAATATAGATAGAATAATAGTATTTATTATGTTCATCATACAAATCACAAGTATAACAGTATTATAGAACTTATAAATAGGGTGACACAAAGGGCATTCTTATCGTTAAAAGCGTTTATTATAAATATTTTCAAGACCAGAAGAGACAATACTGAAGGTAGTCTATGGTGTACCATTGTTAAAATAAATATACATATGTACATACGATAAAACATTCATTACTTGGATTGTCTGAAACACTAGGTCACTACTATAGACAGCTTGACTGTTTTGCTTGTGTACCATCTTCTATCCTGGCCTCAGTGTCCATCAACACGAAGTCAAACTGACCTCTGGTGAAGTTTTCGGTCAACAAAATTCCAATTCCGTCGTGTCACGAAACGACTCTAGCTGTAATTATGATAAGGATATTTTCGACTATATTGAATACTAAAAAAGCATTCAAAATAATCTAGCTTTCGCCTAGTTTTGTCCCGTATATGAATCAGGCTTATAACATCATTCAGCTTTCGAAGATTCTCCGAAAAATGTCATCATGTATGCAGGTTTCTACTCCTTCGCAACTACTTAAAATTCTGACAGCGAAATAGTAATTGCGGTTGGGCTAGTGTCATTAGAAACTAATATACCACCGTCTACAATAGAATTCTTATTCACAGAGTATGATTCATTTGAGTTCTTTTATTATTCACACCTTACTTTGCCGAAATATTTTTTTTCTACGCGGGATCTTATTGTTGTGGTTTCTACTAAATATCGATGTATTGAAGCAATTTTGGTGTGACTAATAGATAAGTTTGTGTGGTCTAGCAATTACAGAACATAATTGTCATAATTGACGATTTTGGGAAATTTAATACCTAATTTTTTTTAGCATTACTTCGTCAACTTCCGTGACTAAGAATTCATAAAAAGCATGCACAACACAACACATGGTATGATCTGATAGGGTACTCCACAACTGCACCACATCACCCTGCCAGATTTAGCCAACTTTTTAAGGTGTTCAGCCCACCAAACTAATCGACTATGTAGGACACAAAACCACACTGCGCTCCCAAACATAAATTACTGACGTTGCTCAAAAAGCCGCTAAGCTGAAGTGGGACTGGATTGGCCACGTCTACCGCATGAGCTGTGGGCCAAAATAGCCCCTTTCTGGAGCCCTGACACAGCCAGTAGTCTTCGCGGCAGACCTCGTAGAATGTGGCAGTACGAGCTGGACAAAACCAACGACCAGTAGTCCAATTAACCCTGGATAGAAACAACTGGAAGTAATGGGCCTTAGCCCAGCAGTGGGATGACGGAGGACAACAGTATCAGTATCAGCCCACCTAGCATCTTGCTAGATGAAACGCATACGACAGTAAACAAATAATTCATGTATTTTTTTCCATCAACACGAAGTCAAACTGACCTCTGGTGAAGTTTTCGGTCAACAAAATTCTAATTCTGTCGTGCCACGAAGCGACTTAGAAGCTGAAATTATCATAAGGATATTTTCGACTATTTTGAATACTAAAATTGCATTCAAAATAATTTAGCTTTCGCCTAGTTTTGTCTCGTGTATGAATCAGGCTTAAAATATCATAGCTTTTCTCAATTTCTGTGTATTTACTAGGCACCAAAAACTCACGGAATGTTTTAAACTAGTTCTGCTCCAACAAACATACATAAAAACGGATCACAGATACCAAATATCTCTCACGACCGAACTGTAGCTGTCTAAACCAAGACCCCTAACCGCTGGACACTTAACGGACAAACACAACCAAACAGCCAGCTACACAATCAGTTAACCTGAGTTCAATAATAATCGGTTCTCGTATCGTTAAACCGCGGTTAGCAATTACTGTTTAACTTCTAAAGTGGCAATCTACTTAGGAGGATTATAATTAAATGGATAACCTTAAAGGTGGTTGTTAATGGAAGGAAGCCTTAGTTGCAACGAGCTTAAATCAATATAGTCTCGCTTCATATTAGAAGCTTAAGACTGAGGCATTAGGTTATCGATGTTACTTTTTATTGAACACTTTAGATAATGAGAAAGATTCTGTGGGCTTAAACTAATATCGTTAAGGGTGGTTTGTTTCTTTTCAACTTTATGACTTAGGGCATAAAGGGTGAAAACTGATAAACCGTCAGTGAAGTCGATAGTACATACATAAAAGAAGAAAGTAGTGGATGATTTGCGTCGTCAATCCTGTAACGCTTTTTGACGGAATGAGCAGTTGAGGTTTTAATCAAATAAACCAATCAAATTAATAATTATGGTTTACTAATGTAGACATGAGGAAGAGTAGAGGAAGACCAAAGTATGGCACGAAAGGAGATGTCTGATGAGATGACGAGTAATAGTGAAGTATGGAAGAAGAAGACATGCTGCGCCGACCCCAAATGAATTAGGATAAGGGCAAGAGAATGATGATGGTTTATTAACGTAGATTAATATGATATGAGGTTTTTGCTTTACATTATACTAGTGGTCCTCTGAGTTGATCTTAATGAAATAACTCTAATTTTTTTCCCAACACCTTCCTTTCGCAACCTTTTTTGAAGAAAAAATATTTGCTATAAATATGGTAAATATTGCAATTTCAAAGCCCACTATCATAGCTAAGTAGCATAGAAACGCCCATGTCCACCAATAACTAAACAATCACAACTTAATCAATCGATTAAAGTTCATCGTACGTTTTAACACCAGACTAATCTCCAGTCAATAATATCTGTCGTGAAATCGGCTAATTGCAAACATAATCCACAATATCCGACAAGCCAGGACACGTCGATGAAATATAAATAATTCAAAAGCATTGCCGCGAAAATGGCAGATTAAATCGAACAAATCCGACAATGATATTAATGTTAACATATTCTGGTTGGAGCGGGTGTTGTCGCCATGAGGTATTTGGATAGAGGATAACAATATTTATTTGAAAATAACCAATGATATTATAAAAAAAGATACGCTACGTTCATACTGAGCGGCGTTCAAATATCGTTGCGTTGTTACGACTGCGATAGATAATACGGAACGTATGATTCAGAAAGAGATAGCTATTGCGCTTGAAGTACTTAAATTACGACAATTGTCTGAATTTGTCCGCGATAATTTGCGCGCGCTAGTGCGATATCTACCTCTTTTTATTTATAATATCATTGAATATAACATAACATCATGCCTGCAATCCCCGAAAGGTTACCCTAAAAAGTACAGTAAGTAAAGCTACGATCAAACAAAGCAGACTGGAAAGATGGCCGGACTGCGATCACACAGTACGTGTGACTGTCAAAGTCCGGTTTCCGCAGCTAGTCCAAAGCCCGATCCAGGGATTTATCCAGTTTTTGGTTCCATCGATTTTATTATTTCTTTAGAACTGAGGTACCTATGTCAGTGTTCCTACACCACAAAAAGGGGAGGAATAGTGTAGGAGGCGCCCGCAACCGCCAATAGCTGTAGACAGTTACGGGCGAACTGGTGTCGCCGAGCGCTGCGCGTATAATACAAAATGCTGTGTCAGCGCTCCTACGGATATTTACATACAGCTAATGAAGCAAGGTTGTGTCTGGGCCTAAAGGGAATTAGTGGCCTTTGGTTTAATGTAGTAATATGCAAAAAATACAGGCCGAAAATACTTCAGCGCGGTGGTAGAAAATACAGACACCAAAGTTTGCAATGCAACGGGATTTTAAAACGAACATGAAAATGCATTGCCCAATAAAATTGCAATTAACATTGCTTTACATTGCTGGCTAATTGAAAAACCAATATTACTGTTTACCGATTCACAACCAACATGGCCTACCTTACTGTTTTTCCACAAGAATATACAAGGTTAAATAAATTCAGATCATACTCGAAAGCTATCAGGACAATCCGACCCATGGTCACCACAACGCCATGTCCAATTCAATCGCATTACCATGAGAGCTTACGATACAAAAATACAGATTTATACAGGTATTTATTCAAGTACTAGCTTTTTCCGCGGCTTCGCACGTGAGTAGGATAGAAATTATCCCACGGGATCGTACTATCGAGATCCCATGTCGTTTTCCAGGTTCCAGGCTTTCTACATGCAGAATTGATCTGACTAGTTGTTCTAGTGCTTGCAAGCATGAGCTACTGGGCTCGATTTCCAGGTCGTGCAGTGTTATTGGGTGTTTCCATCAGGAATTTCTCAGCAGCAGCCACGGAGTCTGGATCTGTGCTCGGTCGATGGCAATAGACTCGCCTCCTTTTACATGGGACTTAAAACATAACTGGCGAGATGTGGGTGTAGTTTAAAGTACATCTCTGCCTAATTCCTCGGGGACTACAGTCGTGATGATGTTATGTATCAGTTCAATGATTTAGGCGAGAAAATTTAACAGACAGACAGTTGCTTTCGCATTTAGAATATAACTATGAAATAAGTAATTCATACCACAATACCTGAACAGAATAGACATGGACAATACATTAGCTGTTGTTGTAAACAGAATCTAATTTTGTACCATATGAGTTCACGATACAAAACTACAAATATTTATTCAGGTATTCATACCGCTATTTAAACCTTATTACTGTACCACAATACCTGGACATACAGACAGACATGGAAATACATTAGCTGTTGTAAACAGAATCTAGTTTTGTGAGAGGGTTGATGATGTAAGCAGTGAGTGGATCTGAATTGTTTTGAATATCAAGTTATTACTCTGTTGTTTGAGGAGCTCTACTAGGAGTACATGAGTAAGTAAGTGGTATTTAGATGTTATAAGGATAGGTACACACAACATTATTTTTAGTACATGCGAAACCTGAATACAGTTTGTTCAGAATAAGTAACTGAATCGATTCCAATCATTTTTAACCCATGTTATATTGTGACCCAAAAATATTTAAAAAAGGCTACAAGTTGGATCCCGAGCGACACCTTTCGCAATCATTTAGGTACTTTCTGCCAAAGAATAATTATCAATGAGCTCAAGACGACGCTGGAGCATGGGGCGCGAACGCTGGGCTGACCACGTTTTTGTGTGGACAACCAGGTAACAGAACAAGCTTATAACTTTGTGATTTTTCAATATACAGTTTTGAAATGTACATAGATTCTTTACATAAAAAATACTAGACACGTGTTTCAGGTTTCGCATATACTAAAAGTAATGTTGTCAAGGTAATGTAATAATACCAATTTTTTACATGGAGCAAATGCGTGGGTTACATGATACTCCTTGCTATGGTCGTCCCACTTTTGGGCTTCCGACTACCCCTAACAGTTTTCAAAGATATCCGTATGACAGTCAGGACCAATGCGCAATGGCTTGAATCGATAAAGAAAGAATGACCTTATCAGTCTCGACAGACCGACCGTTGCGTTGGTCTAAAGATCAACTTCGTTTTGTTTGTTTCTTATCAAAATAAGAATGTTTGAGTTTCATACAATAGAACTACAAGCTTATTTGTTATATTTTATACTTTTTATTATCATCATCATCATTTCAGCCGAAAGACGTCCACTGCTGGACATAGGCCTCCCCCAAGTGTCGCCACAGTGACCGGTCCCGTGCGATCCGCATCCAGCGGATCCCTGCAACCTTCACCAGGTCATCGGTCCACCTCGTATTCTTATACTTTATACTAATATTATATAGAGGTAATATTTGTTTGTATGTTGGGGTGTTCTCCGGAACTGATGATCCAATCCTAAAAATTCTTTCACTGGCAGAAAGCTACATTATTCGTGGGTGCTATAGGCTATAAAACATATTTATATCATGCATATTAGCCGAGCTATCACAAGTTTTGCGGACGAAGTCGCGGATGAAGTGCTAGTTTGTTATACATATATCCGTCTTTAATTCCCGTTGCAGTGTTGCAATGCCCGTCAAAGGAACGAAAATTAGGATTTTCTCACTAAAATACGGAGAAAATACTATTTTTCAACCTATTTTTAGGACGCCTGTGTCCGTTTCATTCATTTATTTTAGAAAGTCCTCTCCTCTCTCTGTTTTATTAATGTCAGTCGGATAATTCTTTATGAAACATGTGTACTGTGTGATGGATATTGTTGTTAGATTTAGAAGACTATTTTCATGGAATTAGAACACATTTTGCTATGGATAGCAAGACAACAAGCAAGCAGATATAATACGTCTTCTTTCTATCTTAAACACTACTAAGCGATTGAAATAATAATCTTATTTGTAATTCTATATTTGTATTTGATTAATAATATTACAAAAATATCGTGAGCAAAGTAGAGAAACAAAAGGAATATTTTAGCTAGATAGGGAAACTCATGAGATGACCGCTAACGGAAAAGTATTGAAGAAGGAGACATGCTGCGCCAACCCCAAATAAATTGCGATAAAGGGCGGGCAGAAGAATAAGAAAAATGTCTTTAGGAAAGTTTTGTGTATGAACGTGGAAGGGTATAAGAGTAGAGGAAGACCAAAGAAACGATGGATGGTCTGTGTGAAGGATGATATGGCACGAAAAGAGGTGACTGCTGAGATGACGTGTAATAGAGAATTATGGATGAAGAAGATATGCTGCGCCGACCCCAAATGAATTGGGATAAGTGCTGATGATGGGTAGAATGATCATGAATTCACAAAAAAAAACTTAGGAACAGAGGCATCCGTACGTTTGTAAAGTTACCCTAACTAATTTGGTCTAACCTTTGACTAAAGGTCATACAAATTATACCAAATCCCAATCAAACTATCATACCGAAATATTACGAACAGATTCTTCCCAACAATGACCCCATATAAAAAAAAAACTATCCAGCATTTTACGGTCTTTGACCAGCAGAGCATAGAGCTACAAACTCTATGATAGACGTAAAATTATTTATGCCCCGTCGTATCTATACAGTGCCACTTAGTTAAATGACATATTCAGACATAATGGATATAACTATTTTATAGGAGACTGTACACACTAAGTTTGTTGAACCGTGGGCAACAAAATGTTGTTTTATCTGAAACTCTTCGACATTTTATGGGGTTAATGAGAGGGAAATAAAGCCTTAAAGATCCATTATTGAATATAACATAACATAATATTACATCACGCCTGTAATATTCGAAGGGTTAGGTAGAGTTGATAAGCGATGAAATTCTATGATGGAACGAGGGTGTCTAGAAGATGCCTGTTCACTCTTGCTTTGAAGGCTGATAAGATAAGACCGACGACCTGTCATTGTTTTTAAAAAGTACCCAAAGTAATACAAAAAAAAGCTCTTCCCAGTTCGTACAGGGTAATACGATACTCCTTGGTAAGACTAGTTATCAGACTTTTTGGGCCACTGACTACCTAACGACTGTCAAAGATCTACAAATGACAGCCGGGACCAACGGCTTAACGTGCTTCCCGAGGTACGGAGGAAACTCGGTATGTAATGGGCGGCCACCCATCCACAAATCAACCTAACCAAGCACGGCTTAACCTAAAGATCGACACGGGCGGCTGTTATTATGTAGCCACGAGCTCCTCGTATATAGAACTACTCATACATACTAAAATAATGCAAATACAGTCAACAAATAAATCTTTTCTAGAACCTAGGTTCCAGATTTTTCTATCATTTAAATCCCAGTTGTTCCTATCAGACTATTCCCTGGATACCATTAAGTGATTGCTAGCTCATCCGTCTGTTTACTTAGCTGTCAGGGTAAGACCGCTGGATAGGATGCGATGGGATAAGGATTGAGGAAAAGTGGGTTGTGTTATGTGCATTTTGTAGTGTAGTGTCTTTGTTGATCAACAGGGTTTATTTCTGCTAAAAGGAATCAAACCACTCCAAAATAGCTCAAGTTGACGCAGTAATAGAGCGCTAATTCATTTTAAGAAGCATAAGTTTTGAAAAAGTCAAAAGAAGTATGTAAAGTATGGACCGCAGTGCCCATTTTCTAAGAAAACAATGTTCGTCAAACGGGGAACCTGATGACAGGTTACCCGTTCGTCGCGACAAATACTTTATGTTAGGCCACGTCGCCTTTATGTTAGAAAACCATGTTTTGTGTTTATTAAGGATCGTAGCAAACGATCTGTTCCTGATTACCCCCAAAAAAACACAGGGATCTTACATGTGTAGTAATTTTTGGTCCTGTACGTACAGTATTATTTGGAACCTTGGAGTAATTCGGCATAATCATCTGAATTATTCTTTGATTATAATACCAATTAAAATCCGCATTATTTAAAATATATCCGCCACTTTAATCTGAATACACTCAATACGCCATTGATTCCGCATCATCATTGGGCAAATAATTGAAGGGACCAATTTGTAACTAGCGCCGTCTTCTGGCGTCGCCTGCGGTTTCACTCAGACGGTAATGTCTGGGTTGTAGCTATCGTAACTAGTGATGGGAGTAAATGTTTAATTTTGCGGGACTGTTGAAGTTCCCGGGTTTTGGCAACATGAAACTATAGGTAATTCTATTTGCTTATAGGATATGTTTTTAAGCATCACTCACATGAAAAAACAAAATGATACGATACACAAGCAAACATTTCAGGAATAATTTGTGACTAACACTAAAACAATTTGTTGTTTTATTCCAGTTTCACAGTAGAATGTAATTAACTCTCGCATTACCAACTCAGAAAAGCAGAAATGCATTTAGAATCAGACTCCAACGAGCTGAGAATCAACATCCTCTCTCAGAATCTTTTACAAAACGCCAGACGAGATTTATCCAGAGTACGATTCTACTTTTTATAATTCACCTGAAGTACCGTAATCCCGGGATTTCCCGGGAACTATCAAGTAATGTCACTATTTGTGACCCACCGCAAATGATCTAACGGTACGCTGTCTGGAGGCATATTGAATGTGGGTTCTGTTTTGGAAGACGTGAATATATAACAGTGTGACTTAGTATTGGAAACTGTTGGGTTGGAATCTTGGGTAATGGGTTTTTGTTTTGGTTTTTTAGCGTGGGTGGATGAAGGAAGGAACCGGGTCTGAATGATAGGTGTGTAATAGGTACTCTTTACAAAAAATCTTGCAATAGTGTAGGTATACCTAAATAATATGTTATTCTCATTTTTTTTTCAACGATCTAAACATCACGCCTGTAATCTCCGAAAGGTTAGACAGAGGTGTACTTAATAGTACACTCACATTTCGCCAGTTATGTTTTAAGTCCCATGTAATAGGGGGCGAGCCTATTTCCATCAACCGGGCACAAATCCAAATTCCGTGGCTGTTACTGAGAAATTCCTGATGGAAAAACCCAATAACAATTTGCCCGTCCTGGGAATCGAACCTCATGCTCAGCGCCCACTTGACCAAAGAGACAGTCTTTCAATAATGTATACCTAAACCATCAACTCAGATGTAGCATAGCTAATGACTACATTCTTCATCATCATCATCATCCACAGCCTGAATTCACCCACTGCTGGGTATTAGCCTAATAGGCCTCTTTTCTTGTATACTACACACTTACTTACTGGTTATCAAATATTTTGAATTCTCCTATTCTCTTTTTAAACAGAGCGACGTCATCCCGATAATTAATTAATGAACTCCATATTTCATTAAAGTCTTTACCTTTCCTGTAGACCAAAGTTGATCGAAATATTCACTATGCTCAACTCCACCGAACCGACCTAATATGAGCGACTACAGATCAATTTCCATTACACCCACTCCGAGTTTCAAAAGGCAAAACTTTCCTATACAACACGTCAATTCGCACGTTCACTAAAAATCTTTGAACACGAAAATATAACATTTTAGTTCACATATCCGTTCCCGATGACTTTCTTCAGCAAGAATTCAATTTTGACGTAATATCGTCGACGTAAAATATGGTATCTCAATATCAAATATGACTCTCAATAACTACATTTGTAATTCCCGGCGCGATCTAGAACTGGGATCCCTCCCGGGAATCGGGAGCATGTCGCGGGAATATTGTGTCGATATTACATGTATTATCGAATTTAATCATATTCAAATGTATGAGAGTAGTGTTGATTTTTTTGGGTCATTTTAGCGGTAGTCATTGATGAGCTGGGGGCACAGCACTTTCACAGCACACAGCACACCCGCTTCAGCAGAATCATTGTAGGATAATAATGAATCATGTTAAAATTCATAAAATGGTCAATTGGTAACCACTATTTAAGTCAGAATATTATTAATAGGTTATTATTGTTAGGTTTCTCGTTTTTTATTTTGGTATTTGTTAAAATATGTATTAGTTTATTTAATTTGTATATGTGTATCAGTATCATTATAAGTGCCTATATAAATTTTCGAAAGCAGGAAGTTATTTTTATATATTTATTTTGTACCCTATCACAATGTTTTCTTATTAAACCCAAAGGTTGACTGGTAGAGAATTCCTTGTGGCATTAAGTCCGCCTATGTACCACTTTTGTACATGAAGTTAAATAAATAAATAAATTGGTCACAGACGCAGCTAATTCATAATTATTATGAATTGTCACTTTACTAATAGTCACGTAGTCCATATTATTATCCTAATATGATTCTGCAAAAGCAGTAATTTGTAGGCCCTCTTATACTTGGAACTTGTGTAAAAATCATCGGTAAGTCCAAGTTTTTTTTTTAAATTTAAAAACGATGCCCCACACTAGGAATTTCTCCTGTATCGTGGGTGCGTTTACAAATATTAAATTGAACATTGATTTCGTATTAAAATTATAATTAACTGTTTTGATAACATACGAAAATAATTTTCTATTATTATGTTCTAAATATCAGCGATACAATGATATCATGTTTGCAGAGTTTCCCTAATACATTTAATTTGACGTTGCATGTTCAATGTTACCTTTGGACATTGACTCGGCACTCGGCCTGGCTCACGCGAGGCCCAGTTAAAAGAAATATTTGGTTGCATCTTACACGCTTAGGACACAAAGACTTTTGTATGATAGTGTGTGTTAAGAAAAAGTAGTATACAACATTATTTTTAGTATATGCGAAACCTGAATATAGTTTGTTCAGAATAAGTAACTGAATTGATTCCAATAATTTTTAAACCATGTTATATTTTGTCCCAAAAATATTAAAAAAAAAGTTACAAGTTGGCAACGAGCGACATTAAGTACCTATCGCAATAATTTAGGTACCTACTGCCAAATTATTATTATCAATGAGCTCGAGACGACGCTGGAGGCACGCGCGCGACGCGCTGCGTGGTGACCACGTTTTTGTGCGGACAACCAGGTAACAGAACAAGCTTATAACTTTGTGATTCTTTATGATACAGTCTTGAAATTTTGTACATAGATTCTTTACATAAAAATACTAGACACGTGTTTCAGGTTTCGCATATACTAAAACTAATGTTGTATAAGCAGTACATATTGTAAATAAATCAGATTTCAATTTTATATTCTTGTCTCATTACCCCTCACTGTGGCCAAGACACCTTTAGCCATCTCTGATCAGTGTCGTGAGTTTGCGGGACTGGCAGTGAGTGTACCCTTCCCGAACCTGGAAATCCTGTCTACAATCCGTCTGTAACCTTAGGTCGAATGGTGCAGACATCCTAAACTTATTTATTTATCACCTAGTACATATATGTTAGGTTAGGGCTGTAGGGCTTATATGGCTTATAGGCTTGTAGGTTCTTTTAACTTATCATATATTTTCATGTACCGCCACACCCATGACAGTATTGCGGCCTTACGTGACGTTTGTAAAGGTTGGATGTACATTGCATAAAGAAGTTCCTACCTTTCAGTTTGTTTACCTGCTTCCATACTTTGTGTACTACTATTATGAAAGTATTGTAGGACTAGCTTATTAAAAATTCAGATTATGAAATTCATCCCTAGTCAAATTCTTGCCTAATACTTTATTTAACACAGGAAAAACAGACGAAAGTAATACACCATCCATTATTAATCTCGAGTATAAACAAAGTCAAGAGTTCAAAAGAACATTTTTATAATTCATCATCGCCAAGAAACTCAACATTGAAGGTATATTTTAAATTTATTAACCCCTGGATCCACTTCAAAGGCGACATGATTGGCTGCGCGGAAAGTGGTGGGGGAAACACAAAAGGCGCTGTAATGCATGTTTCATTATCACTATTGTGTCGACCGAGACGCCGAGCAGACGTCTGGGCGGCGTTTTATCGAGAACGGGGGCGTTTTAAAATGAGAATATGCAGTGAGGGCCGACAATGTTCGATTGAGGAATTCTAGAACAGAATCGGTATCGATAGTGTAGATGTATTGATATCGATAATTGAGTATCGATTGCTTCTTTGGTCTAGTGGTCGGAAGTGCGACTGCTGAGCCTGACGTCCTGTGTTCGATGCCTAGGCCAAGTAAAGTGTTATTGGGTTTTTCCATCGGGAATTTCTCAGTAGCAGCCACGGAGTCTAGATTCGTGTCCGGTTGATGGCAATAAGATCGCCCCCATTAAATAGAACTTAAACTTAACTGGTGAAATATGGGTGAACTATTGGGTACACCTCTGCCTTACCTTTCACGGGCGTAATGTTAAGTTACGAGTATCGATTACAGAATCCTACTATTATCAACCAACGGTTATGAATGTATTTCTAGTTTCCAATTATTGTTGCCGAAACAATACCATCGAAATCAGTATGCGTAACCGACTAATTAAACACAAATTAATACAACTATCATATTTCAGTGTTGTCATTTCATCAACGAATTTGCATATCGATTAACTTAAATAATGTCTCGGTAGATATAATCGAATGATAAACTGTCCAATCTGGAATCGATTAAGAATCGAGTCTGGGAACGGAGAGATCCTCTCCAATCGATTAATGGAGGCTGCTTCTATTTGAATAATTTGCTTGAAGACAGAGGCAAGGGTAATCATTTATGTACTAGACCTGCGGAGCCGAATATCAGGATTGTCTATGGAAATACTAATGCATTCTATTTCGGGAACGCAACCGTGCATAATAATTATATCTTCAATACACAATGTCCTTTGAGTGCGAAATTAGCGAATCTAGAGTTGACTTAGCATATTCAGCCTATAATGTTCCCACTGCTGGGACACAGGCCTCCTCTCTATGAGAGGGAAAGAGCTATAATCCACCACGCGGGCCCAGTGCGGTTTGGTTGGTGTCACATGTCTTCGAATTTTTGGTTCTAGGACATGCTTGGTTTCCTCACGATTGTTTCTTTCACCGTTTTGAGAGCAGTGGTGGGTAAGTCGGGGCCACGACCACTGGGCCACCGCTGCTCTCAAGAGTTGACTTAATTATTCTCAAATCTGATGCGTATTCACAAGGCACCTTAATAAAAGTGTACAATTGGATATTCAGCGTAAGGTGAGGTACAGAGGGTTGAAATTTCAACAATGCTAGTTTGTTGCTTTGTGTTTGTGACAACGAGCATTAATATCGTCAAGCATAGTTTGTGGTTTAGCTACTTAACATTCTAGGTATGCGAGAGAAGCCGAGTTCGAAAACTAGTGCTTATAATTTACCACCGATTTATGTCTAGAAGGTTTGAAGTCCTGGATTTAACAAAAAACAAAAACGGTCGAAATTTCATTTGATTTATGTTTTTTTTTTTAAAAAAAGATCGTTTTCCCACTCTAGGAATATCTCCTGTATCGTGGGTGCGTTTACAAACATTTAAACTCACATACACAAACAGCCAGACCCGGAACAACTACCTGTGGGCCATACAAATATTTGTTCAGTGCCGGAATCAAACCCGCGACACGAATCGCAGCAGTTAATCGCTCAGCCACTGCGCCAACCGTGCCGTTTGGTGTCCTTCCGTCCAATATTTGAACATAAGATGTTACATCATTACGCCTGTTGTTGGAGGTTGAGAATAGTACTAATGAAGAGGAAATCAGTCAGGTTTTATTTTAGTCTGTTATTTATTATTTGTACATTAATTAAATAAATGATTCTAGTAACTCCCAAAAGCCATCCTTTAAAGGAGTGATCCCGTTGGGAAAATTATACGAAATATCAAAATGAATTTTCCAACTATTTTATTATTAGCCAGCTACAATATTAAGCCGACCTTTGTCCAAAGCTTGTTCGTTTCAAATACCATCGGATTAATATAAGTCTTGTCAAAAACAGACGAGATTTGAAACAAAATTAATGTTTAAAATGTCTGCTTGATACTTGAAATTTAATTTAAAATGGTTTGATTGATCATGTTTCATTATTTTGAACTAAAAATGTAGTTTATTAAAAGTAGGATTGTGGGCTGTTCATTGATGCTAGTACTTATCTGAAAAACCATATAAAATGTTTTTTTTTTTTATGTTAGCCTATTCTGTCCCACGACTGAGAAAGAAAGTGAAATGTACTGTATAAAAATCTCAAATTCGATCAGTTACTAATAGACAATGCACTGACGCATTTTAACTATGAAAATCCTAGATGCACAGTTCCTTGCAAATATCACATAAAAAACTGTCTTTGATAAATCAAACTAAAAAATAAAACAATCACAAGTTCTGATTGACTAAACAAATGCGAACTTAGACCGACCATCGCAAGAAAGCAATGATATGTCATGTTTTAAATTCAATTCGTGAAAAATTTCAAGTAGTAAAAAGTGCGCACCCATACATTTGGGTCGAATAGGTACCTATTGAAATTTAGTATGGGACAGCTGATATTTTTTACGCATTTACGATATTGGATCCATGGAGAAAGTTGTTCAGTTTGATGGTCTGCAGCATATCTTTTCATATGACTATACCCTTTCTGTTACACCCAGTATAGAAGTTGTGAATCTTTGCCGATAGAAAATATCATCGGAAACAAGGCTGTACTTCACCACAAAATACCAGAATGAGGTGACATAAGAAAAAGAAGGTGACTCCTTCAGTGGATTATAACTGAGGCTGAGGCTGATGATAGGTACAAGAAATATTAATAATCCAACACCTACAACAGGAACCAAAGTCACAATAAACTTTATCCTTCAACAATTTACCGTACACATCATGAATTTTGTACGCAATGACGGATTATGAGAACCAACTAAAACAAACTTTGCACCGAAGTTATTAATATTTTAATACCTTGCTCACAATATCGTATATAAGAAAACTTTTACCGAAGTTCGCTTCCTCCCCTTTCATGATCGTGGTGTCCATTTTTTATTCATGTCACATAACAATATTTGATCACGTTGACGATTAGGCCCAGAAAACAAACGCGCCCGAATGCCCGATACTCAGAAAAAAAAAGATAGAATTATAAATATATTATTCATAATGTCTGTGTCGGTCGGCCAAACGATCAAAGTTTAAAATTCGTCCTCCGTTTTTTTTTATGGCGGCCATTAAAATTTCCTACTTATGCCAAATAAAGCAAAGGGTGGGCTTCAAACAAAGGGCTATGGGATCTTGATGGGAATTCTCTGAGGATTTCAATTGAGAGGGAAAAAACTGTGTTAGATATTATATTTCTTGGGTTTGATTTCCACTGTGGGCGAATCTGAAGCTATATTTTCACGATATATTAATATGATGTCATACAGCGTGTTTCACAAAAGTATGGTAATATTTAAGGGTACGATTCAGCCCATTAAACTGAACAACTTTCTCAATGGGACCACCATCGTAATGGCGAAAAAATAATCAGCTGTCCCATACAATTGGGTCGAGTAGGTATTGAACTTTTGTATGGGCCAGCGGATTGCTTGTAATCCAATTTGACAGCCAAATAAACAATACATCATTAGTTGAAAACAATAGAAAAATAAAGCATTTTTCAACAAAAGTTAATGACTGAAACCTCATCAATCATGTACATTCAAGAAAAAAGAACTACAATATCATTATTTAACTTTGAACGGACTACAAAAGTCACCGACAGATTAATTAAGTGAAAAGTTCTAGTTAATTTTTCTTTTGCAATTTATTATTCAAATGAGAAAAGAAACTTCTAATTAGGACTGAATATTTAGCATCAAAAGGATGCAGAGTAAGTTTAACTTTTAGTTTCTTTTTTAATCAAAATTAAAAATATAGTTGCAAACATTTTTATTTGAAATGATAAAATTACCAAAATATGGTCGCTAGATAAGATTGCAGAAATGGAGATATAATACTGTTAGTCGTTGTTATGCTATTGTACTACACACAGTCAAAGACTACTCTACCAACGGCCATTGACCTCGCAGTCAGCTGTAGTCAGCTCTATGACTGCGGAGTTTCACTAGCAAATTCAAATACACCCTGTATAAATTCAAGGAAGCATGCCAGCCTCATGTAAATAGCATGCAAGTAACTTGCAAAAAAACTAATTTGTGATACCATAGCTATGATACAATGGCATGTAAGCTATGATTCTGCAGTTCTGGCGTGTGGCCATAGTCGGAAACTCGGAACCAACGGCCGCCATCTTGATTTTCCAATACAATAATACTGACAAACAAGCACATACATTCAAGCGCTTAAATAACCTTGCTGTACAATACTTGCGTACTTTCGCGCAAGTGGCTATGTGTATTCCTGCCTTCAAAGTAAAGCTAAGCGGATTATAGCATAGCTTTGAGTGGAAGCCCAAAATTAGAGCGAGATGTCCTTTTACCCTAGCATCCAAGGGGAAAGCCTCAGGTATAATGTATCCCTCATAAAATATGGAAGAATTAATTAACGAATGCTGAGACGCCGACTTTTAAGATCCTGATAACATTTCTAAATATTGTTCTTATGATTATTTGGAATGTGGCATTGTTAAATTATGTGACATAGAAATTATATCAGATCTATATTTGTAGGTTGTCCAGGGGTGGACATTGTGTCCCCTGTAAATTTGTGTATTCTGGAGGGGAAAATTAGAATAAATCATTACGAATGGTGGGTTTGTGGTTATTATTACTGTACATTCTCAATTAGACGCCCTTTTATGTGGGTTTTAATGATGGAATTGGCTTTCGATGCTAATCTAGCAAAGCGGTTTTAGTTAGGCATTCGGTTAAGTGTCGCCAAGATAGTGAAAAGCATTACCTAGTCTTTTATATCATTAAAGTGATCTAAAGAAACTGGATAGTCAAGCTGAAGAGCCCAACACTCAGCATTATGGCCAAAGGTTGAAGAAGAAGGAAGAAGTCATGTATCACGACTAAGATATTCCGTCATAGACACATTTTCATAACGTCATACACGTTAACTTTAGGCTTTATTGTTACAAGAAGATTGTAAAACAAATTATTATTTTAAATGAGCATCCACGAAGTTTCTTAGCGGTTCCTCCGCCAACTTTTTGGTACTGTACAACAAAGAGTAAATTCAGGAACAAACTTAAGACCTGAAGTATTAAAGTACAAGAAATTTTACGATACACCAACTTTTAACTTTGCTGTCGATAGACCTCAAGATGTTTTGCTGCGTTTAAACGCGAAAGGAGATGCTGTCAATCTAATTTACCATAATCATAGCCTACTTCATAGATAGCATACCGTACTAAGCCTACAACGTTCCCACGGCTGGGACACAGGCCTCCTCTCTCTCCACGCGGGTAGACGTCACAAGTCTGCGAACTTTCGATTCTATAAAATGCTGATTTCCTGACGATGCGATGTTTTCCTTCAGATGAGAGCAGTCTCTCGAAACGCCATAGGCATTTTATACCAGTCAACCTTTGATATTAATTTATATATATCTATTTATCTATATCTATTTATCTATATCTATTATTTGTGGCCAATTATATTATGTGTCCCGTAGACACTCGAAAGCCCATTTCTATCAATACATAGTCCTTTCGCCTTACTCCATATTAAAATACGGGTATTAACCTGAATCTGGTTCGACTGGAAGCCGACTCCAACATTTAGGTGGGAAAAGGCTAGGCAGATGATGATAAAGTGCCCAACTGGGTACGAATTCATGACCTTATAACGTAACTCAGAAACGTTACCATTACACTACCATTCCTCATTCAACCGAAGTAATAATCATTTTTAATTAATAAGTCCATTACGCATTCGCTCAGAAGCTCCAATTTCACAGCGTCCCTATAAGCCGGTACGTCATGGATGTGAATCAAAATCCTGCTCTTACATAATTAGGCGACGGGGTCCTGGTTACCGGTTTTAGAGCGCTCACTGTGCGAATTTTTAGTCGCTGTCGCTCAGTCGCAGGTCGCAGGTAGTCTTTTTTTTTGAATGGGTTCAAAATGGTGGGTTTTAATTAGTGCTACTCAAGTATTTGTTTAATTAAATATTGTGTCATTTGAAACTAACTGTCGTTCTTTTAATAGCAGTTGATTTAAGATTAGGAAGGCATAGTTTGGTAAATGGTTTAATATTTAGATTTTTGTAATAGCAAAAGAATGCATAATTATTTCTGGTGGACTGAGATACCGATTCAATATTGTACAGTATTGAATTTTATTATAGGTACAGTCTGCCAAGCTAATTAGTATCAACTAGGTGGTTCAACTGTACATTTTGTAGAAAATAAATAAGTTATTTCATTTTATAACAAAACTACTACATACTTTCAGCTAAATTGCGCCTAGTTAAGTACTTTCAACTTTAACACCACTTGTAAGCAACTTTAACACCTCTAATTGTTCAGTAAGCAACTACATAAGCTTCTAAGTGTGTTTGTCAATTTTGTTTACTTCCGAAATCCGGAGTAATTCGTCGTGGCGTGCCTTCTGATTCACGTAAGTCGTACTTTCAAACTTTATGTATACGGTACATCGGTTTCTGAAACTTCGAATTTCAGTAATACAGTCAGACATTGCGGCTAAATAGTCGTACCGTGCACTCTGGGACCTTACCACCGTCATTGCATACCAAGTCGTATGTATATCCTTCCCACCGTTCCACATTCACCGAAGGGGAGCTAATTGGCCACGTAGAGAGTCACTCCAAATAACTAAAGAAACCAAATTGACCCTCAATTCGTGTCAAAAAATAGGACCCTTTACAAAAGATAATTTGGCTATTATATGGTGACGTTTCTGAAGAGTTGCTGTTGGTAATGAGTACTTGTTATGGTAGAAGAAGTAGCTATTTTGATACTTGAGTTTGTCAATTCGCCCCCTAGTTTGTTTGGTTTGATTTGTAAACCCTTTTTTGTTTTATAAATAAATAAAATCATTTTAATTCGATTATCACTGACTCATAGTAGAAATCCTAACTAATATTATAAATGCGAAAGCAAGTTTGTTTGTTTGTTACCTTTTCACGCCTAAACCAATAAACCGATCATCCTGAAATTTTGCATATATGTTGTCAGGTGTACAGAAACGGACATAGGATACCTCTCATCCCGAAAAAAAGTACTGTTCCCGAGGAAAACTGCAAGAACGTTCTTATTATAATAGATGGCGCCACATGTTTTGACAGACACAACCCGAATTGAATGTCAAATTCTAAATTAACGCGAGCGAAACCGCGGGCAAAAACTAGTAATATAATAATACATGTTTTGTCTTTTCTGTGAATTCTTCAAAGAAATATCAGTTTTTAAAAGCATTGAAAGTGTAAATTAAAAAAAAGTGTTAACCTACATATTTGATTTTTAACCCCCGACCAAAAAAGAGAGGTGTTATTTTTTATCTACCAACGTGCTTTTTTGCTTGATTGCCATTATTTTCAGATTGCCACGATTGTATTGTACATGTAATGTCATGCCAATTACTGTTTTATTCAAAATAACACTAGAAACGGGATATTTACCACGTTTACTGTTTTCTTTGAGTTTCCGATATTACAACTCAAAAATAAAAAAACAAAAAAAAAACAAACACAAACAACATAAACAAAAACACAAACAAAACATGATAAATATTCCGTTTCTAGTGTTAATGATAATGTTAGTGACCATTAGTTTAAAATCTTATATTCGAAATAAGCTTTTTTATCAGCTGCTATTTACATGACAACCAATTTCTAATTTATGCTCGTGTAAATTAATTGGTATCTTGTAGCGCAACGCAAACTGTACTTTATTAAGGGGTGTCAAAGTGGTTTTACAAAAACCAAATATTTGTTTACATTTTTTAAACATACTCGTGAATGCGGTATAATTGTAGTATTTCTGCTAGCACCCCATTGCTCACACCCTCCACCATTATCAAACGTACCTACATACACGATATTGTCTTTCGTTATTTATTCAAAAAGCAGGGTGGTGTGCATAAATTATGACCAATTAGAATTTAGATGTTCATATTATGTATGTTACTTTGAGACTTGAGTACTTTGTGATGACGAGTAATAGAGAAGTATGGAAGAAGACGACATGCTGCGCCGACCGCAAATAAATTGGGATAAGGGGAGGAGAATGACGAGTCACACATTTTGTCTGTAAAACTTTGAGTATACCTAGCAGTGGCGAAGGTTCCATACAACTCGATTCCTACCGGCTTCCCTTTGAAAACGAGCGCAATCAGTATTCCATAGACAAACAATAAAATCACATTAAAGATATGTACTCCGGCTTACCTCTTAAAAAAATTCACCCTTCGCTAATGACCTAGGTAATGTAAAATATAATTTTATAATTTGTGTTCACTTCAAATTAGATAGAGACGTTGCTTGTTTCTGATTGGCTGAAACAACGCGTCTTCCGATTCACTAGCAAACGACATATAAAAAAATTAAAAAAATAAAAACAAAACACTACAACGTTTTCCATAAAATTAAAAAATACGAGAGAAAATCAAAGTTCTATAGTTCCAAAACTAAAATTCAAATATTTCAACGACTGTTCATAGTTACGAATGTTAATCAGCCAATCAGCGTCTGTGACACTCCTTAATCCGGTTACAAGCGGAATATTTGATGTCTGATCAGTGCCTATGTGCAGCCGGTATTATGCACCCCTCTGGTATCACAGTGTAAAGCTAACCAGTGTACTAACTAGGCTTTTAAACCAATCCAGCCTGCCTGTTGTCCTCAACCAGCGACGCTCTATGGTGGTGGTTGGTAGTGGACTCCACATGGGTCGCCCTTAGCGTGTAGTCGCTTAGTTCATAAGTTTTTTAGGCATTAAGGCCCAAACCTACCGCGGTACACGCTGTGCACGGCACGCGGCGCATTTTAGCTGCGTGAATTCATTTGTTTGACAACGTGTGGGTCTACGTTTCCACAGTAGTACACGCTATACACCCACAACTAAGTACAACTGCAGCGTGCGTGGCCCACAGCGGCATAGCCGTGAGTTAATATTAGTGTAGGTATAGCGTGTATGGCTTTGACTGCGTTGAGCTATGTGAACGCCTTATTCGAGCTAGCCACGCATGTACTAATGACGTCATTTGATGCATAGCGTGTCCGTGGTTTGCAGTGGACACAATCACATACATTTTCTTGCAAAGCGAAGCTTAACACACGTGCGTAGCCTATCCGTGCGCCGCGGTGGGTTTGGGCCTTTACTCTCAAGGCATCCACAGGATTGTCCATTAAAGCAGACGACAACCTCCTAGGACCATTTAAAAAAAAAACTAGGCCCTTTGTCGTAAAATAAAACCGCATGTTATGATTGTCAACTAAATATTTTGTTGTGACTGCCTCGTTGGTCTAGTGGTCTCAATCGCGACTGTTGAGGATGAGGTCCTGGGTCCGATTCACGGATCGGCGGTATAATCACGAAGAAAAGTCTTTAAATTGAAAAAAAAATGTTTAAAATTAAAACATCAAATTACGAAAGCCATTTGTGTATTTTTTTTAGTAATAAATCATTAGTTTTTTTGCTAAGGTTATTGTATATCGAGCATGTGTCCCTAGTTGATATACTGTATGTGTATACTAATTTGCCTATATGCAGTCGGTATTATGCACCCCTCCGGTATTAGGCATTATGGTGATTCGGATAGGGATGGTTTGTCAGGAATGCCCCTGGATGGTTTGTCACTGTTTCATGGTGTTTCGTTATTCAATTGATTGTCTTTTTGCGGGTCTCTGGGTTGAGAAAGATGTTTTGTTATTTAAATAAGATTAAACTTTCATGCATTTTTTTTTTTTTTGTTATCCTTACGTGTCCTACTGCAGGCCAAAGGCTTCCCTTTCCTTTTTCCATTTGTCTTTGGCTATTTCTTGCATTTATTTCGGTATATTTTTAAATAATTCTTATGCGTTTTCACTGATACCTTAATAAATATTTTTTGGACCCTGCTCCCGACACTGGCACGGTGGACCACTATTTTTTGTTTGGTTCTTTATATGGTTTTTTTAAGAAATGTTATGGAGTTTTTGAGTCTCTTTATACAAGCAATTCCTTGCTTAAAAGGTGACCCCAATAATATGTTTTGAAATGCCCATTGTTATTGAAATTGTTTTTTTTGTTCTTTTTTTGGTATTTTTATTTTATTTTATGGATGTGCATAAGGAATTAATATAAGAAATCTTAATATTATTATACTGCTGGAATTTAAACTCCAACAGTGCGCTGAATGAATGCCAAAGTTCTTATATAAAATAAGAGCTTCGGCATTAATTCAGGTATTGCCTTATAGTGAAATCGGGCATTAATATGTAATTTGTATTTGTGTCTATTAGTAAGTAATGCCTGCGATCTAGGCGATAAAAAGCAGGATTAGTAAAAAGTAGGACTGATATGGAGAAAACTTCTCTATCAGTGTTAAAAATATTAGCCAATTATAGCCACACAAAAAGTTCCTTTATTCCTAAAGAGCTAAATATCGATTTGTCGTACATTACTTCCAAAAGACTACCCCAAACGCGTAGGTACAGTTAATCACAAAACAACAATAGCTGACTAAGTCCCAATTAATAAGATATAAATTCTGAAGGGACAGAGGGTCCGGTTTTAATAAACGTATTTGCATAGGCACAAAGGATTCTCGAGCGGAATCACTTTTCATCGCGATTGTACCAAATTCAAAGAGAATATTCACGATTTTAAGTAACGTGGAATTGTATATTTTCCACTTCAAAATTAACGTTTGAATAAACTTGAAAAAAGAAGACTTTTTTATTTTTTCCTTAAAACGGTTGCTATATTTTTCTGATTACCAATCTTGTGACGGGCAATGGAAAGTGCAAAACTGCAAATAGCTCAGAAAAATTGCGTCACAGAAAAACTGAGTGTAAAATACTTAATTTCAAATGGAAGTCGATAAAGGAAAAGTGGACTGCAAATATTTTTACTGAAATTCGAAAAGTCAACGAGTAGCAAAAGGACGAATATAAAACATTTACGTGAAAGTGCGCTCTTTAAAGATTCCTTTTGGACTAAAATACTACTTTAATTACGGTATTTATAACTTGCCAGGGTGAATTTTACTCTAGTACTATTGTTTTTGGGCTCATTTTGAATTGACTGTATTACTCATTCATGAGAACTTGCAATGTTATTACCAAAACAGTAAGACCACAAGAACAAAACACTATTGTCGTCCACTAAACATTATTTTCTTAGAAGGTACAGTCGCGGACAAAAGATAATCTTTTGTCTAATAATTATTAGCTTTTAAAATGTGCGCTGTTCTGTCGTCACTGACAAAGGGACGTAGATTTATTGCTTTATTTTGAAAATCGAACTCCTTTTATGGATGCGTTCCCTGATTTATGTTTTTTTTTTTACTTTATAATCGGTGGAACGCAATATTGTCGTTGATGTTTGTAAAGTATTTTGTTTTATTTATGTGAGGACATTTATTTAAAACTTTGGAGTATTTTTGTCGAAACGTGTCAAAGGAAACATAATTATGTCATCGCTAGGAATGGTAGAATTTATAAAATTAATTTTATGTTAACGCGTAATATGATATTAGGTGATAACATGAAATTAATTATAATAAATTACGATTTGAGTGACTGCTTCGATGATTTCTTTAAATTACGTCTGGATATTATTATTTTTATTTTTTCCCTTCGGGATTACAGGCGTGATGTTATGTTACGCTGCTTGAAATTGAGTAATGATTAACGTCTGCTGAAGCATACCTTTATAAAAGTTTAACGTATCTCGTCTTGAATCGTCGTTTATAAAAACGTGTTTAAATAGTTTTAAGATTTTCTTTTCCATCACTTTTTCGGCTGTCAATGTTCTGAGTTTTTAGTCACAATAAACATAAATAAAACCCTATAAACCTGATTTGAAAGCTTGAAGTAGTCAATAATTCTAACAAACAAACTAAAAGCTTCTTGAGAACAATATTCATCATAGTTCATGAGCCGTAAGGTCTGATAAAAGCATTGAAAAGTCGTTACAAACTAAACCATTTTTCATAAGTATGACCGGGCTGGGCTATTTATTACTTCAAAATATTGTAGATCTTCATAATATTAGTTGAACGATCACTTACTTAAATATAATTTATTAATTATCGCAATGTTCAGATCAATTACGCACCCACGATACAGAAGAAATTTCTAGTGTGCGGCAATGCTTTAAAAAAAAATATATATGTCACGTTTGGTGATAAACTAACTCTGAATGCAGTTTTCGCAGGACTGTTGTAAGAAATAAGCAGTAAGTAAATTAATAAGCTTTTGTAATTTATTAATTACGGTTCTAAAAAAATCACATAAAAGCAACCGAAAAAACTATTCTTTTTTAACTGTCATTCTGTCAAAATCACGACAAGCTCTGCCACGTGGGCTTATGGCGTCTTAACGCAGGAGTAATTCCAGTGTGGGAAAGAGATGGCGCTAGACAACCTGTATAGCTCTGCCTCTTTCCCACACTGGAATTACTCCTGCTTTAAGACGCCATAGTAACCGCCCAGGTGGCCTACCATGACGTCTTAAAGCAGGAGTAATTCCGGTGCGGGAAAGAGATGGCGCTAGACAACCTGTATAGCTCTGTCTCTTTCAAACACTGGAATTACTCCTACTTTAAAACGTCATAGTAACCGCCCAGGTATCGAACACTGCGGACTCTTAGCGATGCGACGAGTTATACTTAATAAATTAAAGAATTAATAAGACAACACTTAACCAGATGTTAAGAAGTAATTTAAGAATGGCTACTTAACATCTAAATACTTTTCCTAATGGATTTTATTAACACGTTTCGCTTCTTAACTAATTAAAAATTTAATAATAAATTGAATATTCCTTATAAATAATGTAAAACACATTTACTTAACGATAACTAAATACATTAGCAGAATATTTATCAAGTATTAATTAATAAAAAAAAAACACAAATGGATTTCGTAATTTGATATTTTAATTATGGACCATAAACAATTTTTTATTCAATCTGAAAACTTTTCCTCGTGATTATACTATGAGTCAGTAGGCAAATAGTATACATAATTATAAGCATAATGTTGAATTTTACGATTCACAAGGAGCTCGTGGCTAAATAATAACAGCCGCTCGGGTCGATCCGTGCTTGCCTAGGTTGGTCTATGGATGGGTGACCGCCCATTACATACCGAGTTTCCTCCGTGCCTCGGAAAGCATGTTAAGCCGTTGGTCATCAAATGAACCCCATTTGATGATTTCCCAAAACGAAAAAAAAAAAAAAAAAGTCAGTGTACGTATTTGTCTTAATTGATATACTGGTAATCTTTTAGCTGTGACCATGGGCAGAAGCATGGGAGAGTCTAATGAGAATCGTTTATGTTTTTTTAATAAACATTATGCAAATTTAAGATGTCCGTATATCGGCAGGGTTGACAGAAATCGGATATTGTCATATTTTATGTGGAGATAATATCACAGATTAGATTTTATTAGTTAATTGGTAAGGTAAAATGCCAATGCCCCTTTTATTAGCTTCATTTTCAACGTTTCTGTTCGCCTTACCCATTTGTTAATTCACCTTTCTAACAATTCGGTAGGACATTTTTTAATAGGAGTAATTGGCAGAACTTGGTGGAGATCAAATATGAATGCGCTCTATGAAAAATACTGGTATTCAGCTCGATCCGGATAGACTGGAAGCCGACCCCAATATAGTTGGAAAAAGACTAGACATATGATGATTTCTCTGTAAAGGAAGAATTCTTCCTCAAGTGGATGCACATTTACATTTTAAAAATAATGAATTCTTTAAATTTTTTCCTTACCTATAATTATTGAAAGACTGGTCTTTCTTTGTATCGCTCTTTTAATGCTTCTAGTACTGTGAGAGGAATTTATGAAAGTGTGGTCAACCTTCTTTTATTTACGTTTTCACTTAAAATTTTGCTTTACTTTGTATATTTTAATATGTGTTATACTACATTATTTTTAGTATATGCGAAACCTGAATATAGTTTGTTCAAAATAAGTAACTGAATCGATTCCGATAATTTTTAAACCTTGTTATATTTTTTCGCAAAAATATTTAAAAAAGTTAAAAGTTGGACACCGAGCGACTTTAAGTACTTATCGTCATAATTTAGGTACCTACTGCCAAATTATTATTATCAATGAGCTCAAGACGACGCTGGAGGCGCGCGCTGGGTGGTGACCACGATTTTATGCGGACAACTAGGTAACAGAACAAGCTTATAACTTTGTCATTTCTCATGATACAGCTTTGATATTTTGTACATAGATTCTTTATATAGAAATACTAGACACGTGTATCAGGTTTCGCATATACTAAAACTAATGTTGTATATGTCTCTTTTATTTTTATAATTTTAGTTAGTGTAATTTGTTGTAAACACAACCGGTGTAATTAAATAAATAAACAATGTAAACAATTCTAACTGAGACACGAAAAGTTTAAAATATTTCCCGAATTATTCTTGGCAACCCTACGCATCCACTTAGCTATCTTCAGAGCATAATGCACTTGCATTCTAGTGTATCCGACCAAGCGGTGATAGTACGCTTTGTGCTCAAAAATGAAACGCAGGAAACTCTCTTTTCTCCTTATGTTAAAAGATAAAACAGTTTCCTTGATTAAATTTTTCTTTTTAATTAAATATTGATAAGAGCATTATCTCCTTGATTACATCTTCTTATTAATTTTCTTTCAGGAGAAAGGCTTGCAGTTTGACATGAAAAGGAAATGCGAATACGGGCATTCCGTTTTCGCTTATAGTAAGTGCTCGTGTGTACACTTACCCATCAAAAAAGTAATTACTTAAGTTGAAATAATTACTTAAGCAACCATTTTTGTGCAATAGACAAGAATACACCACATTGGCCCTTTTTTTTTTTTTTTTTTAGGATGGGAAATCATCAAATGACGCCAGACTTGTACTGACTAAAACCCATCCATGTTCCTTCTTTGCCCTTTGTGTTCCAGGGCCGCGGTATCTCTTTCGAACAGTCCCGCAGCCCTGGCAGGCATCGGCCCGTGCGGACCCCTACGTGGTTGCTGACATCTCTTTGAGGCGCGCGTGGAACACGAACGCGCCGTCGACACGGCCTGTCGTCATAAGACGGCCGGACGGCGAGCTAGCCCAAAACTCGCCGTCCACAGGCCCGCGCCTACGGCACCACGTGACCCCCGACGCCCAGGGCGTCTCCCGCGGCGGCTGGGACGTGAGGCTCTTTCCCTCTCACGTTCCGCCACCTCCTTCACTAGCATGACTGCTTCGCAGAAGGAGGTGACGGCTTCCCATTCCCTCTCGCTCCGGACCATGGCTTGAACCAGGGCCGGGCGCGAGAGGTCGCCGCCGCCAATCGCCTCTACGAGGACACGGCGCTGCTCCGCCCAAGCAGGGCAGGCCTCCACAGTGTGCTGCACCGTGTCCTCCGGACGATCCTCACAGTGGAAACACCCGGGCGTTTCCTCCCGCCCGATTCGGTGCAGGAACCTCCCGAAACAGCCCACATTGGCCCTGCCCTGCTGAGGCCTTTGCCCAGCAGTGGGATGATGCAGGCTAACAGTAACAGTAGACAAGAATTGAAACGAAGTAAGAACCGTCAAAGAAAGCAAAGCTAAGAATTCTAACCTTTGACAGTTGTAACTTCAAGCAATTATTAAACTACAGAATAAAAATCGTATTTTAAGTTATTATTTTTACTCAAGTAATCACTTTGACTTGTTTATAGATACGGGTTTTAGTCATACATTTAGTTGTTGGTTAGTGTTGGTGAAAACGCGGGTAAGCCTCTCTTAAGAACCTGCGTCTTAAGCAGTGTTTATAGTGTATTTGCAGATCGATGGGACTTCCCGATGCTGCGGAGGTGGATGCGGCTCCACTGGCTGAATTTTAATTGTCTGTGTCTGTAACCTACTAACACTAGAAGTTAAGTGAAATTGTTACTAACCCTATCGACTCCGGTCTGAAATAAAAAAAAAATCTATTCTATTCTATAGCTTATTTTCAATTAGCCGCCAATACCAACCTTGCTTACAGACTAATATACTCATCACAGCAAAAACTATTTTTATCAACCACGTACGAATTCGTAAACTTAAAACAAAAACAGAAATCCAAAAAAAAAACATATCTTTATTAATCACAACCAAAACATACCAACACTGTCACTGCTCACAAAACTACGCAACACAACACACACACACTTTCATATCTCCACCATAACATAACCCTCAAAATGCTAACTACCACTCGCACACACACACACACATCTATCATAAGCTTCTGTCCCGTAGTTGACGAGGAAGCGACTCACTACCAACTATTTATTTTCCCGCTTAATACATGTAGGTCGCATGTCAGTAAAAATGGTACTGATATTGCTAGCCCGCTTCATCCCACTGCTGGGTCTTTCAATTATTTCGATCCAGGGCTAATGTGGACCACTGCTAGTTGGTTTTGTCCAGCTCGTCCCGCCATCTCTTACGAGGTCTGCCGTGACGTCTTCTGGCTGTGTCAGGCTTCCACGTGGTAAAACTAGTACATTTTATAGTTGACTGTCCACACTGCTGGCGAGAACTCTCTCTCTAGTAGTTTGTCGCAGCAACAACAGTTGAAAAACTGGTTCAGCAACGCTTTCATGGCGAGTAGAACACACGCTGAGACTCGCTTATTACATAGGCATATCAGCAAGTGACTGGACGTCGCACTCGCTCATAATATCCCAGCGACAAAAAAAACCGAACCCACACTAGCTGCTCGCCAAACCAACTAGTTTGTAGTTGCTATCTCGACTCGCTTTTCGCTAATCGTCAACTGTAGGGACAGGTGCCACACACACACAGCCATCCATCATACACTGACCCAATTTTGACAATAAGGGTCGTGTTCCACTGAACCTAATTAGAGGGAGAATTTTTTCGCGTCAACTATTGTAAAGACGTGTCGTAACTATGAAGTACCGTGTCGCTTCCGTTGTGGACGACAGTGTGTATTTACAAGCAACACTTTTATTAAACTCTAGAAACTTGTGTGCGCGTTTCAAAGAAAATGAATATGTCGTGGTAAGGGTGTGGTGTGATTGTTAGCGACAAGAGATAAAAACAAAGCAATCTTTAACTATAACATGGAGCTCAAAGATAACTGGCGAAATGTAGGTGTACTTTAGATTTATTAAAAACCTTTGCCAAATCTTTTAGGGATTCAATAGCTGATAAATATGTTTGCCAGTACAGGAGACAGCATCTATCGGTTCCAGACTCATGGAACCATCATATGCCGTGGAGTAGAAGTCGGTAAGATTCCGACATAACTCTTCATTATCTTCGTTCCGAAGGTAATTACCAGGACTACCCCACAAAAAATGGTACATACGGCCATTTGTATCTACATGCGATACGGATAAAGGGTTAGCATTTTAGTGTCTCTTCTTATCTTTTAATGTACTGAAAATACGACCTATTCTTTTTTTGTTTGTTGTGTATATTATAAAGAGGTAAAATTTGTTTGTAAGTTTGTATGCAGGGGGTAATCTTCGGAATCAATGATCCAATTCTAATAATTTTTTCACTGGCAGAAAGCTACATTATTCGTGAGTGCGATAGGCTTTAAATTATATTTATATCATGCTTATTAGCCGAGCTATCATAATTTTTGCAGACGAAGTCGCGGGCGAAGTGCTAGTCTTCAATAAGCTTATAATAATTATAAGTCCCAACATTCATGATATTATCTCTCACATATTGATATTAATCCACTATAGAACGTGACATCTTCCTTAAAACAATAACTAAAGTAGCTTTGTATTATAGTCCTTTCACACTTATTTCACCTATGACAGCTGTAGTCCAACATCAACCATATAGTCACGCAAATAAAGATCACTATAACTTTGAAAGACTTGTCAGTGAGAGCAACCTATCAACAGCCTTATTGCAACCTCCATAAAGATCACTTTGATTTTAACAGTGATGTCAAGTCACAGTAGAACAACTGCGAAAAGACTATAGGTAACGTTGTATAGATAACAATCAAAGCTTTTACGACACCAACAGGAAACAACGGGGTGGCCATATTCATAATCGGAAACCACAATGTTTATGGGATTAGGGACATAAAACTCTGATGATAATGTTGCCATTAAAATGATTACAAAAACAAACTACAGCCACGCACGACGCGGGTTCTATTATAATAAAGGCTAGAATATTTAAAGCTTTATTATGTTTTTTTTATAGAATTTTTCGGTTGATTTTGTTTTCGTGTCTTATAGGCATTTTGAAGGTAACAGTGAGTTCATGATGGAGATATAACTATAGTCAGCTATATATATAGGAGCTTTTGTCATGACTCATGTATCAACTGAGCCATTCTTACGCCGCTGCCAACTTGCCCAGTCCCCATTTCAGTCCACGCCTTAAAGTCCTTAAATCTTTGTTAGGCTTTTCTGATATGTTTCAACAGTTTTTCGAATGCGTGTAGTTAGTTGTCACTTGCCTTTCCCGATGGATAAAATAAGAAATGAGTACATAAGGGGGAGTCTGAAAGTGGCGCCGTTGACTGAAAAGTTGTGTGGTAATCGGTTATCGTTGTATGGGCTTGTGATGCGGAGGAATGAGGAAAATGTCGTGAGAAAAGATTTTTGGATGGGTATAAGAGTAGAGGAAGACCAAAGAAACAATGGGTGGACTGTGTGAAGGATGATATGACAAGAAAGGAGGTGTCTGATGAGATGACGAGTAATAGAAAAGTGAAAATCCTGAAATCGCTCTCATCTAGCACTAGGACCACACCCCGTAACGTGCACATGTCGCGTACATACAACTTTGCTGTCATCCTTATTATTTTACTGTTTGCAAGTAACAACTAGATGCTAGTTCATTCGTGCGCAGTCGGGCGCGAAAATAAATTAAACTGATATACGAAGGAGTTTCTAGTAGCCAGTGGTGCGGTGAGTGAGTAGCCTTACTTCATTTGATATGCGTGTAAATATAGGGGAAATATTGCAATTTCGTGTGGACATCCACTGTCATCATGAGCCTAGCTTTTTTCTTAACTGTATTGGGGGTTGACGTGCAGTCTAACGGAATGTAGCTGAATACAATGATATTATAAATAAAAAGAGGTAGATATCGCACTAGCGCGCGCAAATAATCGCAGACAAATTCAGACAATTGTCGTAATTTAAGTACTTCAAGCGCAATAGCTGTCTCTTTCTGTATCATACGTTACGTATTATCTATCGCAGTGGTAACAACGCAACGATATTTGAACGCCGCTCAGTACGAACGTAGCGTAACTTTCTTTATATTATCATTGGCTGAATACCAGAATTATATATGGAGGAACTGCTTATTAAACCATTTTGTGGGTAACACATAACGTAAAGTAACATCAAACCTGTAATCCCCGGAGGGTTAGGCGGAGGTACCTAATAGTACACCCAAATTTCGCCAGTAATGTTAGTCCTATGTAATAGGGGCGAGCCTATTGCCATCAACAGGCATAAATTCAGACTCCGTGGCCGCTACTGAGAAATTGATGATGGAAAAATCCAATAACTATTTGCCCGACCCGGGAATCGAACCCAGGGCCTCATGCTTAGCAGTCGCGATTGCGACCACTAGACCAACGAGGCAGTTCGTCAGTTGTGGGTAACACGATAAGTATAAGCCTTGGTAGGTCTGGTTGTCAGACGTTTCGGCTTCTGACTACTCATAACGATTGTCAAAGATCTACGAATGGCAACCGGCACCAACTGCTATATTATGTCCTTTCCGAAGCATGGAGTCAAATGGGTCCCGGTTTGTGAATGTTTGTATAAGAATTGCAATATTTTGACATTAGGAATACAGTAGTTTTTTCTTTTCTTTTTTAAGAAACGTTGCCCCACTCTAGGAATTTCTCCTGTATCGTGGGTGAGTTTACAAACATTTAAACTCACATACACAAACAGCCAGACCCGGAACAACTACCTGTAGATCATACAAATATTTGTTCCGTGCGGGGGGCTCAGCCACTGCGCCAACCGTGCCGTCAGTTCTGATTGCAAGGGATTTTTAAATTGGCTTTGTAAACTCATCAATAGTATTTTATTGTTATGTAAACACCATGTGTCTTCTAACAGACAGCTCAACTAATGGTGATAATTATTTGCCATATAAAAACTTCATTATCACTATTCGTTCTCCCGAAAACAAACGTCTCGATAACATAATTTACCTCGGATCCAAAAACGCTAATCACACAAGCAAAATAAGACCTTATTGCAGAACAATAGCTAAGTGAAATTTAAAACATCAGCGTGTACATGTCAGGAGCACATTTTTGGTGTCAGGACATGAATTTATGAGGCCGACGACAGAGTTTTTGCCATCAGCAAAAAGGTTTGTTTTCAAAAGTGGATTTCCGATTTTTTGCTCAAAACTCGGCAAAGATGTCGAAGTTTTAAAAATATTTGTCTATTTCACAAGTTAATAAGTCCTTTGAGGTTACGGGGAGCGAACTTATTTACATTTTAAATATTATGACATAGAAAATGTCAGGGACAAAATAAGGTAGAGAGATTTTCGGTGGCCATGTCAGGCGGGTCTAAAATAGGTCAGTATTTAAAAGGCTTTAAGACCTCATAGAACTTGTTTTGAATAGAAAATTGGCAAGGAAAGTAGCTGTATTTTTAATAGAATTCACCTTGGGCTTAACCATGTTTATTTTCAAAAAGAATTTCTTCTCATACTGCTCAGTTCGGCATTTACGCGCATGGATACTTGCGCGAATGGACTTTAGCGCGACTTAACATCATGGGTGTCGTTTTCGTGGTTTTCGGGGTCGCTGATAGACGAAAATGAGATCAAAATGAAAATCCAACATGGAAACACACAAACTGGACGCAAACATTTTTCTGGAGACTAACAACAAAAAGTTTTCCTAAAGTCATCTTCATGCCCTTGTCCCGGTTTACTTGGGGTCGGCGGGACACGTATTTTTCTTCCATTCTCCACTGTCAACCATCACGCTATCATTTACACCGTTTTCTTTCATATCATTCCTCACACAATCCATCCATCGTTTCCTTGGTCATCCTCCTTGTTTCTTTAAAGTATCTTGGTTTATTACAAAATTACTGGTTCTTCTTAGTAGCAAATCAAGACAAATATATACACACAAAAATAGATCCTACTCCTTGTTTGAAGACGGTCAATGAGAATAAAAATTGCGCTTTAATGGGGCACATTTAGTCCACGTATTTTTATCACGCATCCCGTCATGCCTTATAAAAACATTAAAAGCCAGGGCACCAGTATAAACGCTATACCTTCCTAAAACAATTTCATATTCATTTATGAAAATTTCCACTATGTTATATCAGCGCTTACAGCTCCAGGTTTGAGTTAGTTTAACACTACAATAACAAAATTAAACACGACAACAACCAAGACTAGAGCATAACCCTCCAAATGCTAAGCTGGTTATTTCGACCCCCAGAGACCTAAACTAGTGACGTCGCCCAGAATTACGTTATTACGGTCAAAGCCTGGTTTGGTTTAATTAATTTAGACTGGAGTTGAACATCAAGCCCCGACACCTACCTATTTATCTACATGAATAACTAAAATTTAAGTGTCTGTTTGTAATTTCAAAATAACAGCTTTTTACTGAAGGCATATGAAAGTTTATACGGTACCTATAACAAAAACCCTTTTTCAAAAATTTTGTCTGTCTGTCTGTTTGTTCCGGCTAATCTGCGAAACGGCTGGACTGATTTTGATGGGACTTTTAATGGTAGATAGCTGATGTTATAAAGAGTAACTTAGTCTACATTTATTTAAACAGAATATGGGTTCCGTGTAAAACAATTAAAATTGTTATCAAAATTCGATTCAAATAGGGAACGTCATATTTTTATAACAATATCATGCGGGTGAAGGTCGACTCGCGGGGCACAGCTAGTGTATACCAATAATATAAAGAGGTAAACTTTGTCGGTGATAATCTTCGGAACTGCTCATCCGATTTCGAAAATTCTTTTACTAATGTGAAGCTACTTTATCCCCGAGTATCGTAGGCTATATTTAAAACGTTCCCAACCACAACGCGAGCGAAGCCGCGGGCATAAGTTAGTAACGAATATAATTCAGCATGTTTCGTTGGTTTTGCGTTTGTGTTTTGTTGCTGTAATTATAATAAACTAATTATGAGTTAGTTGTAGTTTAAATTTTCAGGTGTTACGTTTCTGAGGGAATCATTTTGTTGGTGTTAAACGGCCTGAATTAATAGTATTACTATTTCTCCTCCTTGCGTCGTGTTCCTCAGTGCTGTGGGTCATGATTCCCCCGACCTGAAGCATCTTCTTCTTTTGACATCTATGCCTATCCTCGGCATTGTAAAGAGCGTCATGAGGCTGCTAGATATCCTGGCAATCAAGCCACCTGATTACCAAACCTCGCATAAACACCAACACGAGAAAACAAGAATAACACAGAAACACACCACTTGATAAAACCGTATTCTCTCCCAGAACTACTCTAAGCCGAGCTTACACCGATACTTTTTGTAACCCAACACGAGTCTTACCCCAAACGTGTTGATTTAGGCTACCAAACCGTGAAATAAGCAAGTTTTTGTGATACTTTGATTTTCGGATTAAACGTGGTAATGGAAGTTTTTTTTTTGTTGTTACTTGACACATCTTTTCACGTATTGGTATTAGGTGATCTAAAAGAGAGAGAGAGAAAGTGAGTAAAAGAGATAGGGTATAAGAGTTTGTTTGGGTGATGCTTTTGTTTAACTTGTATATAGCTGAGTAATACACAAGATTCTGGTGATACTATGGTATCTATTCTTCTTAAATAACATCACGCGTGTTATTCCCGGAAGGTCAGACAGAAGTGCACCTTATACACAATTTAGCTAAGTCCTATGTGATAGGGGGGGGGGGGGGTATCGCCGCCTCGCATATACGTGGGCAACCGCGGGGAGGCCACGGGGCTCGGGGTACCGAACCCGGCTGCGCGCCCTACCACTCACTGAGCTCGCCGGCCACTCCGGGCAATTCTTTGTACTGTCATCATACATTGCACTAAGTTGTTAATTATGGTATAACACCTATATTTAAAAACAGTCCACTAGTTTTCTTATAAAGTCCCAACCGAGTCTATTCATTGGTCCCTCGAGCCGGATCTAAGCCGAGCCTATTGCTATCAACCACACATTCAGAATGGTTGCTACTGAGATATTCTTGGTGTAAAATCTAAATATCTGTTTTCATTGCCCTTATGATGTGTTATTTCAAAGTTTAGTTTTACTATGAAACTATGAGGAGCTCGTGGTTAAATAATAACAGCCGCTCGGGTCGATCTTCAGCCTAAGCCGCGCTTGCCTAGGTTGGTCCGTGGATGGGTAGACCTATTACTTTAGTCTCGGCTGTCAATTGTAGATCTTTGACTGTCGTTAAGTAGTTAGTGGCCCGAAAGTCTGACAACCAGTCTTACCAAGTGATATCATATTATCCAGTACGAACTGGGTAGTGGAGGTCAGATAGGCAGTCGCTCCATGTAAAATACTGGAAACTGGAAAGCCGACCCCAACATAGTTGGGAAAAGGCTAGGCAGATGATGAGTTTTACTATGAAAGTAATTAGATAGTTAGTTACTCAATATAAAGAGGTTTATTTTTGTAACAACTAGTGAAATAACAAAAAAGAATAATGTAGTAGGCAAAGTAAATATAAAAGTTAACGATAATTGTTTTAGACAGAAAAGAAAACCTATTTATTCTGCCCAGTATGTGTTTGGTTCTAGAATTTTATCAATCAAACTAGGCTACGAGCTAATATTTACTCCTAGTCCTAACCGAAAAAGTTACCTACAAGTTAAATGTCCTTTTCTATTAGGTAAGGCCCTATTTGTTGCCTTTTCATTACCAAATATTTTCGGTTTTCTCTGTCTAAGGCTAATGTGGACCTCTGGTTGGTTCACATTCGTAATCCACCACGCGGGCCCAGTGCGGGTTAGTAGATGTCACATGTCTTCGTATTTTTGGTTTCCTCACGATGTTTTCCTTCGCCGTTTAGAGAGCAGTGGCGATGAAATAAATTACACAAAGTAATGCGCCTTTTTTTTTTTTTTAGGATGGGAAATCATCAAATGACCGCTCTGGGCGGGAGCGGAAGGGAGTGTCAGACTTGTACTGACTAAAACCCATCCATGTTCCTTCTTTGCCCTTTGTGTTCCAGGGCCGCGGTATCTCTTTCGAACAGTCCCGCAGGAAGTAATGCGCCTGCCTGGGTTCGAACCCACAACCTACCAGTCGTAAGTCGGGGCCACCACCACTGGAGTACCGCTGCTCCCCAAAATCACTGTACCTACACTAAATTAATCAATATTCAATTAAAAGCCCAACTAAACACAAGAAATACCAACACTACCCAAATTAATAAAAACACCTTCCCGTTTCACACAAACCTAACCCTACCATGTGCAAAATGACATGTCCTCGTCGCGAAAGGGTTAACGGACCTGTCACCCGTGAGTTGGGCTCACACCTGTCCCCTACGGCTTCGGGGTAGGGTTACAGGATCGCACTTGACAGTCTTCGCGCAGTCTGTGGCGGCAGACGGACGGTTAGGTTGTATGTATGTACGTATGGGTAGCGTTTGTAGGGTTAAAGTGATTAGAGCGTTGTGTGTAGTTTGTTGATGGTCTTCTTGTTGAATAAAGGAATTTTTAATGATGTTTATCTATGGAAACGTATTAAGGATGATTTCCACCAAACGGCTCGCATCGCATCGGATCGGGACGGATTTTACAATCTTTAAACGATCTTAAATCGTTTACACAGTTATTAAAGTCTATATTTCAGCAGCTTGACCGCGGGCGTCTTCCGCGACACACGTTCGTAGCCTTTCGGCTGTCAATACGGTAGGAATCAAACAACTTACTATGCGCAGAAACGTATCGTTTCGCAAGCGACAGTATGGAGCCGATCGCATGCGTCGATATCCTGCCAGAAGCGATCGGCTGTTGCCGCATCAGTTCGTATCCTTACAGATCTGATGCGATGCGAGCCGTTTATCTCCTAACCACGTGTAAAAAAGTCTTACCGGTTAACGCTAGACCATCATTGATAATAACTAGAATGAGCTACCCAGTAAGACGTTATCATTGCTCTCATTTTTTATTCTTACTGGCCACTAGAAGCTTCTCATTATACTATATTTGTTGACAGAAAACACTTTGATATTGGCTAAAAGCCCAATATTTAGCTGACCAAATAAATCTTTTGTTTTTTTGTTATTTCAAGGCCATTAAACATCGAACTTTACAAAGAATTTTAGTTTTAGCTGCCCAATCGCAAAGATAGATTCGTATGGAGAAGAACGGGTAAGAATCTCGATCGTTATTCGTTACTCTATTAAAATGTACAGCCATATACAACAAGAAGCAACCGCGACTGCTGAGCATGCGGTCCTGATTTCGATTCTCAGGTCGGGCTAATTGTTACTGGGTTTTTCCTTCAGGAGTTTCTCAATGGCAGTCTAGATTTGCGCCCGGTTGATGGCAATAGGCTCGCCCTCTATTACATAGGACTTAAACATAACTGGCGAAATGTGGGTGTACTATTAGGTACACTTCTGCCTAAACCTTCGGGGATTACAGGCGTAATGTTTTGTTATGTTAAAACTAGAATGTAGATATACGTCATCTAGAAGTGACATAACCTACAAACGCGCGTAGTTCCACCACAAAACCGCTACTACGAATCCCTACCACACTCAACTAAGATAATAATCCGGTTCGCTAATCACGTATGTTATCTTAAGATGACGTCAAGTGACGTATCTAGGCAAGTGCACGCGTGCAGCGAACGCATGTGTCACAACACATCAGAACTGCCAGACCCACATGTGCACCGGCGTGTGTACATGCGGTACGCTCACGATGTCAACATCGTACCAATTTGTATAGAAAATTGGCTCATTTAGTTGCCGTTTTCTTTTTAGAGTTCCGTGGTGTGTGAAAAGTGGGACGTTTAGAATTATTTTTGTGTTTGTTTGTCTGTCACGGGTGGTTTTCATGGGAATTTTTTTTTTGACGGAAAAAGTGAAAGTACCCCTGTATGACGTTAGAAATAATCTGTTGCAAGCAAAACTGGGCATGCTAAATTAGTCACTTTTCTTATGCCTTGAGTTTTAAAAACTTTTTGTGCAAAACCAGTTGCAGTTGCGGAGGTCAGATAAGTAGTCAGTCGCTCCATGTAGAATACTGGTATTCCGCTGCATCCGGTTAGGCTGGAAGCCGACCCCAATGCCTAGCAAAGGCTAGGCAGATGATGATGAACCAGTTACAGTTAGCACCAATAAGATTAATCATTACAAAGCTAAACGCAATACAGCAGTCGAAAAACGCCAAAAATATTGCAGCAATAAATACAAAAACAAAAAAACAGACATAATTGAAAAGATATCTTTTCATAACTAAAAATGAAACGAAACTGTTGAAAAATACCGTTTCATTTGAACAAACGATTTTGCCCTCCACCGCTCTTGCATGGCATTAGTAAGTGAATACGATTCGTTTCGTCACTCGGTCACTGGCGATCTCTTGATTACCAACTTCGTTAATTGGGACAGTTTGTGAGAAAATTGTGATTCAAATAATTCAAGGTTTTTTATGGAAAATCGTGGCTAAATAGTGAGTTCAGAAACTGAACTAAAGGTTATTTTTTTTTAAGAATTGCTGAGCGTGATGTCCTGGGTTTGATTCCCAGGTCGGACTTTGCATCAAGAATTTCTCAGCAGCAGCTACGGAGTCTGGATCTGTGCCAGGTTGGTGGCAATAGGCTCGCCCTCTATTACATGGGACTTAAACATAACTGGCGAAACGTGGGTGTACCATTAGGTACACCTCTGCCTAACACTTCGGGGATTACAGGCTTTATGTTATGTTATATGTTTATGAACTGCTCCATAGTCGTATTCATTCGAGATGTGAAAAAAGAGTTACCAAATCTCAAGGTTCACCAAGTTCTTTAATGCAAGCATGCAACATCTTCGACCTTAAGCAGGAGTCCAAAGCGAGCCAATCCAATATCACAAATAAGTGCATTAAAAAGGATACCATGTGTCACACAGCTTGGGTATAAACAAAACCTGTGTTGTGTTCATTTCAAGGACATGTTCAATACGGAAAGAAATTCTCGTACAATATGGTCCTGGTGGCCTACCATAACATCTTAAAGCAGGAGTAATTCCAGTGTGGGAAAGAGATGGCGCTAGACGACCTGTGTTAGTGTGTAGCTCTGTCTCTTTCCCACACTGGAACGACTCCTCCTGTAACCCCCTTCATTGGTAACGTAAATATGACAAATAATAAAAAAAATGTTCACACCACCCACAGGTGAACGCAAGTCTTTTAATCCACATGCTGCTAGATGTAAGGTGCCAGAAACCCTTTGAAAATTTAAACTAATAACATTTGAAGGTTCGGGTAGTCCAGTCCCCAAAATTGCTTGCATGCTCCCAAGCCACTTAAATTTTCCCCACTATTACGCTAAAATAAGCTCAAACCCCTCCATAACAATTTACTTTTTCCTACACAAACAATTCTCCAGGTCCAGGTAATCGATCTGGCGACCTCGTCCCTCATTGTCAGCCACTCAGCGATCGACCGGCTTCTTGTAACGGATGCCTCGCACTTACGAGATTAATTCACACTCAGCTGAAGATTGATATGTTGTGACAATTGTGATCCTTTGTGAGAATATCTAAGAGTTGTCGCTACGTGGGTGGAAGTAGTGGGGGGAGTAAGGTGGTTATTTTATTATGAGACTATCAGACGTATTTTAATTTTTTTTTTTCATCTTGCCAGTGGCCCGAAAGTCTGACTACCAGTCTAATCAAAGGTGCCATGTTACTACGTACCTAGCTGGATCGTGGAGGTCAGATAGGCAGTCGCTTCATATAAAATACTGGTATTCAGCTGTATTCGGTTAGACTTTTTGTCTTTTTGTCATTTTTTGTTTTCTTTTTGTCATTTCGTTTTTTTTCTTTTTGTTCATTTTTCTTTTTTTTTTCTTTTTTTCTTTTCTTTTTGCCTAGTGCAGAATATGGTGACACTAACAACTTTCCTGTTCTTCAAAAACCCACCTGTATAACTACCCATATTTTAAATAAATGTATTTGAATTTGATTTGATTTCTCAGCAATAAGATCTAATGGACGGTAGACCTAAGTACCTCATACCTATTGCTGTTTGTCTACAGAAGCTACAAGAAAAATCTACCTTCCATGGAAAACTAAATTACTAGCGACATTTATCGTCTTGTTTTGCCAAATGCCTTGAAAACAAACATTCTTAATACACGAAGTTAATTTTCATGTTGATAGGGACATAAAGAAAGCGCTCATCTGCTTATACAGACAACCAGCTTTTGCAAGCTTCTTTGCCCGCGCTTAGGTTGTAAATTATCCCACGGTAAACTAAACTGGGATCAAAAGTAGCCTATCTTTTAACCCAGGTCGTGGTCTATCTGTGTGACAAATTTTACCCAAATCTGTTCAGCTATTATGACGTGAAAAGGTGAAATAACAGACATACCTCCGCTTTTCTTTAAAAGAAAGAATGGATGTTGTAAGTAAATGTTTTGCGAAGAAAATTAATTCTGGGAAATACCTTATTCTTAGTAACATATAGGGTTATCAAAAGGGCTTTTAAGTCTATAACTGGATATCACAATTTATGAGGTAGAAGATATAAGTGCTTACATAATACCTGTAATGTAATATCTTAGTAATTTAGTAGAAAATAATGTGTGCCTGAAGATATTTATGTCAGATGAGGATTTTGTGAACTTTGAACTATTGTTATGTTCTGTTTTTAGCACTTAATTTAGTGGTGAAATGCTATTTCTGCTTTCGACTACCCGTAATAACACATAAAAGCAAAACTAGAAAACAATACTAGCAATTTAGTCAGTATTCCAAAATATTTCAATATCAAATTCCGTTTCGAAATAAAGCTCTCCCATTTTAGCGACCCCGATTCAGCTTTCAAAACAAATCTGGAACACAACAAAAATAGAAAAAAAAAATACAAAAGAGAATATCAAAATTCCGAATTTCGGAACACGAAAAATAAAACACTATCAAAATTTCAAAACTCCGATACGAACTATTATGTCATCCACATAGTTCAGGCGTAGTTTAACAAAGCTGAGCTAATCGGGACTTGGTAGAAACCGCCAGAATGCTGCGTACCAGCGTACCCCCGGCGTATCGGCGTACTGGCATACCAGCATAGACCGAACGCGGCGAAGCGTGAACTATTGAACCCCGAGGAACGACAGACATGCGACGAATCGACAGACTATCAAAGAGTGGAGCAGTATTACCACTTTGAAAGACCTCTTGTAGGTACGGAGAGGCTTTGGCAAAGGCAGTTAGCAGTTGCCTATACAAAAGCGTGGTCTATTGAACGTCTAGGAACGAAAGACATGCGACGAATCGACAGACTAACAAAGAATGAAGCAGTATTACCACTTTGAAAGGCTTCTTGTAGGTACGGAGAGGCTGTGGCAAGGCAGTAATCAATTGCCTATACAAAAGCGTGGTCTATAGAGCATCTAGCAAGGACAGACATGCAGAGAATAAGACAGTAGTACAGTTCGACAGTTCTTCCGAAAGTATTGGTAAGCTGTGGTTTGGAAGAACTAAACCTGAGGATTGCTTTGTACATAAAGAGCATCATCTATCCTTGAGAAATAGCAGACACGGATAAGTCGACAAACTAGCGAAGGAGGCAGTAGTACCAGTTTGACAGATCATTTGAGAGTAGGTATTGCTAGGGTGAAAGCGGCAATATGGCTGCCCATTGCTTTATCTCTCAAGAATATTTCTACATAGAAAAACGAATCGATAGACTGGCAATAGAAGAGGCAGTAGGACCACACTGATAGACGACTGTAGCTGTATTTACGGCCCGTTTATCACCTCAGATGATGCGACATGTGTCAAGCATCACGCGTGTGTGTCACTTACTTTGCGTTGTGCATGCTCTAAGCAATTTCTTGCATTTGTTTTCTCTGCAGTGGCTGTCGCAATATGCATGTCGCATGAGCGTGTGGGCAAGTGGTTAGTCTGTGGCAAGGCAGTGGCAAGGCTGTGGCGATTGCTTTTTAACGTCAGCAATCAATCCGTTGAGTAGATTTGGGAAGATATAAAGATATAAGTAGATTATGTTAAAACAATAGTTTACTAGATCATTTGTGAGACTGATAGTTTAGCTAGGTTGTGGTGTGTGTGACACTAGCAACGAAAGCTAAAAAATCCGATGGAAATACAGGTATGCGAAAGAGAGACGGAAAAACTAAGATAAGGGATGCTTGACTTCTGCGAATAATCTGCCTAGTGACCAAATCCTTCACTGACTAAATTCCAGTTTTTCACAGACATAACATTAATTTTCCGTAAAATTGTTAAGAAGTTTTTATTTAATTTAACGATTTAAATGCGTCTAGCGTGGATCAATTTGTAATTTAATCCCACAAAGAAGGTGCGAACATAGATATTTAATTTGCATACAATTTTGTTCGTGTTTTATAGGTATAGACAACTATTTTAGAGCCTAAAAAACGTAATTTATAGTGATGTGTTTGGAATATTAGTGGATACTAGCATAAAGTTTAATAATGTTTCCACTACTAATGGCAGATATCTCAGCAAAAAAAAATCCTAACCTCCTTTTTTTTGAAGTCGGTTAAAAAAATTAAGTGGCAATTAATGCTATTTCTTTTACAATAAAAATTAATGTCAACTAAAGTGTAATTAAAGTCATTGAATACTTTTTACCAAGCTCAGGCTTTTTAGTACTTATTAATGTTTTTTTTAAATTCTTGAAACGATGTTTTAAAAATCCACAGTAGTAATAAAACCAATAATTACCAGTTTTATCTCGTTCATAAAACTTATATTAATTGCTTCTCGAGTAGCGTATGATTCCATAAAACTGAATAGCTTACCTGAAAATAAAGAAAAATAACTTTTAGTACATTTTATTTAAGGTACACAGAACGGTATAGATCTTATTATTTATTTATTGTTTAACAGTTGCAATAGTATTTAAGACAGTATTTAGAAATGTTAAAGTGTAGACGAAGTAATTAATTATTGAAAAGACTTTTAGGTGTTCTAAGAAAATGTGATTTAATTTCGATTCGAAATTATTTTTTTTAATGCTTAAAGAGTTTTTTTTTTATGGATGGACTGTATAAAGAATGATATGGCAAGAAAGGAGGTGTCGGATGAGATGACGAGTAATAGAGAAGTATGGAAGAAAAAGACATGCTGCGCCGACCCCAAATGAATTGGGATAAGGGCAAGAGAATGATGATGCTTGAAGAGTTTGTCAGCAAAATTCTTTCAAACATTTAATTTATTAAATCCTACTAATAATATAAATGCGAAAGTTTGTGAGGCTGAGGATGGATGTTTGTTACTCGTTTACACAAAAACTACTGAACGGATTTGTATGAAATTTGGCACACAGATAGTTTATAACCTGGTTTAACATATGGGATAATTATCCCAGTAGTACGATCCCGTAGGACAATTACCGCGAGCCACGTCGCGGGCAATAGCTAGTACCTAATAAATTTGACCGAGAAAAACAATTTTAACTTCGCGCTTGGTAGGTATGTACACATTACCAAACAAAAACATTTAATTATTTTCTTTTTCTGCTTAAAAACTGGCAACACTATTCATTTCTTTATTTCAACACAAACACCAGTAATAGAAAACCGTACCTTAATTTGGGTTAAACGTTAGCATTATGGAAACCAACCTTAACTAACCCCCAAGCGCCGTGTCCGGTCGTTAAGACCAGCCATGCATGTTTTTAGCCTAACCCGGCGTTGCGTGCAAAATTCCATCTTCCCGACTTCGAGGTAGGCTAGACCACGTATTTCAAAATCGGTTTCTCACTAAGGAAATTCCGTATTTTGTTGGTAGGTACTTGAAATATTGAATACGGGATTTCCTTCGGTCGGAAAGTCGTAGAAAATGTTTTCGTTAGTGTATAACAGCATAATTTTGTTTATACATATCAGTATTCAAGTAGGTTGTAGCAATTTATGTTATCACCATTTGGTTCTAAAACGAAATCGATACTCGTTCACGATCATGTTTAAGAATTGAGACCCGATTCCCTCCGAAAAAATTAAGCAGCTGATGCATCCGACATTTTCTCGACAGATCAGCATAAAACCGTCATTTCTACGGTTCCTAAGATACATTTAAAATTTTAATCAATATCGCATCCCGTTAGTAACTACCAGTTTAGGCAATACATTAAGGAAATTATTCATAAACAAATACTTTATCACGCTGAGATACACACGGAGTTGATGGGTTGTGCTATTAACCCGTAGCGAGCGGTGGGGGGCCAGATCGGCCCACTATCTATCCCATTACCATCCGTTACCATTTTATTACCATCTTTTACCATTTGTCGGGTCACAAAAGTTTTATACCGAGTTCTTTTTTCATATAGTTTACAAAATTCATTTGTTTGTTTTGAAATCGGTACATATTTTTTCTTGGGTTCGTCATTGGAGTGTTATGGCCGTTGACGTTATTATAGAATTTCATTTTTATAGCCGAAATGTAGATAAATGGACGTCAGTATTTTGTTTAAGTTTTATCAACGCCATAAATGTTTATTTCTTATGTTATATCGGAATCCGATGTTTTACATAGCTGCGATCCGAGTTTCAATAATATGGTGATGGTCAATTCGAAATTAACCGGCGAAGTACTAATCGTTGGATTTTATGTTTTAACAGTCTCAGTGAAAGGTTTTACTTTTTATAACCAATTTGCTTCTAGTTTAATTATTAATTTGATAAAACCTTAATTGATTTTTAAAAGAATTTTAATTAAGTTCGGTCGTTTAGATAATACAGTTACTTAACGCCACTCTCGATTATTAAGAAAAAGCCTTTCAGTTAGGTTTTATACATTTTTGATTTATTTGAGAAGTCAGCTCTATTCTTTTGAAAACCAAACAATAGGAGACAATAATAATGATATTTGCTTTATCCTTTATCTTATTATAATAAATATTATATCAAAGAAATAATGGGACTGAGCTCAAAGTTTATAGATTCTTCAAACAATGATAATAATAGTCGACAAAGAAAACACCTGAGTTCATATCAAAAATAAAATATATATTTAATGAAACAGAATATTCTATAATATTCTGTTATTGTGTTCTGTTGTTGTGTGTGTGTTGTGTGATAGTAAAATAAGGATTGTGCTGTATTTTTGTTTTTATATAATTACATAATAACATTACGCCTGTAATCCCCAAAGGGTTATGCAGAGGTGTACCCAATTATAGTACACCCACATTTAGCCAATTACGTTTATGTCCCATGTAATAGGGGGCGAGCCTATTTCCGTCAAACGGACACAAATCCAGACTCCGTGGCTGCTACTGAGAAATTGCTAATGGAAAACCCTATTACACTTTGCCCGACCTGAGAACCGAACCCAGGACCTCATGCTCAGCAGTTGCGCTTGCGACCACTAGACCTACGAGGCAGACTCAACAATATTTTAAACGGAGCAATTTCCATTTGATCTCTTTAACACAATTACTAAGTTATAACGATACCCTAAAGTATTGGAGCTCCATTTTATTGTTTAGTATTTATTTGTTAAAAAGCAAACGGGTCAATATAGGACACAAGACACGACCCAAGAACTCACATATTTTAACCGATTATGCGACAGCAAATACAGGGTTAAAAAAAAAAAAGGTTTATTAAATTACAAAAATGATCGAGCAGAACCAGGACGAATCGTTGTATTCGAAAACCGTTGATCAAATTCAAATATAATTCAAAATGTCATCGCTCGAGGCTCACCAAAGTTTATTGTCTACTCCATCACGAAGTTATAGGTGTCCCATTTGATCCTTTCGTGGTAATTTGTAAACGAATACATTTACATACAATTGTAATAAATAAACAAAAAGACAGACAGAACTATGGCTTTAAATCTTTACAATTGCAAATGCGTATCTTTTATGAGTTTATGACACTTCTAGACTTCACTAATGGTCTATAACTTTTCTTTATTTGTAAAGTATCAAGTTGCATTTAAGTCAGAACTTTGACATGGCATACAATTTACAACTATAGTAAAAAAGTCACAATGTATACTACACACTTCAAAAGAACATGTAAACATATTAATTTTATTTTCAAAGCAGTCCTTTCGCCTCTTTTTTCCTTTGATTTAGTATAGACAACATGTATTTAAAAAAAAACAAGATGGCTGATCAAAGACGGGTATAAATAACTCAGTGTTTTGGTCTGTGTATCACAAATTATGTGATTATATAAAGCACACTGATGACTGGTATAACAAAAGAGCTATTTAGATGAAAAAGAAGTTATAATCACTTACATCCTTATGACTAAAATTAAAGAGGGATTTAATTGATCAGTCATCATGCTAATGTGATATTTTACGCTTTTAGCTCACGGCGTAGTCAAAATAAGATCAAGTCAACACGGTGTTTGCAGGGTTAACTGCTTAGGCTCCGCTGATTTGAAGAAGGAATTTGAACAGACGAAGAATAGTCGAATAAGACGGCAGACCGATGAAAAGATGGCGGGACGCCTTGGATGGCTTCCTCATGAACTGGCAAGAAGACAGTAGCTAGCGAAGGATCAGGAATGGAGAGGCCTTTCAGGGGCCAAACATGGCCGGAGACGGACCTTTCAGGCAAACAATAAAAATAAAAAAATGTCGGTAATCGGCTGTACATTATTAGCAGAAAAGAGACAGTTACTACTTTTAATCCTTTTGACACCTACTATGATGTTCAAAAACTCACACATTCTTTGCTCACAAACGACAGAGTGATGTTATCAGTGTACCAAAGTCAACTGACTCGTCCAGATATTGAGTCACTACATAGGTTGAAACAAAGTCGCTTTCCGCTGTATGTCTGTCCCTAAGTATGCTTAGATCTTTAAAACTACGCAACGGACTTTGATGCGGTTTTCAGTAACAGATAGAATGATTGAAGAGGACGGTTTATATATATATTACACCCGTGCGAAGCCGGGGCGGGTCGATAGTAAAAAATAAAAACGCGTGTCACATTATTTATCAATGGGTACTTTGGAAATAGGCCTTCTGGATCAAAAGGATTTTTTTTCTCGTTGCCGACAGCAACACTTTAAAGCCACGACCAACTGGTCAACAGTAGGTAAAATATTAATGGCCTAAATGTGTCGGGTTCGTCCGCACATTGTACAATATGCAATGTGACAGATGTTTATACATTTCATTGAGCAATTGGGATGGATGCTTTAAGTTTAGGAGCAAGACACACTGGGTACCTTGATTCAAACGTAACCTACACAACATTATTTTCAGTATATGCGAAACCTGAATATAGTTTGTTCAGAATAAGTAACTGAATCGATTCCAATCATTTTTAAACCATGTTATATTTTTTCCCCAAAATTATTTAAAAAAGGCTACAAGTTGGACACCGAGCGACACTAAGTACCTATCGCAATTATTTAGGTACCTACTGCCACATTATTATTATCAATCAGCTCAAGATGGCGCTGGAGGCGCGCCGTGTGGTGACCACGTTTTTCTGCGGACAACCAGGTAACAGAACAAGCTTATAACGTTGTGATTTTTCATGATACGGTTTTGAAATTTTGTAGATAGATTTTTTACATAAAAATACTAGACACGTGTTTCAGGTTTCACATATCATCAGCCTACAACAGTCCACCGCTGGACATAGGCCTCTTCAATCGCACGCCACTTCTCGCCAACTCTCATCCAGTTGCTTCCAGCCATCTTGCGAAGATCGTCGCTCCACCGAGCCTGTGGGTGTCCCTTACGTTTGCCGATTCGCGGTCACTACTTAAAAAATAGGCTAGCCTTCTATATATATGGGACTAAACATAACTGGCAAACTGTGGTTGTACCATAGGTACTTACACGTCTACCGAATCCATGATGTTATGTTCATGGTATTGAGTGACGTTCTGATAAACGCCATGTCAGTGTTATATCAAAATGATAAAAGCCTTGCTCAAAACTTCACGGATTTTTAGTTCTTAGTTAAAATAATTATCGTATATTCGCGTTTAGCTACTGGACCGCGTGCTTAGCGTGATAAGCATAGGAATATCCTCCCTATTATCTTTGGTTGTTTCAATTAAAAAACATCATGACGTCCTGGTGCGATTACATTAGCACAGCTTTAAATCATGACAAAAATAATGGTATTATTTAAAAATAAAAGTTAAATTTTCTACCAGTATTTTTACACAAAACGCTTTTCAAAAGTTAATTGTTACTTTACTTAACATTTTAGCTCTCAACGTGATACAAATATGAAAAGTCACAGTTTTCCGTAATTTTCAACTGGATGGAGTACAATGTAGGCCATACTTTTTATTCTGTAAATAGTTTAATGGCACAAAATTGTAGGGCGTGACGCTAACACGCTTAGTTTGTTGCCTCGCCTTCTTGCGAGGGCTGGCAGAAATTGTTTTGGGTAATTATTCTTTATGAAATCCAGGCGGGGTTGTTTGGCTGGTTTTTTTTTCTCTGGCCGACGAAGGGTCTGTCAGACTCCTACCGTTAGACGGAAGGAGTCTGACAGACCCCTCGTCGGCCCCACAGCGAAGGACATCTATTGAAGATTTCCACACGTAAAAAAAAAATAAAAGATAGATAGAATAAACTTTATTGTACACCAACATTGTAACAAAGCTCTTTTTTTTAATATTGCTAATACTTACATATCTAATTTGAAGCTAGTTCTTTTAGTTTAGCTAGAAAAGTCAGAACTGTCATCCTTCTCTCAGTCAACCTTGACCTTCAAACGTATAAGTACGAAAATAATAATAAATCATACTTATACTAGAAGCCAAAGGTGAAACCATAACTCAAATATTCGTCAACAGAAAATAATTCGCGTAACGACCGTGTCGGTACACAGCCCTACAGTTAGACGCGTTTACCTAACAATTTTCACAAAATCGCTAATTATACGCTACACCTAATTCCTACAAAAGGGTGATGACTTATTCTTCGTCACAACACAAACAAAATCCAACTCTAACACTCGCAAAATAAACCATGAAATCGAATAACAAACAAGCGTCGATTTACTGCGCAAAAAATCAAAACGAATGTGTTCTAAGGGATGTTCAGATGCAACTCATTATGTCATGGGAAATAGAATTAAGTGCCACTGTTCAGCGAGCAATTATGGGCTTAATCCCCGTGTAAATAGAGTAGGTTGTCTCTTATTCTTGGTGATGGATTTAAGGAAGGCGTTTGATAAAAATCCGAGCCTTTGGGACACGACTCCATTGAGTCCTTGTTTCGTATATCCGCCCTTTTTTCAACGCCAGATGTCTAAAAGCACCGTGCATTGTGCGCAAAACTCGACTCGCTGCCCAATTATATTGTTAATTTTGAAAATATTAAGCATTGAAATATAAAACTGGCTGTACTATAATAAGCCATTATGGCGTATGAGAAGTTTCGCGAACTCACGTCGGGTGTCGAGTTTCTCTTAATGCGAGGTGTTAAATTAGCACAAAAGATATGCGATTTTGCTCTTTGAATGTTCACGGTTTTAATAAAAAGGGGTCCTTTAATAGCTGGTTAATGACCGGAGATGTTTGTATGATTTCCATTTTATTATGGAGTTGGGTATTAAGATTTTTGATGGTCGAAGCAAAATGATTCAAGCGGCTTGATTCGTATTTTGAGATGTTATTAGATCGATACTTGATGAGTATATAATAGTGTGGTCACATTGTTTTGAGATAGTATAAAATTATCAATGTTCCCACTGCTGGGACACATGCCTCCACTTTTTGAGTAATCTAATCTATCTCGCGGAACTGGAGCAGGTTGGTTAATGTCGTATGTCTTCGATTTTTTGGTTTTAGGACATTCTGGTTATCTCAAATCGATAGCGGAATGCTGGGTGGATGGAAGGGACATTAATTTCTATGATTGCTGGTGCGGAATGATGTACTGAATACGTGGTAACTGTTTGTGCATCGATGTTTCTTCCACTCTGTATAACGCGAGGAAACAGGCATGCTTTGAAATATCCTCTGTCAAATGACTCGACAGTTTTATTCTTCATCAAAGACAGAGAAGTCTTCGACCTGTTGCTTTGTATTGATACAGATGCGGACTCCATAGCTGCTGAAATATAGCTTATAGACCTGACCAGAAACGAATAGATTATACAGTCAGAAAAGCTGGTATGATCCTGGCCTTGCTGGTGGTGTTATTAGCCCAGGGGAACCATGACATGAAAAAAAAGCATAAGCGCCAAATTAGCAACTGTAAATTGATCCCTTGTCCAATGTGGGAAAGAGGCAGAGCTATACAGGACTAGAAGCGCCATCTCTTTCTCACAAAGGACCAATGATGGCTTATTATTTCCCGACAAAAGATGGAGTTTGTCACTGCATTACCAAGTTTAAAACCCCCTCGTTCAAAACAAATATCATTTGAACCGAAAGGAAATCAATAAAAACCACTTCAGTACATTCTAGGAGTTGTAATTTGATAGCTTTTAGATTAAAGGGCCCTCAGAGGAGGCCTTTTGGCCCGCCTCTTTGAGGTAACTAAGTTTACATCATCCGATACGCGAGTTTCGGGAGCACTATTGTAGAATTTGCAACTGCTACTGCTCCACATCTACGAACGGAATTGCATTTGTCCATATTGTTATCCTTTTCTGTCACTCAGAACCGCCATTTGCTAGAGCGAGAAACAGTCGTTGATGCTGCCGCATGCGATTGCACGCCAACTCCCGCCCGTGAGTCGTCTTCGAAGCCAAAAGAAGTTACTTTGTGTTATTCACTTCATCACCACTGCTCTCAAAACGTTAAAGAAAAACATCGTGAGGAAACCGACAGGTGACATCAACAATACATGTGACATCTACCAACCCGCACTAGGCCCTCGTGGTGGATTACAGACCATTCCCTCTCATAGAGAGGAGGCCTTTGTCCCAGCAGTAGTAACAATATAAGCGGATGATTATGTCGTACTGACAGTTGAGGTCTAGGAATTCCAAATTGGACTGTAGCATGATAGACATACGTCCATGACTGGTAGACAGTGAGTGGATTGATTTGACTGATTGAACAGGAATCAATTGCAACGGACATAACAATCAGAATTTCTATTGGCAGTAAACGTACAAACAAGGACTTGCAATGTGTCTGCAGATATATTTTTCTACGTGCAACCTGAGGACTATATTGAGACTGTTTCAAGAGACAATTCCCGTATTTTTAAGAACGTTCGCGTTTTAATCTGTATAAAATTTGCTAATGAGGTTTTTGACATTAACTGTCACTGTATTCATGAGATTGTGTACATTTAAAACCGTTTTTAATCACGGGAAGTGGCCATACGTCAAAATCTATTACATACAATAATCAGTCTAATGAAATCTCTAACCAGACTTCTAATTAGAACAAAACTCTAACAAGCAACCAGTCGTAACAACAACAACCAGTTGCACTCACCACTTACACCATAAGTCCATCACCGCAACCAATCCGACTGTCTCCGAACATTAACGGGAGTTGCTATTTATCCGTATTTTGATTCGATTAAACTTGATCTACATTCGCTTGAAAGGTTCCGCAATTGGGTCGATAGATAGAGGTTCAGTTAAAACAAGCAAATTAATTGAAATTAATGGAATATTAAGTTACCTGTGGTTTTGGGTTATTGGCTGATTTGTTAGTACGGTGGGTTCAAATATAGACGTAATATTATGTACAGAGGATTAAATTTTTGTTTGTACTGGGTTCATCTTAGTGCTTTTTTTTTTGCTTTTGCATTTGTCTGATTGGATTTGCTGTACTGACGAGTAATAGAGATGTATGGATGAAGAAGACATGCTACGCCGACCACAAATAAATTGAGATAAGGATAGCACAATGATATCTGATGAGATTTAACATCTTTCTCTTTGTATCTTATTCATAAATATAACTATAATAAATTTTCCAGCGTCAAAATATTTCTCAAAAAAATATTTGATTTTTGCGAAATATTTTGAATGAATTTGCAATTCCAGTAAACGTTAACAACTTGACAGCGATCAGTTAACACAACAAAGTAACATTTTATTTAGACCATATAAAAATAACAAAATGGCCACGTAAAAATGGCGGCAAAAAGCCACAGACTAAAAAATACAACACAGATAAAACAATAAAAAACCAATGTACCGAGATATTTCGTGGCCTGTAATATTCACGCCCACACACTAAGGGCCCTGACAGTGAAATGGGTAGGTTTGGAATGAATTACACGATTTTCTTTATTTCAACGCGATTCCGAAACGCCTTCTGGACATTTTAGCAGGGCGATACGGGAAAAGGGAAAATTCTGATATGAATTGGCGATATTGAAGAGGTATTGTGATTATTATCATTTTTTTTTTACTTTTTTTTTGTTGCTTTTAATGGTATTTAAAAAGAGGCTGTTTCTGCCTATAACTCTGTTCATTTTGACGCTATTTCATGAACAAAAATCGACCGATCAAGCGATCTACATCATCGACTTTAATGATAAAAAATGTTTCTTTAAACACCTTTACACGTCGTCTTTTTTGAAGAGGCCGGTGATACGTACCTGACTACCCTGAGAAGAAACAGCCGAAAAAAACTCAGAGGTCATAGTCTCTTTTAAAGTCCAGACATAATCTTGGTCAACTCACATGAGGACTATGCAGACTAGTGTCTGAGATGGTCTTTTGAAGAAAGAACCACACAGATTTGAGTGGACCTATCCAGTTAGTGCAAGCATTTGTCAGTAATTACACATAATACAATATGTACGGCAATAGGTACTCAATCTAATTTTCAAACTTAAATAAAAAGACTTGACTCTTAATCAAAAACCACAAAGATAAATAATTTTGAACTAAAGAAATAAAATGACTTAAAATTAAGTAAAAATTGCTCACAAAGATAAATCTACGAAATAATTCATAGGGCATTGAAGTAATAATTGTATTTCTTCTAGAACGAGTGCACATTAATTTTATTTGCGTTCCACAATAGGCATAAAAAGTGTTAAAAATGCTTAAAACTTAAACCTAAGAAATCATATAACCACATTATAACTTTTAATTTTAATAACAGTAGTTCAACGGCTTTTACTTTGTCAGTTTCTTGACATTGAACCACTGTTTTGTGGTTATACTGTGACATGAAGGAGGAGCTCGTGGCTAAATAATAACAGCCACACGGGTCGATCTTCAAGGTTAAGCAGCGTTTGCTAAGGTCGGTTTGTGGATGGGTAACCATTCGTTACATACCGAGTTGCCTCCGTGTATCGGATTGCAAGTTAAGTTGTTGGTCCCTGGCTGGTATTTTTAGATCTTTCGTCAGTCGTTACAGGTAGCCAGTGGCTCGAAATTCTGACAACCAGCCTTACCAAGAGGTATCGTATTACCTAGTACTAACTGGGTTGTGGAGGTCAGATAAGCAGTCGCTCCATGTAAAATACTGGTATCAAGCAGTTTGACAGGATCCCGACCCCAACACAGTTGGCAAAAGACTAGGCAGATGATGTCACATACTTTATATATATTTTCTAGAAGTAGGATTAACCAGTCTTACCAGCGACAAGGAGTATTGAAAGCCGACTCCAACATCAGTAGCTGGAAAAAGGCCGGACAGGAAAAGAAAATAACATTTTTAACTTATGGCTTATAGAATAAGAAAGGCACAAAGACCAAAAAAAAATCTGAGCTGTTTTTAGTAAAAACCATAGCTAAAGCAAACCCAAAGAACAATAATAAAAATTAACCCCATCACAACAAAGAAAAGCGAACAAACATTTGAAAAGTCAGTAAAATGGCTGAGCCGGTTTTGATAAAACATGTCTAATTGTAATATACACATCATGCCCTTTCATTTGATACTCCACTTGGGTATACATGAAAATATTCGATTATTCATCAACCTTTTATGCCGCATATCTAGTAAATGGCTGCACCGATTTTGATAAAACATATCTATGAACCATCGCCAAGAAACTAGCTTTCAAATAAAAAAAACTGCATCCAAATCGGTTCACTCGTTTAAGAGCTACGGTGCCAGAGACAGACACACACACACATTGCGGTCAAACTTATAACAGCTCTCTTTTTGCGTCGGGCGTTAAAAAGCGAGTCCAACAATAAAATTCTATCAAACATTAATTCTCAGAATAACACTTTATCTAGAAAACCGTTTTATCCGATGATACCGCACTTTTTAAACTAAAATTACTGAAGTTTCTTTATTTACTACGGGACATATATTTTATGGCTTGCACTTAGACTTGCTCCTTTTTTACTCGGCGTGATAATATGAGGTCCATTCCAAGTTCTATGAGGAAAATGAAGGAGTAAAAATAACGGTAATTTTAGTAGCAGTTTCTCTTTGTATTTTTGTATGATAACAGCTATATTTTTCCTTGTAGTAACCGGAACTTTGTTGTATAATATGCTTTCCTCCTTTTTGAGTAAAAATATGTCTTTTCTCTGCCATTTGAGGGTGTGAAGGCGGAGACATAAGGATAACGTTGAGATGATGAGCAACAACGTCTTCTAATCCATGTTATAATCAGATACTTCTTCTACTTACTCCCAAGCTTAAGCCGTGGTAAAAAGATTAACCAATCAGCGGGTTAGCAGCGAGGGTGACTGACTGCCCAGAAAGTATTTTAATTTTAATCGTTTATTTATAAAAAGGGGCACATTTACAATAATTATTGGATGAACGCTTAGTACTAAAAATAAGGCAGTGATCATACTGCGGTATGATCACTGTCTTATTTTATTCTTTACAAGCTGTTGCCCAAGACTTTCGTCCACGTGAAATTGCTATAAAATATTACTTCCCTATTAAAATCGGATTTTGTTAACAATTTCAAGGGATTTATTTTTAATTTTTTTTGCACGGAACCCTAATCTTTTAATACTAAAATAATAAAGTAGCCAAGTTACTCCTTACAACAACGGCTATCTACCAGTAAAAGTCCCGTCAAAATCGGTCCCGACGTTTCGGAGATTAGACAGAACAAACAGACAGCAAGACAAAAAAAAATCATATGCACTCGGTAAAAAGCTGTTTTTTATAGATGAATCAGAAACTTCATTCTTCAATCACCTATGGAAGGTGAAGATGCTGAAGGTCTCGGGAATCCGCTAGATACGCGAAGCATAGATCAGGTCGATGTGGCGACGCTTAGGGAAACCTAAGACCAGCAAGGAACATCTTCCAGCTGAAATGATGACGAATTACCAATCTATCAAAGAATCGCGGTGATTACACCGATCAGGTAAACCTACCTAGCATTTTAAGCAAACAATAAGAGTTAATAAAGCAATTACTATCAATTATGTCCATAAACGATCGCAAGTCGTCGAGACGAGATACCCTAGAAGGATACTCAGACCATATTAGTAATATGTCCTTGCTCAAGGACGGGCCCGTAGTACTCAAGAGAAGCGTAGGTAGGTGATATTGTGTTAAAATATGGATGAATGTTGTTGGTATACTAAGTGAATAAAAGGGAAAAGCACTAGTGGGTAAAAGCTTTGAAAAAAAGCGTCACCTATTATGCATAGCAGTGATAGCCTAGTGGTGTGACTGTCGGACTGCCAAGTCATAGATCTCGAGTTCGAACCCAAGACACGCACCTCTGATTTTTCGGATTTATGTGCGTATTATATGATTATCACTTAGTTCGGTGAAGGAAAACATCGTGAGGAAACCAGCATCCCTGAGAGATATTTCTCGACGGCTTCCAAAGTCATGTCAGAGGCCCATGGGCGGCATAAAAACTCTGACACCAGGTTAGACTCTAAACACGATAAAGTAAGAGACCTACTATGTTAGGAACTTCTGTAGACAGATAAAATTAGATCTTGGATATTAGACGATCAGTAGCGTCCTCGTCATCATCTTCCTAGCATTTTCTCAACTATCTTAGGGTCGACTTCCAGTCTAACCAGATGCAGCTGAGAACCAATATTTAATATCGAACGATAGCCAGACATTTGACCTACTTATCAGAGTAACTGGGTTGAAAGCTCTGAGGCACAGAGTATTCCTGATAGGTTAGGAATGGTCTCAGGATGGCAGAGTAGAGGAAGACCAAAGAAACGATGGATGGATTGTGTGAACGATGACATGGCAAGAAAGGAGGTGATTACTGAGATGACGAGTAACAGAGAAGTATGGAAGAAGAAGACATGCTGCGCGGATCAAATAAATTGGGACGGCAGGAGAATGATGATGATGGTCTTGTAAGAACCCATTCACGAACCGACTTCAGCAAGCGTTGCTTCACTTTGAAGGTCGACCTTTGCTGCTGTAATGATTTATCCACTCCCAATGGCCAATCCCGTAACCAATCAAAATACACCAACAATTCGACGAAAGTAATATCGGATAAGTCGAAAATTTTCCGTCCTCCTATTGAAATAACTCCAATTTTGGTTACGGTAACCATACGCTACGCTGGGTGCAATAAAAGTGCAAATTACTCGCCTCATTACGTATATTTCGCATCGATTACTGCCTACGTCGAAACCGCATCGGCGATGACTGTGGGATATGGTTGTCGCTTACAGGAAAATAATTTTGGTTATTAAAAATTTGATGGGTGGAGCGAAATTGTTAAGTGCAGACAAACCTGTCTACCTTCATTCTTTGTACTGGAACTCGACACTAAGTCGCGGCAAAACACACTCACAGTATCATCAGGTCTTTTTACATCCACCTGCGTTCTCCAGTCAACCCGCGATCATTGTGTTTGCAACAGCTGAAAATAATAAACAATCACGGAAGATATCCCGTAAGTGACAGTGTAAGTATCGAAAAATATGAATGACAACCCTACACCGCGGGGCATCCGAAAACCGCAATGAAGGCATAATCGTGACGAATTACTGCCAATGCTTGGTAATAGCCCGAAGTTTTGTTAAACGCGCGTGGTTTGTGCGTTTTATCTCCCGACAGATACATGGGGCCTTAAGGGCATTACATTGCTCGATGACCTTGATGATTTGATCCCTGTACTGGTTTTTGTTGACTTGCCCCGCACATTTCGCAAAATTTCGGTTTTTACTTATTATTTAAAAATATTAAAAGAAATAACAGAAAAAAAAACAATACAGATTGTTAAGTATATCATTACGTATTTGTTGTTACAAAATTCATGCCGATCTATTCAGCCGTTACAGAGATAATTTACAATTAAGGTTGAAAAAGGACCTATTTTCTACGATTAACCAAAAAAAATTGAGAAGGTTTATTAAAATTTTAAACAATACAATTTATTTGTGATGAACTTAACTATAACATACTTTTTTACACGGAAAACGCACGAAGGGATTCATCAACAAATTTCTTTGAACATACGCTGTTTTTGGGATTTGAGCCATGTAATGCCCTTAAACCGGGATGCTGCATTGTAACCAGAACCGGTTTTGAGAACCGGTGTTAAGATGCTATACATTAAGTTGGGAGTAGATTATCGTACGATACACAACTCGATGGTACGAAACGTGTACTCTTTTAAAGCGTCAAACAACGCCGCCATCTTTTTCAAGACAAATTCATTTATTTTTTACCAACAACGCGCATTTGTCAATATCATTTAAAGACGCTTGTAGCACTGTTTAAATGCATTTCATGGATTAGATAGATGTCGAGGAGCTCGTGGCTAAATAATGACAGCCACACGGGTCGATCTTCAAGGTTAAGCAAGGCCGTTCCGTGGATTATAGACCATCCATTTCATACCGAGTTCCCTCTGTGCTTCAGAAAGCACGTTAAGCCGTTGGTCCCGGCTGTTATTTGTAGATCTTTGACAGTTGTTACAGGTAGTCAGTCAGTTGCCCGAAAATCTGACAAGCAGTCTTACTAAAGGAGTATCGTATTACCCAGTACTAACTGGGTTGTGGAGATCAGATAGGCAGTCGCTCCATAAAAAATACTAGTATCCAGCTACATCCGATCAGACTGGAAGCCGACTCTAACATAGTTGGAAAATGGCTAGGCAGATGATGATAGATGTCATACACATAGCAGGTCTAAAATTGAATTTATTAGTAATCTCCTTATGGCAACCCACGTGGTATTACTTGAATCATATTTTCTACCGATGATTAAATATCTAAAACATCAATTCCTGGCAACTTTCAGTTTATAATTTCTATTTCCCTATTGTATTGTCTCTTATAGCGCCTGTCCGATAAAGTGAAACAGGATTATTAGACCGAACCCATTCCAACTCATTAGCTTAATAGCAACAATGGTCAACTTAATAAGCTTGTGCGCAGGACCATAAGGGATTAACAGAAATAACTAGCAAATGAATCAATTTCATTAAAACAATTAACAAAGCAAGACCTGGATGCTACTGTATCAATGTCATTGCATTGCTTTCCAAATCTGTCTGGCAGGGGAGAATTGAAGAAGAAAACGTGTTGCGCTGACCCCAAGCTCAATGAGACGGGGAGATAGACGATGATGATCAACCGCTATCTAGAATATCTAAAAGAGGTCTTAACACTCTTATCAGACCTGGAAACTGCTGCTCCAAGCTCGTCTGCAATACAAAAGTAAGTTATCTCATTATAGCCTAAACAATAGTCAATCGGACTCCGGACGTACAAAATTACAATGAAACTGTTTGAGTCCCAAATCAGATCGACTCCTGACGTGTGGAGCGTTTAGACAGGGACAGAGACTGGCGACAGTGGCTTGAACTAACTAATAAGTCTTCATCATCTGCCTAGCCTTTTCCCAACTATGTTGGGGTCGGCTTCCAGTCGTAAGTTTTTAGAAGTTCTTAGACTTCTGTATCCTGCTTATGCGTAAAAGTTTCATTAAAATCGGTTAAGTCATTTCGAAAAAAAATCACTTGAAAGTTTGTATGAAATGCCTTAAGACGTTAAAGCTCTTAAAACAGCTCAAGATTTTTTTTTGATCTAGTGCCCATCTTATTCTATTCTCTAAGACTTAAGTCAAAAACCTTATTTTCTTCACCTGTCTGGCTTTTTTCCAACCACTGATGTTGGAGTCGGCTTTCAATACCCCTTGTCGCTGGTAAAGCTGGTTAATCCTACTTTAAGAAAATGTGTAAAATATGTACCATCATCTGCCCAACCGGATGCAGCTCAATACCAGTATATTACATGGAGCGACTGCCTATCTGACCTCCACAACCCAATTACCTAGGGGTACCGTATTACCCAAGTACTGGGTAATACGATACCCCTAGGTAAGACTACAGGTTGTCAGACTTTCGGGCCATTGACTACCTGTAATGACTGTCAAAGATCTACAAATTACAGCTGAGACCAACGGCTCAACGTGCTTTCCGAGGCGCGGAGGAAACTCGGTATGTAATGGGTGGTCACCCATCCACAGATCAACCTAGAAAAGCACGGCTTAACCTAAAGATCGATCCGAGCGGCTGTATTATTTAGCTTCGAGCTCCTCTAACTACTAACTAATAAGTCTTCTGAACTAATTATGTTGTATCTCACACTTTAAAATACTAAGTTTAGTGTTACACACAGAAGCATGGTAGCTACATAAAGTGTTTGGTAGCTCATTTGTTTTTGACACGAAAACAAAAACAATCAAAGCGAAAATTACAACGCTAAAGGCTGCAGAAGTTTTGGCTGACGGCCTTGCTACAAGCGCTTTAAATTTTGCAGCTATCATCGTTTTCAGCTTCTCAGCTACGTAGCCAATAGTATAAGCTTATTGTTATTAATTATTTTCTGCATTTGCACGTACTTAGAACAAAGTCATAGTCTTGCGAAAAAATCAAAGATTTACATACAACCGTAACTTGAAACATAAAAAAGAATACATTAACAATAGCAATCACACTAGACACGCCATTCAAGTTACTATCCTTGCGTTCCCTACCAAACGGTCACTCATAATTGCAGGCAGTCATTGGCATCAGAGCCGACATTACGCCGCAAGCACCGGTGTCCAGGCAGCGTCAACGCAGCAGCAAATATGTCCAGTAATTTGGAGCCAGTAGGTCCCTTTGTAATATAATATTCTGTGCCTTGTTCACTACTTGTTGGTTGTTGCGGTGACAATTCGGTTGAGTTCTAATTTGATCGGTCGTACTGTTTGGATTGTGGATACGTATGTCCTATCTGCTAGTTGATTTTAAACCTTGAGGTAGAAGAAAGTGTGTTTTAGGCGTAATGATGTTTAATAAAAGAACAAGTTAGTTTGACCAGCTTGCTCTTCATATTTAAAACATCATTGTCTCTCTGTCATTTTTTAAACGATTGACAGACACAGTGCGATGTCTGAAATAGGTCTAATGAAGTTGCGTAGATAGGCTTTCGTTTAAGTCTAAAATTTTACAACATTTTATATAGTTCAGCTTCTTAATTCTCCATTCTTCGAACTATACGAAGACTTTTTATTAGCTGTTTGAACAAATGACAAATTCCTAGATCTACTGCGAGTATTTGTTTTAGGGTTGCCCTAATATCGAAGCCAGGACTTAACGCTCCACAGCTCAGAACATTTGTCTGAATACAAGATCTGCACCGTCAAAGCTTTGAATCGGTTTTGAAACAGAAATTCATACAAGCGGATGCCGCTCCATTCCAATAGTAAATGCAAAATCTAGAGAGAATTGAAATATACCCCGATATTGGATCAGCCTAGGATAATATTTATTAGAAAACGTAAATGATAATTGAGGGAGAGGAAGAAGAAGACTAAAGAAAAGATGGAAAGATTGTGAGAAGAATGATATGAAAGAAAAAGGAGTAAATGATACCGTGACGGTCGATTTGGTAGAATGAAATTAAAACAATTTTGGTGTATAATGTATAAGTATACTAGCTTTTGCCCGCACCTTCGCTCGCATTAATTTAGTATTTGACAATAAATTTGGGTTGTACTCTGCTTGTAATAATATAATTCAATCATGATTCGAAAGACACATGGCGCCATCTATTATCATAAGAACGTTATTGTTGTTTTTCTCGGAAACAATACTTTTTTCGGGATGAAAGGTGGGTCCTATGTCCGTTTCTGTACACCTGACAACGTATATGCAAAATTTCAGGATGATCGGTTCAGTGGCTTAGGCGTGAATAGGTAACAAACAAACTTACTTTCGCATTTATAATATTAGTAAAGATTCTATTCTAAAGAATGTTGAGTATGAATATAGATAGCTATAAGAGTAGAGGAAGACCAAAGAAACGATGGATGGACTGTGTGAAGTATGATAAGGCTAGAAAGGAGGCGACTGCTGATGAAGAGTAATAGAGAAGTATGAAAGAAGAAGACATACTGCGCCGACCACAAATAAATTAGAACAAGAGCAGGGGGACTCTATACTAATATTATAAAGTTGAAGAGTTTGTGTGTTTGGTTGAACGCGCTAATCTCAGGAACTACTGGTTCGATTTGAAAAATTATTTTAGTGTTGTATAGCCCATTTATCAAGGAAGGTTATAGGCTAAAATTTCAAGGCTAGTGATGAATAAAATATATTCTATCTATCTATTTTGGCGGCAGGGATACATAAGCACATCCCAAGTAATTGTCGTCACTAGCCTTAAAACCTATCTCGTTTGCCATCAGTACAGGTATTCATTAAAAACCTCAACAAATTCCACCAGTCTTTGAAAGCTCTTAAAACCAGGTCCTTCTACGTGGTCGTTACAAACTCCAATTCTATTATACAGCTAAATAAAGTACTTTTAAGTGGATTAATTAAAAAGTCCAATAAAATTCGGGTCTCCGAGATTTAGGGGAACTTAAATCAGGTTTCGGTGTACCTTTTCAGACTTTAGACCTGTTTTGGGCTAAATTACTTTATGTTCGGAACACGTTTCATTCGTTCTTTGTACAGACACCTGATGATTTTATTTAAATAGGGACGATTTGTAAGTTATATAACTTTGACTTCACTGTTACTCTCTCACCTCGCAATTCAGATTTTTCAGATTCATGTGCGTAATGTATATCATTTAAAAAACAAAACATTATCATTGCTGATCACATTTTTTATTCTTGCTGGCCACTAGCAATGCCAGTATATTTAGCTGACCATGTAAACCGTATTTTAAGAAAAAGAATTGATTTTTTTGACCTCTTCGTACATGGGACTTACACATAACTGGCGAAATGTGTGTGTACTATTAGATACACCTCAGCCTAACCCTTCGGGGATTACAGGCGTGATGTTATGTAATGGAAAAAGAAACACCCAAGTCGACAACCCACATACATCGGAGCCCAGTGAAGGAACTATCTAATACAGTTTAGATTAGACTATTACCTGAGACCCATGAACACTAAATAAACTATAGCAAAACTGTATTACGAGGACTTTCCAGTGTTTTGACAAGAAGGTAAGGTAAATAGTTCCTTTGGTCTCCAAAGTCAGATCCAAGCTAAGTTGAAACTTAATAGCGGACCACTTATTGAATATTTGGAAAGCATCGAGCGTTCATGATATCTCAAACTTCGCGAAGCACTAATTTGGAAACTTCTAACTTTAGAATATTTGCCTTGTATTATGATGTTAACAGCTTATTAGAATTTTGAGATTCTGAAACGTTTAAAGTACAATCGACGTAATTGCACCCGGATAAAAATCTGACAAAGCTGAATGAAGCCTATGTAGCCAAGGGTCACATTACATAGCATTAGATAATGGAGATCTGATAGACAGTCACTCCTTATAAAATACGTGTATGCAACTGCAACAAAAAAAACAAAATCAAAGCATTTATTTCAAGTAGGCCAGTTACAGGCACTTTTGAATTGTCGAAACAAAGACAACAATATAAATAAAGCTACAGTCCCAGTCACAAGGCATAATAACCGTGAAAGTATTGTAGTTGCCCATTCCAAATCGCAGATCTCTATGGATAGAACGAGCAAGAAACTCCATGGACACTCTGTTACATCATTCCTGTTGAGATGGTAAAGTGAGAACGGACGAACTGCATGCGATTAGACTTGAATTGGTCCCCAACCTAACTATCGTCCATGGTTAGTTACCAAAGGCTAAACAGATTATGGATCAGAATATGAAAAATCAAGACTGTAAGAGCATAATGCAAAACAACCAATAAGAAAATTGATTATCCGGCACAAAAGTACAATCAGCAAAATTGCACCCGAATAAAAATCAGAACCATAAGAGCATGATGCAATAATATTAAATGCAGTTAAATTCCCCTCTACGCAAGGTCAACAAAAGCGACCCTCTTCTAATCTAAGGGGTAGCAGCCACTCACTATTATATGTTTGCTCTGAACCTAAATCAACTAAGGCTATGTTTGTTTTTCATTACGACATGTATGGATGTTGGATGTTGCATTAAATTTGTATTGTTCGGCTATATTAGAATTTTGAAAGATGTGGGCTTGGATTTAAATTATAGACTCGCCTTACCGCGCCAAAATATGTCCAAGTTTCTCTTTTGTTGACAATGAGATTTGAATAGTCTCGCTCACTCATACAGCACATTGTAACTATCGTTGCATGTGGAATGAGCGAGCTCGCTCTTCGCGCGCCCTAAGTGAGGGCACATCTATGATTTAAATCTACGTGTTCGGCCATATTAGAATTTTGAAAGATGTGGGTGGGTCTCAGATGTTAGCTCATTTTGCGGTTGTTAGGTACCTCTTGCCCCCTTCGGTCTTGTTGTTTCTGTGAAATTGATCGAGAGAAAAAAACAGGGTCTCAGATTTAATTTTCTTTTGAGTTATTGGTGTGGTGTACAGATGAATGTGCGGTTTCAACGCCCTTACAAGGCTACTGCACCTGATGCTTGGTGTTTGGGCAAAACTGACAAAGGTTGTCGTAGGCCCCCGTTTATTTGTTGTACACACGTGTCGACATCCTTGTTTGGAAATATTTGGAGACTTCTAATTGGAAGATGCATATTGTTCGGTTGCAGCACATTCCAATTGGCAACTAATGCGTTAATTCTAAAAATTCAGTGAGTTTGCTACCTATTTTGCTTGACTCGGTGGAAAGACACTTTTAAAACCTTTCCAGAATGAATGAGCCGCTAATCTTAGCAGCAGATTCATCACAGACAAACTTATTCTTACGTCACGTGCTCACGATCTAGAAATTTAAATCAGATACGTCAGGTAAAGCAACTCACTGCCAAGGTAAAGCAAGACGTACAAAACTCATCATCTGCCCAGTCTTTTCCCAACTATGTTGGAGTCGGCTTCTAACCGGATGTAGCTGAATACGAGTATTTTACATGGAGCGACTGCCTATCTGACCTCCACAACCCAGTTAGTACTGGGTAATACAATACCCCTTGGTAAGACCGGTTGTCACACTTTCAGGCCACTGACTGCTAATCAAAGATCTACAAATGACAGCCGGGACCAACGGCTTAACGTGCTTTCCGATGCACGGAGGAAACTCGGTATGTCATGGGTGGTCATACATCCACAGACCAACCTAGGCAAGCGCGGCTTAACCTGAATATTGATCCGAGCGGCTGTTATCAAGATGAACAAAACTATAGCACCTAAAAACAGGAAGTTTCCTTAAATACACCTGCCAATATCCCCATACCATGAAAGAAAATTTCACCTCACACATGTTTTCCCCCCCAAAAACATGTCGAAAACACTTAACGTATTACTACATACATTATATGTACAAACACAGGCCAGTGTACCCAGCACATACTTATACAGTGGCTGACAGGGGCAGGCCGTACTGATATGATTTATTATATTTCAGGCCAACCTTTTATCGGCCCCCGAACTCGAAACGAACTTATCCTATCAACCTTTTTTGATTGACGTTTTTGAATAATGTTAGGGAAATTAATTTGATCCGATATGTCGGAGAAGTGGAGTGAATTGTTTTAAAGAAAACAGTTGTCTGGGCTGTTTTTATTTTTATTTTGAGTACAGTGCAGGCCGAAATAGAAAAAAAATATGGAAAAAAAAATGGTATTAAATGACAGAAATGGTATGGTGTAATGGTATGGTATGGCGGTGGTGGTTGGCAGAAATGGTACTTTTCTTATTTATTTTTTTGTACTCTTATCACAATGCTGTCCTATTTGACCCAAAGATTGACTGGTAGGGAATGCCTTGTGGCATTAAATCGGCCTATGTACCACTCCTGTGTACTCCTGTGTAGGAGCCTATGTGAAAGCATACAAAAGGCATCTTCAACACCATTCGAATCCACTCGCAGTGCAGCTTACTATTCTTGACACTCTGAATCGCTTGAAGAGACGTGAAATCCTGAACCTGGATAGCCTACAACGATCTACCGATTACAAAGAGTCAATTCCTATGGGGTGCTTACTCTGACAATTCAATCTGACAACACAGCTGCTCATAGTCAATGGACTAATTGCACGATAAAATTTAAAAAAAAAGTTTTCATTGCGCTTCACTTGTTTTTTATTAATTGTGTAAAGACTATGGCAAACTCTAAGAAAAACTGTTGACTAAAATAGTCACATATTGGTGGGTTCAAATCCGGTCAAATAGTTACCAATGTCACTTGTTTACTTCGTAAGTAATTTCTAAGTTTATTTTGAACATTATTGACATCGACAAAGGAAAAAATCGTGAGGAAAGTCTGAAATCACTAACTTTCATTCAGCAAATGTAACGATCAATCCTCGTGCCTTCTCTGCACGAGAAGAGGCCTTTGCCCAGCAGTGGGACAGCAATAGGCTGGTATTATTATTTTCCTACTCATTAAATCATCATCATCATCTTCCTGCCCCTGTCCCATTCTACTTGGGGTCGGCGCAACACGTTTTCTTCTTCCATTCTCCCCTGTCAGACGTCACAGCGTCATTTACTCCTTTCTTTTTCATATCAGTCTTCGTACAATCCTTCCATCTTTTCTTTGGCCTTCGTCTTCCTCTCCATCCATCAACATTCATGTCCATCACTCTTTTAGTCACATGCGTTTCATCCCTCCCCATTACATGTCCAGACCAAGACAAACGACTCCCTTTAAATTTTTCTGTAACAGGCGCCACTTTCAAACTTTCTCTAATATACTCATTTCTTACATTATTCATTCTTAAATAATGATCATAATATACTCAGTATATAAGTAAAAGGCTGCTACAGAGTAAAAGCATTCAGCTCTCAAGTCTGCCGGCCTTGTATCAAGAGAAATACTAGTGCCGTATCTCCTTACTTGCAATAAATTGGCAGATCGATTGATTCCCGTTCGCAAGCCTAATGAAATTAGACTCTAAACCTACCCACTGAAGCTGTTCTATAGGTTATTCTAGTAGTTTAGTTAATATAGTTTTATTTTTCAGGCGTAAATTGCGAGCAATAGTGCTTTGTGTCACAAAAATAGCTTTTTATCCGACTGCCAAGCAAGGGTAATGTTTTTCACGCGTATCTTGTGTGTTTGTTGTAAATTTCGTCGATTACGGTATCATTAGATTTGTCTCAAAAACCGAAGTCTTCATAGACAGGTGTTTAAAAAAAAAAAACAAAATGGCAGATTTTTGGCGCTCAATTGTAAGTCGTTAATTTTTTTTTTTTCTACCAAACCTATCGAGTAGGGTCTCAAAATGAAGGAAATCAAAAGGATTACAAATATATATACATAGCATAGGTATAGTACATAATACAATTTGTAGTCGGGTTTTTTGATACTTTTCATTAAATGTTACTTGTTTTAAACATAAAACAACATGCCTCTTGTCCTCAAAAGGGTACAAAAAACAGCGTGCAAAAAAACCACATTCAATAACTACTATTACCTAAATTACAAAATAACATAACCTCAATTAAATTAAAACTTATCCCATAAAATCCACCTCCATTACGCTCCCTCGCATTTCCGCAACAAATACGTAACTACTATCACGACTAGTGGCTCCACCTATCTGTCAAACGCAATCAAAATGGCGCCCAGCCGTTATTAAATTACCAGTTTTGGCGGGATTATTCGGGCATAGTGTAATCATATTTGTCAAAATTGATATCTATTTTGGTAATAAAATATAGCGGATGGGAAAACAAGGGGATGGAGTTACTTTGAATAGAATTATTATCTTTATATTGATAGAGGGAGGGCTTATTGTGGGTAATCCTCGGGTTTATAGAGTGAGCGAAGTTATTAGATAATCAAAACACAAGTGTACGGTAAATCAATATTGGTTTTTGGCAAACGTTTTGTTAATATCTTATGTATATGCTAATAGATGGAATGGTGAGTTCAGTAAAGTAAGATGTTTTATTATAATATAGAGTGAAAATGTGGTATTGTTCAACTGATCCAATGACGGGACGTTTACAATCGTGTCTTACGGGTCCTGTTGTTTGCACGTTTCAGGAACTTCAACGCTACTCAAGGTTCAAAAGTAGCAAATTGTTGGCCGATTCAATGTACATTGCCATCGACAACTAGGCAGAAGAATGATCTAAGCAAGATCCTTGATTACAGAAGAGAAAATGTCTCCAATACACAGTCATTGTTAGATGATGAACTTCTTTATGTTATCAATTAGTGCGCAACTTTATTTTATATGAATCCGTCCCCGTATCCTACTTCTATCGGTTCTAAATAATATAAATGAGCACAATTGCCTTCCAAATTAAAAGCTGACTCAACATTGATCACAAACAATTCAGTTCGGCACATAGACAGAGAAGAGTAAACGATACCCGAAGGACCCAGTTATTAATACGATATGTTGTAGTGTTATAACGGAAAATTATTGCCTTTTTTTTTCTGATGTGAAATCAAGGGGAAGGGAGTGTCAGACTTGTACTGACTAAAACCCATCCATGTTCCTTCTTTGCCCTTTGTATTCCAGGGCCACGGTATCTCTTTCGAACAGTCCCGCAGCCCTGGCAGGCATCGGTCCATGCGGACCCCTACTTGATTGCTAAAATCTCTTTGGAACACGTACGCGCCGTCGAAAAGTATTGCCTGCCTCGGTGATCTAGTGATCGCAAGCGCTATTGCTGCGCAAGAGTTCCATTCCGATATGATGGCAAACGGCTTACTCGACTTAAACATAACTGGCGATATGTATCTGTACTATGCAGCTACACCTCTGCCTAAACTTTTCAAGAATTTCAGCCGTGATGTCATGTAAACAAACAGTCTTACCAAGGGGTACCGTATTACCCAGTACTAACTGGGTTGTGGAGGTCAGATAGGCAGTCGTTCCATGTAAAATACTGGTAATCAGCTGCATCTGGTAAGACTGGAAGCCGACCCCAATAAAGTTGGGAAAAGTCTAGGCAGATGATGCTGATGTCATGTAAATACACACAATTAAAAGCTGACGTTGAAGCTTCAACGACATTCAAAGACAACACATAAAAAACAAGAGTAAACGAAACCCCGAACGACTCGGTTATATTTATACGATATGTTGTAGTGTTATAACGGAAAAAGTCGCAAAAAATTGTCGCCATGTCGAAAGCAATAACTGGTCGAACGGTACCCACGTGTGCCGGTTCCTCGGAGTAGGCAGTCACTGGATAAGGATAGGGAATGTCGTTCTTGTATGTTACAGTGACTGGATGTTTGAGATTTTTGTTCAGCTTTAGTTGAGGTACCATAATACCCAAAGTATTTTTTGTAGTAGGTACTTTGTTGGTGTACAGCGAATGATAATTACAATGCTTGTAAAAGGGTGCTAAGTCATAAGTACTAACATATCATAACTAACACCAACATTACACTTTGACTTTGACAGTTCAATGATTGATGAGTGATGATGAGTGTGCTAACTTTATTGAGGTCGAAAATGTAAAATATTGTCGTGCTTATAGACAGCGACACATAGAAGATTAAGGCGTGCGTAAACGCATTCTTGTAGAATTCAAAGTAGAGAGGTTGGGTCAGGTATGTTATTAAACACTGTTTTAAGCTTTCACGGTTTACAACTACACTTATTGTTTTTGATTGTTAATTATTTCAACCCGCGATCATGGCGCTAGCAACAGCGCCGAAATATCGGGAGCTCAAAATAATGAACAATCACGGAAGATATTCCGTAAGTGACAGTATAAGTTCAGGTATGTTATGTTATGTTATTAATTTTGTCAATTTAATAACATAATTGAGCTTTTTACGTTGTAGAGCTTACGATTTCATTCTGAATGCGATAGCAAATTGTGTTGCATACGCAATCGGGGTGCCGATCTTCTTAAATCCACAAAGACAATTCAATTTCATTCCAAAGCGGCAATTTTGAACGATTATTAGGTATAGAAGTTTTAAGCCCAAAGCCACTGAAAAACTTAAAAGCAAAAGCTTACCAAGAGTCTTCTTTAAATAATTATCTTTACTAAACCCACAATTCTAAAAAGATTCCCCAAAAAACATCTCCAAATCATACAATTCGCCATAACCACTTAAAAACACCTCAAATTATATTATTCCAATTACTTATAAAAAATAATATCTTCCATTCCTGTTTTCATTCATCCCAGTCCCCGAGGATCCAGTAAAGTTTTGATAGCAGATGCTCCGGCACCAATATTTGACGACGGCCGACTACAGTTTTATATAGTTTTCATTTTCCGCGCGAACTCACTAGGTGTAAGGCAAATAGTTGGCAGAAGTCATACTTGGCAAGATAATGAGAGGGTTATGAATGGGAGGATAAACTGGGAGGGCAGTTGGGTTTTAGGAGCCATTATTTGGCAGTGGTTGGTGTACCTGGTTTTTGTGTGGGCATGAATTGTTGTTACAGTCTTTCTGGTTATCTGTTAATGTTATTTTCTTTTAGGTTCAGCCACTTCCCCTATGTACATAAAGATAATTTGAGATAATGATAACATCTTGGTCATCCTTCGAGTCTCTCAGTTGTGATAACAACAGTGCAGTCATCTGGGGAGCCAGACACGCTACCACCTTGCTAACTAACCAATATTTCTACGACGACGGTATGTAGTGGGTACATACATACATACATAAACTGGCGCCATTTTCCCATGGGGGTAGGCAGAAACCACAGAACGCCACCTGCTACGATCCTTACATACTCCTTTTGCCTCGTCCACGTTCATACATCTGGTCATACAAGCACGCTGGATGCGAGTATTACGCGCCTGACCTCTCTGAAGAACCTCACCAAAAAGGTCAGTGTATACAGTCCTTCTAGGGCGTCCCCTCCTGGCTATTATTATACAACATTAGTTTTAGTATATGCGAAACCTGAAACACGTGTCTAGTATTTTTATGTAAACAATCTACATACAAAATTTCAAAACTGTATCATGAAAAATAACAAAGTTATAAGCTTGTTCTGTTACCTGGTTGTCCGCGCAAAAACGTAGTCACCACGCAGCGGGCCCGCGCGTCTGGAGCTCATTGATAATAATAATTTGGCAGTAGGTACTTAAATTATTGCGATAGGTACTTAATATCGCTCGGTGTTCAACTTGTAACTTTTTTTAAATATATTTGGGACAAAATATAACATGGTTTAAAAATTATTGGAATCGATTCTGTTACTTATTCTGAACAAATTACATTCTGGTTTCGCATATACTAAAAATAATGTTGTATAATATGTTGTTTGTGCAGGATATAAAACGAAACTGTCCGTACTATACTATGGCTTTTGTTTTCTGATACCCTCTTAAAAGGTCGCAGCCAGCTTATACATATAGTTGTTCAATCGTAATTGCCCTAATACTTGTGCCCCTAGTTATATTACTGTTACCCATCTGCACAGTGATATCGCTATACAGCGATAACGCTTTTTTTTCTCGATATAAAATGTTATTTTTATAGCCGGTTGACGCCATATTGAATAGAGCCTTGTAACGCTTTTGTTTGTTTAAGGAAACTTAAGTGGCATAAAACTATGTTTGAATATCTTTGGAAGTACAGTGTCAGGTCGGTATCATCATCATTCTCTTGCACTGATCCTAATTGACCTGTGGGGTGGCCGCAGTGTGTTCTTCTTCCATCCTTCTCTATTACGTCATCTCAGTAGCCTCACGTTTTCTATCTATATCATCTTTCACACAGTCCATCCACCGTTTCTTCGGTATTCTTCTACTATTATAGCCATCCCACATTCAGACTCATAACTTTCTTCACGACATTTTCTCATACTTTCGTTACACATCCCAATCTTCTTCTTCCTTATCGTGTGGTTAACCTAACCTGGTATCAGAGTTTTTATGCCGTCCATGGGCCTCTGACTTGGCTTTACATGCCGTCGAGAAATATCTCTCAGGCATGCCGTTTTCCTCACGGTATTTTCCTTCACCGAAGTAAGTGATAATTATACAATACGCACATGAATTCGAAAAATCAGAGGTACGTGTCTTGGGTTCGAATTTGAGACTTATGACTTGGCAGTCCGACAGTCACACTATCTACTATTGGGCTATCATATGCTTATGCACAACTCACATCCCAATGTCAGATGGTGACAGGATTTCTTTTGAACCTTATCTATACTAATATTATAAAGCTGAAGAGTTTGTTTGTATGTTTGTTTGCTTGAACGCGCTAATCTCAGGAACTACTGGTTCGATTTGAAAAAATATTTTAGTGTTGGATAGCCCATTTATCGAGGAAGGTTATAAGGCTATAAAATTTCACGCGGACGAAGGTCGCGGGCAACAGCTAGTGTTTTATAATTTCAAATTACAAACTGTAATACCTTGACGTTTGCATAATACAATGAATTCAAATGTGAACAGCAGAAATAACTTTGTTTTCGTCTGTCTAGGTGTGATTTTTATTTGTCTGTAATTCCTAGAGAAGAGCAATGTTTTAATATAGAACGTAATTACGAATCGGATTCGGAACTAACTTCACTCTGTCAAGAAAGTGATCTGTCAAAGTTAGGTTAATTTTAGTTTACCAACCTACGCGATTTGCCTCAATCGGGAGGATTGAATGGCTAACTGCGTAGGCGATGGTCTGGCTTAGCTTAGCCCGCTAGTTGTATTTGTTTGTGACCTTTAAGCCTTTGATAGACTGCATTGGAATTTGATAGCCCACCCAAGATTATATAACAAAGTAAGAATTTACAATGGGACAATAAGTTGTACAATAAAGTACATTCTACCTACCAACAATACCAAGGCTCTAGCAAAAATCGAAACCTACAGTGTTTTCATTTATCCAATTTTTTTTATCGATGTTAAATATTTTCCAAACTATATGTATATCAAGTTCTATTTCCATTTAGATTACTTAACTTACTACATACTACTTTTACTACTTGACTTAGGTTGTAAAGATGACTTTAATTATAATAACTCAGTTAAGCCATATATGTTGCGATCGTGAATCTTATTTTCATGAACAGACAATCAGACAATGACCGGAAAATTGTAAAAAGACGTAAGAAAATTTGAATTTAGGGGACTGCCCTGGCGCTTCCACCTTAATGATTTTCGTGATTGACCCAACTATGTACTTACGAGTTAATCCGACTAATTTTGAGCTCATTGCAACTTTTTAGAAAAGGCATTATTTACGCGGTGACAAATAAAACCGTAAATAATCACACATAGCCATTTAAATGTTTCACAGAACATTAGCACAAATATATTTCAAACAAACTGCAAAACTAAATAATTTATGTCCAAAAAACTATTTCAAATCTGAACACAACATGCGGTCGGTTGCACCATTTCCGATACAGAATAATAACATGCAACAATTTAATCGCTAGTTAAACTAACATGTGTTTAAATTTGACATTATTTGTTAAGGTCAACAACAGCTGCCGTCACGGTAGGTAGCCCAACTGATAGTTAGGGACACAGAATAGATAGCTACAGAAGGACAGTCCTACAGTGCGTGTCAGAAAACTTGAGTCATATTTAAGAATGTGTTGTTTTTTGTACAGTCTGTTTTTTTTCGCGATCACGATGTGCGTCTCATGGATAGTGTTGTTCAGTTTGATGGTCTTGTACAACAGACTTTTGTGAGCACACTTTTCTGATAAACACTATATACCTACAAAGACTATATACCTACTGATAACGCACGCACACAGATATACTTCAAGTAAAGTGGGTGCAAGCGCACTCGTGAGCTCTCGACCGTCGTTGCTTCGGACAGTTTGAGATTTAAGTATAAATGAGAAATGAGAATGATTGTGGGTGAATGTAATAAGAGTAAGGGAAGAACAAAGAAATGATGGAGGGAATGTGTGCGAGACGATGTGGTCAGAAAGGGGGTGACTACTGAGATTACAACTAATAGACAAGTGTGGATAGAAGGAGACATGCTGCGGCGACCCCAAATAAATCGGGGTAGAATGATGAGAGAATATGATACTAGTAATGGGGATGACTAAAAAGTTAGAGGAAGACCAAAGCAACGATGAATGGAACGTTAAAGTTCAAATCGCTAGAAAAGGGGTGACCACTGAGACGATGACTTATATAAAAGTCTAAAAGAAGACATGCTGTGCCGAGAGAAGTGATCTCTGTACATACGTGTCTATGTGTGCGTCTTTTGGGTCCTTGTAAGGACTTAACCTTCTGTACCTATCCATTCTGTGGTCAAGGAGTAGAACTAACGTTAGTTAAAAAACTCAATTTACGGTTAGAATGTTGTTTGAAGGTCGGTAGAGATCGTTTCGTTTGGAAAAAAGGACTTTTTTGTTTTTCTTTAATGCGTGTTTGAAACAAAATTGCGAGCGTGGGAGAATTAGATTGGTGTGGTTCAACTTCTATTGGAGGATAAAAGGTGAACTGACGATATCTGTTTAACATAATAGGTGTGTAATAAACTATTGAGAGAAACAATCTATTTGTTTTTATCTTGGAACAGATTGGGTTCCGAACAACAGAACACAGCGACGTGGTAGGTCTTGAAGGAGATGCCGTGACGAGCTGGGCTCTTATCAAAAGGATTGTGCCCAAATAGCCAAAGACAGAGGTAAATTGGAGAGAGGAAAGGGAGGCCTTTGCCCTGCAGTGGGAGACACATCAGACTTTTAAAAATTGCTGAAAAACAGAATTTTTGTTAAACAAGAAGTTTTGTATAAATTCACTACTAAACGCCAACATGGGTCTCTCAGGGAGTCTCTAGAAACAATCATGAATGGATCGCAATAATACGAAAATAAAACTTAGTGCTTCATAATCAATAGTTTTTTCTGATACTTTTATCTGGCCACGCTGTCATCTGTCCATCAGTTTAATATTAGCCTATTCAATCATTTCACGTACCGTCTACTATTGTATAACGGGCTGGTGTCCGCAACTCCATGTCAAAGCGCGTATTTTGCGTGCGGAAACATACCGTCTACTATTAGCCCCTTAAGATTATGGAAGTCCATTTTGAATGGAGCACATTTCCCGATGACATGGGGTGACATTTTAGAGCCCTTGGCAACAAGCATCCATCAGCAAACGTCTTCTGACTATAATATTTTGATTGATAGTAATTAAGGTAATGGGAGAGAGAATGGGCAGCAGCGTTCTCTGTGCTTTTTTAACAACTGTACTGCGATCGCCAACCCGCCTGCCAAGCGTGGCGATTATGGCAAAACCCCCCCTTTGGGGGAGGCCTGTGTCCAGCAGTGGACGTCTTCCGGCTGAAATGATGATGATGAATTAAGGTAACCAATACTGATACCAATTTCAATCATCGAAAAACCCAAAAAATGCTGTGTAAAGAAGAACAAAACAAAAAAATCCGTAAAATCGGACAAAAAAAGGCCCGTTTCATTCCAAGTTGAGAACAAAACACTTTGGACAGGCTAAACAGTTGATCCGATTTGTACAAATGGATCTCCCATTTATTCGAATAGATTGGATCCGTCTTAGTACGCAGGGTCAATGCGTAGCTTTAAATCTTAAGACTATTGTGGCTCAGCAGTGTTCGACTAATATTTAATGTTTGATGTAGGCCTTGAATGTTATGGGTCCCGGCTGTCATTTGTAGATCTTTGACAGTCGTTACAGGTAGTCAATGGCCCGAAATTCTTACCAAGAGATATCGTATTGCCCGGTACTAACTTGTGGAGGTCAGATAGACAGTTGCTCCATGTAAAATACTGGTATTCAGCTGCATCCGGTTAGAGTGGAAACCGACCCTAACATAGTTGGGAAAAGGCAAGCAGATGATGATGATGTAGGCATTGAATGCTGGGTGGACCAAGAGAGACATGAATGTAGAATAAATGCTGTGGAAATGCGTTATTTGCGAAGTATGTGTAGTATAGCTTTAAGGGCGAATAATTATCACCAATGACAATGAGTACATTTAAACCGCGTTCAAATATTGTCAGTGTCAACGTATCACTGATGACACTCTTGAACGTGGTTAAGATGTACTGATCAAGTTAAGTTTCAACGGTGCAATCGGTCCTGAGTGATAAATTGAGGAACGTTGTGGACAAGACTAAACTGCAGTTCAAAAACAGATGTTAGTAGAGACAAAAATTTAAAGAGTATGCTAAGATTGTTTGGTCTTATTAAGACGAATAAAAGAGGACTAACAACAGGTACAACAAGGCAGATATGAATGGAAACGCCATAAGAGGAAAAGATGTATGAACTTGGACCAATTATGTAAGGATCGTAGAGTAATGTCGTGGAGGTCAGATAGGTAGCCGCTGCATTCAGTTAGACTGGAAATCAATCACAATATAGTTGGGAAAAGGGTGATGATAGCGATCTTTATTTTGATTTGATTCTTTGTTATTAAACAACATCTTATAGTAAAAAATATTTCTCTCCCGTTTAATTGATACACATATCATGGGGGTGTTTAAAAAACAACTAGTCTGACATCTTTGCGAGTCCGCCATATTAGATTTAGAATGACCTCACTTAGCTAACTATGCACTTTTTTTTTCAAATTTCAGCTCAATCAGTTAGAGATAAATGTTTTAAAAAAGCTTGTAAAAAAAAAAACGCCTAGCCCAATTCTTCTGTCAAATGAATATTACGTAACTACCGTTTTGGCCTATTTCCAATAGAGGCCGGGTTGGGAGTTGATTGAATGAAGACACAAGATTTTATTAGTGAAGCTTGAAAAGAGTAATAGAGTCTAAATAATTTAAAGTGACTAGCTCTTAGACTGTTAAAAGGTCAAGAGTTCAAGTTTTGATCTGTTAAACCATCTATTTTATTGTATTGACTTTTGTTAGAGAGTGCTGTCTATAAATATTGTTGACAGCGATACTCTAGAAATTAAGATATTATGGCGTCAATCTTCAATGCCTCCTTCATGATTTAGGAGCTGTGTTGTTCGAAATGTATAGGGCTAGACTTATGCTATCTACTATTTTTCTACTTATGCTTGAGTATTTTTAGGGTAAACGAGAAATAGAGGACACTTTCGTTACTAACAGTAAAACTCATTAGTCTGTTGTAGTTATCTTAATTTATTTGGGTGTGTCTTCAGTATGGCTTATTCTTTCATTCTTATCGATTAGTCAACATCTCAGTCGTCACCCGCTTTCTAAGCACATCATCTTTTCATTCATCGTATCTTTGGCCATCCCCTTCTCCTATGGCTTTCCACATACATACTCAAAAATTTTCTGAAGATATTTCAATCATTTTTGCAGAAAAGTAAAAATATAGTTGGAAAGGTTTTAACGGGCTATAAAACCAAACAGTCGTTTAATTGCTTTATCAAACCATTTATTAATAACACTGTTAACAAATAAAAAAATACTAAAAGCAACAAAATAATGATACAGTTAAGACGCCTTAAATACTTGATAGATACCTAGCTACAGTAAGGTACTAATTTAGGTCTCTTTACATACATTAGAGTACGCAATTACGAAATATCCGTACTAATATTAAAAAAGCGAAAGAAAGTCTGTCTGTTTGTCTGTTACCGTTTCCGCAAAACAGTTGCACGTATCACGATGAAATTTGGAAACTCAAACTCAAATCATAAATTAGACCATTTCAGGCACTTTTGAATGTCAGAAAAACAAAGAGAGCGAAGCTACAGTCCCAGTCACAAGGCATAATAACTTGTGAAAGTACTGTAGTTGCACATTCCAAAGCGAAGATCTCTATGGAGAAGACTGGGCAAGGATCTCCATGGATGGAACACAGATATAGCCATGACCCCAGTAAGGACATTGGTAAGTAATATTCCTAGAAGTACGTTCGCATTGGATACTTTCCGAACTAACCGCGTGCGCAGCCGTGGGCGAGTCTCTCTGTCACCTTTTCACGTGTTAAAGGCTGAGTAGATTTGGATGTTTGGCACACAGGTAAACCGGGATAAAAACTATCCTATGTTTGCATATGAGTATCGTGAAGAAAAGCAAAGCCAAGCCGCGGGAAAAACCTAGTTTACATTTATACTTATTGGTAAGACATTAAAATCGTGCCATCTGTAGTCATTCACACGTCGTAATGATTGTCTATGGACTAGGGTGGGGTTCCACTGTGGGCGGAACTGGAAATACCAGGTTTTTTACTCCGGGAATGTCGCCAGGGATGTTATTATTATAAGTGGTGTGTAAGTGTCGACTAGGAGTTGTTGTAGACCGTTAATGTACTGGTAGAGAAGGGAATACGACGGGGTAATTTTTTTGTAAGGAATAATATTGAGAAAATTATTTGAGTTTTTTTTTAATTACATGACTAATATCTAACAGAACAGAATATAATTACGATTACTGCAAAGGAAGGCATAGTGTATGATGTCGCAATATGTTTTTTTTTGTGATGTGGTCTCGTTGGTCGAGTCGTCGCAAGCGCGACTGTGGAGCATGAGGTCCTGGGTTCAATTCCCGGGTCGGGCAAAGTGATATTGGGTTTTTCCATCAGGAATTTCTCAGTAGCAGCCCCGGAGTCTGGATTCGGTTGATGGCAATAGGCTCGCCCCCTATTACATGGGACTTAAACATAACTGGCCATATGTGGGTGAACTATTAGGTACAGCCTATGGGGATTACAGGCGTGATGTTGTGTTATACAGTTGATTTTTTTTTCACAACGAATAAAAATTACCTATCTACATGTACTACATTCGTCATTAAAGCAATACTCATTTATTATTTACTAAAAGATCCATAACAATCGCAAATAATCACATTAATTAATACAAGATTTTTTATTTATTCTGCTGCTACCGGTAAGACTGGAAGCCGACCCCAACATAGTTGCCAAAGGCTAGGCAGATGATGATGATGATTTTTTTATACTATCGTGCACTATTGTAATAATATTGAACCATTTGGTGCATCATCAGCCTATAGCAGTCCACTGCTGGACATAGGCCTCCTCAATCGCTCGCCATTTAACTCGACTTTCAGCAATTCTCATCCAGTTGCTACCAGCCACCCTGCGAAGATCGTCACTCCACCGAGCCTGAGGGCGTCCCACCTTACGTTTGCCGATTCGCGGTCTCCACTCAAGAACACGTCTACCCCAACGGTCATCGGTTCTACGGCAAATATGACCGGCCCATTGCCACTTCAGCTTACTTATTCTGTGAGCTATGTCGACAACTCTGGTTCTCTGTCGGATCGCATCGTTTCGAATGCGATCCCTCAGAGAGACTCCAAGCATAACTCGTTCCATAGCTCGCTGAGCGACCTTAAATTTATGGACCAGCCGTACTGTGAGTGTCCACGTTTCGGCTCCGTAAGTCATAGCCAACCATTTGGTGCATTTCCCATAAATCCTTCAATTTGTCGAATAATTGAAAATTACATGTTTTCTATAGAAAATTAGGCAACCACGTGTTAGCGCCACAATTTAGTATAATTTCATTTTCTATTTTGAACGCAGACTATGTTATTTTAGCAATATTATTAGCACTGAAGAAATTGATATAAATGTATGTAACATATGCCATAATATTAATATTAAAATGAACCGCGTTCTATGTTAATTTTCAGAATAATTCATTTACATTTGAAATTAATATGTCTGCCATTGCTAAAATTGGTCTGGTTATCTATTCATCATATTTTTGGTAATTAATGCAGATCCGTGCGGTTTTCAAAACATTTCCCAGCTGTGGCATTTTAGAGGTATTTTTGGAAAGAAACTATTACTAAATATCTACAGCTGATTACTAAATTCAAAATGTAATATTGATGGTAACTAACTACAAAAAAAAAACTCAGAATCGTCGCGAAAATAGAAAATGACGGCTACAATCTTTGGAAGTTCAAGATTCAAGTTTTAAAAGTATTTTATTAAAAAGTTACAAGGCTGACAGCAGGGCGCGCTGTTGGTAAACATATTTTGTGAAATACATTTCTTTTTACTCACTATTGTCCCACTGCTGGGCAAAGGTCTCCCACATGTGGGAGACCTTTGCCCAGCAGTGAACTTCATAATTATAGTGAAAAAACAAAATGGCGATGATAATTCCGATTTTGCACAAACCCGTAACGAGAGTCAAAGATCTAGGCACAGCTGGTATGTTTTAGTTAAAGACTATTTTTTTTTTCTGCCTTTGACCGCCTCGTTGGTCTAGAAGTCGCAACCGCGAGCTGAGCATGAGGTCCTGGGTTCGATTCCCGGGTCGGGCAAAGTGTTAGTGGGTTTTACCATGTAGAATTTCTCAGTAGGAGCCGCGGACTCTGGATTTGTGCCCAGTTGATGGCAATAGGCTCGCCCTCCATTACATGGGACTTAAACATAACTGGGGAAATGTGGGTGTACTATTAGATACACCTCTGCCTAACTCTTCGGGGATTACAGGCGTAATGTTATGATGTTATGTTATTTTCTTTGACACACCGTGTCTACTTTTCATGCCTATCTCAGCAAGCGTAGCATGACCACCGTAGAAAAAAACAATCTTCTTTGACAGATCAACAAAAGAAATCTGTTATTTTGTCGATTCTATCGTCGACAAACCCTTTTCCCCCCTTTTTTTAACCCTTGACGGTGGACAAAATCCGTTTCTACGGCGGTCATGCCACGCGTGCTGAGGTCTGCTGGAAGAGATTTCTTAATTCAACAAGCGGTACCTTTGTGGTCTTTCACCAGTATTATATTATTTCCTGTTTAAGTAGTTTCTGTGTACATAAATAAATAAATAAATGACAGCCAGCATCAATAGCCTAACCTGAACAGATGTTAAACAAAAACGTTATTAACCACGGAGCCGCTATCAATGAATATAACATAGCGCTCTATCCGTCTGTCCGTTCGCACGCGTTCAATAATACATACTGCCGCCGCCGGCTTCGCTCGAGACCTATGAATTAATCATGAGCATTTAACTAAATAGATACGTCATCGTTATCAGTGAGTATTGTCGGTAAATAGCGCTTCTGATTTGCAATTGGTCGTGCAATCTGTTGGTTGGTTGTTTTTTTACGGGATATTAATATTTCAGGGTGTTTTATTTTTCACTAAATATTTTTTTTAAACATCAAGCCATTATTTTTGACTAATTAATCATCATCATCTGCCTAGTCTTTTCCCAGCTATGTTGGGGTCGGCTTCCAGTCTAACCGGATGCAGCTGAATACCAGTATTGTACATGGAGCGACTGCCTATCTGACCTCCACAACCCAGTTAGTACTGCGTAATACGATACCCCTTGGTAAGACTGGTTGTCAGACTTTTTGACTACCTAAAGACTGTCAAAGATCTACAAATGACACCCGGGACCAACGGCTTAACGTGCTTTCCGAGGCACGGAGGAAACTCGGTGGGGTGTAGTGGGTGGTCACCCATTCAAAGACCAACCTAGGCAAGCACAGCTTAACCTAAAGATCGACCCGAGCGGCTGTTATTATTTAGCCACGAGCTTCTCCGTTTTGACTAATTAATTTTTTGTTTTTTTTTAAACATTGCTCTACACTAGGAATTTCTCCTGTATCGTGGGTGCGTTTACAAACATTAATAAACTCACATACACGACATACAGACCCGGAACAACTACCAGCAAGTCATACAAATGTTTGTTCCTTACGGGGCTCGAATCCGCGACACGCAACACTGTAGTCAAACTCTTATAATTTATTTAGATTTTTTACGAGTTTTTGATGAGGTAACGTAAAAACTGAACGTTTTTACATTTTACACAACAGAAATTGACCTTTTGTGTTTTAGATGTCTGCAAAATTATGACATCCCCTTCACCGTCAAAACTCTCCATCGACACCCAACAATATTCCAAAACTCAATGAATCTCAATAAACACCCATTTACTCGATTCCCATTGTCAATGAGATCAAAACAATTGTCAAACAATACAAAATCAATAGACACCATGGCAACTAATTAATTGAATTGTTGACAATTAACAATTTAGATGACTGACATTGACAAGCGATTTGCTCCGCTATTGTTATGGAAGTTTAGAGTTCAAAATTGCTGAGCACACAGAACTGCTATTCTGATAAGAGTAGAAATAAAATAAAAATAGCTCTTCGTTATCATAATTTTCATCCCCACTGCTGGACATACGGAGGAGCTCTTGGCTAAATAATAACAGCCGCTTGGGTCGATCTTCAAGGTTAAGCCGCCCTCCCCAAGGTTGGTCTGTGGACGGGTGATCCTCATTCTTAACAGACCGAGTGTCCTCCGTGCCGCGGAAAGCACGTTTAAGCCGTTGGTCCCGGCTGTCATTTGTAGATCTTTGACAGTCGTTACAGGTAGTCAGAGGCCCGAAAGTCTTACAACCAGTCTTACCAAAGGGTATCGTATTTCCCAATACTAACTGGGTTGCGGAGATCAGATGGGTAGTCCCAAATACTGGTACATATCCGGTACGACTGGAAGCCAGCCCCAATAAAATAAATCAAATAAAAACTTTTAGTGTAGTGTTTAGTATTAGGGTGTTTTATTTGAATTCCAACACGTACCCTCTAATTAGGTGTCTAAATGTATTTTTATTTTCAAAGCGAAAATTGTTTTATTTTTTCAAATAAATGAATTTTCATTGTCATTCAAATGTCAAATATTAAGAAGACATAATTGAACTTTCAGCTGTTTTTTACTTTGTTTTTTTTCTGACCCTGCATCAATGTATTTTAGTAACGTACAGACAGTTTGTTTTGCAGACGATACATGGCCTCTGTTAATGTGATTTCTTTAGCAATGACTTTGGTATATTTTTGGATAATTTGTTACTAACTGTATCGAAAGACTAGTAATGTTCTTATTAGTATTGTAAGTGCACTTACGAATGTTGTTAGAAAATATTGTACCAATAAAGTTTGTTAATCAGGCTAGGTTGAATGTATTGGGTAATAAAATGCTTGTTATGTGATTAGAATACTTTAGGTCAAACTAGATCACAGTTGAAAGTGTCGACAGTGAAAAAAAAAACAAAATTATTTAGTTATTCGAGCTATGGAAGAGGGATTGCATCCGTAACGAGGTGATCCGACAGAGAACCAGAGTTGTCGACATAGCTTAGAATAAGTAAGCTGAAGTGGCAATGGGCCGGTCATATTAGCCGTAGAACCGAAGACCGTTGGGGTAGACATGTTCTTCAGTGGAGACAAATCGGCAAACGTAAGGTGGGACGCCCTCAGGCTCTGTGGAGTGGCGATCTTCGCAGGGTGCTGGTAGCAACTGGATGAGAGTTGCTGAGAATCGAGTTAAGTGGCGTGCGATTGACGAGGCCTATGTCCAGCAGTGGACTGCTGTAGGCTGATGATGATTTATTTATTCATCACAAACACTGCTAACATAACAGGAAATTCCTAATGCGGTATCTATCTTATATAACTATCTTTAGCAAAAAAAAAATCACTACAGCATTACATAAATCATTAGCATCAAAACGGTGAAGGAAAACATCGTGAGGAAACCGGCATGTCCTAGAACCAAAAATTCGAAGACATGTGACATCTACCAACCCACACTGGGCCCGCGTGGTGGATTATAGCCCATTCCCTCTCATAGAGAGGAGGCCTGTGTCCTAACAGTGGGAACATTATAGGCTGATTATGCTTTGCTATAGCATTACGTCTTCGTGATGAGTTTTGAGCAAAAGCTCCTAAGGATGCTCTGAAAACAATTAAGTGCCAAAACTAATCAGTGTTTTACAAAGTGAGGTCATAGCCATACATACAATCACTAAATAGGCCATATTAAAAGTACCTACAGTATTTTTAAATCATCATCATCTCCCTAGCCTTCTTCCCAACAATGTTAGATACCAGTATTTTACATGGAGCGACTGCCTATCTGACCTTCACAACCCAAATAGTACTGGGTACTACGATACACTGGTTAGACTGGTGGACAGACTTTCGGGCCACTGACTAACTGTAATGCCTGTCAAAGATCTACAAATGACAGCCGGGACCAACGGCTTATCGTGCTTTCCGAAGCACGGAGGAAACTCGGTATGTAATGGGTGGTCACCCATCCACAGACCAACCTAGGCAAGCGCGGCTTAACCTAAAGATCGATGCCAAGCAGCTGTTATTATTAAGCCATGAACTCCTCACCTACAGTACTTATAAAAGCACCCCGTAATTTTCCACCACCAAAAAAATAAAATCATAAATTACAACTTCTAGATTCAGAATCAACAAATCTCAGTTTTACTTTGATCTTGGCCTACTTTCGTTACACCCCGTTCGCCCCTGTTCACCCCCTCCTTACTGAATATTTGACAAGTCCATAGACAGGCGATTCATTCTTACGAGTCGTTCACGCGAGTTATTGGATCCAACAGGAAAACATGGCGACTTCGGTGGAGAGAAAAAAAATTAAATTATAAGACGTAGACAGTTCGACATTGCTGCGGAATTGACGAAAGATTTGTTTGAAAGACCCCTCTTCTTTTGCATAATATTCAAGATTCGTTTGAGATTTTGGGGTATTCCTCAAAGCGCAACTATTTTTAAGCGCAACTAAATTATTCCTCGAAGCGCAACCATTAGTTGCGCTCACAAATTCAAATTAAAAATGTTATATGTTTATTCCTTAAAGCCCAACCATGATTGAAAAAAAAATAAAGAATCCATCGTTCCCCTCTCTATTTTTCATCATGGTTGCGCTTTGAGGAATAAAGTAATATTATTTTTAATTTAAATTTGTGAGCGCAACTAATGGTTGCGCTTATTTGATTGCGCTTAAAAATAGTTGCGCTTTGAGGAATACCCCGAGATTTTTTTTTCATAAGAATTTGGCCGAAAATACTGCGTATACCTTTGTGCTTAAGGGATATTTTCTCTAACTCCTACGCTAGAACCGCTCACGTAGGTGTCAAAGCAATCACGAGGAATTTTGCTATCATCGTCTTACAGTCCTTAAACTTTCAGAGGGAGAAAACTCACTAATTTCCTCTGAATCCTCTCAATTCGATGACTTCAAAATACTTTCTTCAATAGTTAAAAAACCATCAGTACTTTGTCAGTCTATAGACCGACCGCTTTAATGAGTCCTCGCGAAGGTGTCAATGGAATATTCTGAAAGTTGATCACGTATTGGTTCAATTACAACAATAATCTGTGGGATATTGTTAGAACTTTGTGGACGGTTAATGTGCCTTTGACGGGGCAAGGTGGAGGACTCATTAAAGCGCTCGGTCTATAGTGGTCTCCGAATGAGATCTTGAGTTCCATTCCTAGGTCGGACAAAAGTGTTATTCGGTGTTTCTTTCAGGAACTTTTCAAAAGCAGTTCTGTCTGGTTTTGTACCCGGTATATGGCAATAAGCTCGCCCCTATTAAAATGTAAGTGTACCAAAAAGATTTATAGAGTTGGAGTTCACATTGGGTATATTTTCGTCCAAAAACTTTGCGATTTTGACACAGGACCTGACAAGCGGGCGTATGACACTAGACAGACCGACTTGTTACTAAGTAGTAACAAGTATTGGATAACAATTTTTTTCGTCTTGTCTCGTCTAACGTTCGTTAATATTTGAATGTCTTGCCAGGTTTGTGGGACTATTCGAAAGAGATACCAGCTCTGGAATACAAAGGGCAAAGAAGGAACATGGATGGGATTTAGACAGTACAAGTCTGACACTCCCTTCCGCTCCGCCCAGTGATCCCGAGATCATTTGATGATAGCCCATCCGAAAAAAAAATTATGTCTTTAGAGTGTACTATAGGTACAACTCAGCCTAGCCTTTATATTATTATTATATTTACAGGTGTGATGTTATATAATGCAGGTACAGTCACGAGCACCAATATACACTTGACAACTTTTATAAGTGTTTTTCTCCTACTGTTCTGATTAAAATTTCATGTTGTTACGAACATAGTATCCTGGAACTCATATTTTTATGAATAAGATCCTAATTCCAAGTTACAATCGTTATTTGTCGCGAAAATTGCTTTTAAATTTAGGAAAGTGTTTACATATTGGTGCTCGTGACTGTACTTAGAACCTAGAGATCTACATCCAGGTTTAGCATATAAAAAAAACAAGCATATTTCATGCACCTATGCAAACCACTAACCTGCTTAAGCAGCATAATCAGCTCAAGTACCCCATCACCCCATTACCCCACACCTCATGAAGCATCAACCTTTAATACACCGTTCCACGTGCTTCAAAACTTAATAAGTTGTTTCTAACCCATTTTGCCCGCTATTTCGCTTATCTCCTAACGGTACACTGAAGGCATTAGGTCCATAATTGTGCAGCGTTGGCTTTGAGCCTAATACAGTAGCATGCTTATGTTGCCCGCCTAGTAGGATACCTGATATGTATACTTAGGAATAAATCTCTGAGATCCTGAATTTTGGAAGTCTTATTAAGGAGTAAGGGGAGTTACACACTCTCTTCGGTGTGATCAGGTACAGCAGGGCCACAAAATCTAATATATGTAGAATTGTAGACACATAACGCAGCATAACATCACGCTTGCAATCCCCGAAGGCTTAAGCAAGCAGACGAGTACCTAATAGTACACCCGCCAGTTGTGTTTAAGTCCCATGTAATAAAGGGCGAGCCTATTGCTTTCGACCGGACATAAATGCAGAGTCCGTGGTTGCTACTGAGTAATTCCTGATAGAAAAACTCAATAACACTTTAGCCGACCTGGGAATCGAACCCATGACATGCTCAGCAGTCGCGCCGAATTGGATATAGTGACCGAAAAGTCTGCAGCACTCTTAACACCAAGAATTTGTTAGGCCCTATTTGCTTGAAAAAGGGTCCGTGCAAATACTAGCTCTTGGCCGAATTACTTGACAAATAAGGATTGCCGAGAATTACTGAGTTGGGTAGCTCGTAACTAGTTCAAGGGAAGACGAGAACTGGGTGAAACTGACAAATTGTGAGCACTTAAGTGGGTGTTGATAGAGGCCTTGAAGAACTGTAATTACGAGGTCCTCAACTGAGCACATAGTGTCATACATAAACTAATAATAGGTTTGCTTACTCAGGCCTCGTTTAACATCAAAGATGATACATGGCACATGCATAGTTTACGCTAAAATATGAACTAGCTTCAGCTCGCGCATTCGTCCGCGTTGAAGAACCGTAGCCTTTGATACCCGGGGATAACGAAGCTACAGTAGCGAAGGGTCGATTTTTGTAAGAGGTAAGCCGGAGTACATATCTTTAATGTGATTATATTATTTGTCTATAGAATACTGACTGTGCCATTTTTCAAAGGGAAGCCGGTAGGAATCGAGTTGTATGGAACCTTCGCCACTGGTAGCTTCCCATTAGTGAAAGAATTTTCAGAATCGAATCGATAGTTTCACAGATTACCCTCTACATGCAAACTTACAAACTCTTTACAATATTATTAGTATAGATCACAACATTATGAAGGCATACATTATTGTTCCTTACTTATATTTGTTTTAATCCACTTCTCATCCGGTTTCGGTCTCGTTTTCAATCTTATTGTCGCTGAATATAAGTACTCCGTTAGTAGCTGTTACTATCAGATCGTTGCAACTCAGAATCACGGATATCTTAAGACAAGATCAATTGCTGACTTGGACATCCCACTGCCCTTAATACGTAGGTCGTATTACAACTAAAAACGACCAACGAAGAGAATTTATTCCGTTAATTCATCAAGTAACATGAAATAAGACTTACGATTCCCCTTCATTATATTGTCAGTTATTAATTATACAATATCGTTGAAACAGTATCGAGAGTCATTAATTTCCATACCAACAGGATCTTACTGATATATCTACACTTCGATATAAGACACGCTGATTAAAATTTAATCCCAATTACTTCAATAACCTTAGCTGTTCAGAATTGATTGGTTTTCATTATGTGCAGTCCAATCGGATTTTTACCTTAATGAAGTACGGTAGCTTATGATTTGTAGGGTCGGGGCGAAATATTTTGGGTCAAAAAGGGGATTTCAGAAGGGTTGAATTAATGATTAAATTCGCTGAATACCCCATCGTTCATCAATTTGATTGGTTTTGCATCAAAATTGTTTTAAGAGCAGCGTTTTCAGAAACTCTTCGGACAGTGTATATGCAAACAACAAACGAGCTAAATCGATCGTTTATCTTCCCGAGCTTTGTGTTAGAACTTCACAGTCTACAAAGGATATCCCGACCAAAAATCGGCCAGACTCTCGAACAAATCAAAACCGCCTCACACGCCAAAATTCGACACAAAGGACCGAATGCAGACATCAAATACCACCTCTTGGCTCCAGCGCAGTTTTAACAAAGGCAAGAAACACCGAATGCCCCATACTCCACTTTTAATTCACCCCTATAGTTCGCAGTGAACTCCAACGCACTACTTTTTCCCATTCCAAGGCAGTATTTGACGTCGGCCAGTACAATAGGCCAAACATCCAAAAGGAAAGAATCCAGAGCCACACGAATGGATGAAAAGATTGGACACGACTCTTTAGAGACGCCATTTAAAGTGGCTTTTGTGCAAGAATGTTTTTAGAGATTCCTGAGGACCATTCCGGATTGAAGTGAACTTGCTGATTCAGCTTTCTGTGTCTTTGATTGAAGACTTCGAGCATTTGAAATGATATTGAGTTTTGAATCTATAGCTTCTTAGGTCTATAATATGACCTTAATGGTGAACTGGATTGTTACTATGCCGGTCAAGGTCACGACCTTGTTGGAGACGAGCTAGTGGAACGTGCTCGGCTTACAGATGAGGTTAATAGGAGAAAGGATTAATTATTAAAGGCTCAGTTTTAGACTTGCTTTAGTTTATCCTGATCCTCTTAAAGAGTTATTGTGCTCATCATTATAAACAACGTTTACTACGAGGCTAACCCTGAAATTCGGAAAAAATAAATCTGCTGCCCCTTGTGTTATCATGAGTCGTCAAATTGTAGGAAACAGATGATTTTTTTTTTCAATATCTCAGGATTCGTTTCATAGTAAAAGTTGTTGATAATCAGTACAATGACTCTTTAAGACACTAAAACTCAGGTTGTTTATTATCTATTAGGGTCCTTTTGCTTAAAGTTTTTAATTATTTTAGTAGGCAGTGATAGCCTAGTGCGTGACCGTCGGACTGCCAAGTCATACCTAGATCTCAAGCTCAAACCCAAGACACACACCTCTGATTTTTCGGATTCATTTCGGTATTGTATAATTATCACTTGGTTCTGAGAAGAAAAACATCGTGAGGAAACAAGCATGCCTGAGAGAGATTTCTCGACAGCATGTAAAGCCAAGTCAGAGGCTCATGGGCGACATAAAAACTCTCGACACCAGGTTAGCCACTAACCACACGATAAAAAAGATTAGTTTAGTGCAACCAAACAGAAATAAAATTTTAGGTAAGTCATATCTTACCTTCCCAAAAACCTTTAACTACCCCAGTCTATTCTCGAACTTCTTCCCAACGACACTAAAGTCCATAACTGAACTAATACACAGTCAACAAAGACTGAAAACTGAACGTCAATATCTTCCCACATCCTTACCACAAAGCGTAGTGCTGGGGGAGCAATCAAGACACATATGGGTCGGCAGCGGTGCAGGCTGTTCGAACGAATATCGGTCCAACGCCTAATGGCACAGAATATGTATGTACAGAAGACCTATACCTAAGATATGTGCAGAATATTTAGGTATGGAAACTTATGCAATGAGAGAAAACGCAGATACACTAACGCTCACCTCTTATATACACGAGCCGCCTGCGATTGGTAGTATTTGGAACCGTCGTTTATGGCGTAGTATTGTCGTGTCAACGCAGAGACGTACATGAGCGTGGATGTGCGAGAGGCCATATGTAACTAAGACACGTATTTCCAGTGGCAAAGGCGCAATTGTGTTTGGCTCGCATCGACAAATGCCACTGATGTACGACTCGTGTCGGCAAATGTCAATTTCACATCAGTCAGTACCGTGAAGGAGTGCGAGTATAATAGGTAATATAGACTCGTTTCATGTATAGCGACTGTCATTTGTTTGACATCTCCACGCACACATAGACACGCTTCACGGACAGCGAGTGCAAGCGCACTTGCGACTGTCGTCTGTTTGACATCACCGCGCCGTACGTACGCATCTATGTGTGTGTGTCTGTTTTCGCTACAATGTTTAGAACTAACCTTCTGTAACTATCTACTCTTTACTAATAGTTTATATCTCAACCTGTACATATATTTACGACAACAAATACATACTGCAGTTACGTCCCAGGTACGGTTTAATCGTAATTGAAATCTCAATTTAGTGTCCTCGAATTTGAATAGGTTATAAATAAGATTATTCAGATTATTCATAATTGTCTTGGTCGGGATCTTTGGGACGTGAGTCGGGGAAGTTTCAGTCTTCAATGGGAATCATTTTGATGAAGGTTTGACGTCATATGTGTATCGGTATTAGTCGGCCATTTTGTTTGAAATTATCTGAGTATTTTGTGTGAGAGATTCTAATTTTGACTCAGGATTCAAACACTATTACGTAGTTCATCAATTTTGAATTCTAAGTCAACAGTAATGTTATATGAAATTGTATTCTATGATTTCTCCAACCATATTCGTAGTTTCGTATTCACACATCCTTGAATGGAAATCTACACAAATAATTCAAATTGGCCATCTAAACTAACAATTTGTGTAAATGTTCCATTTGATATATTCAGTAACGTATTCAAAGTTATCGACCCAATAATATATTCACGACTAATTGAATATCAAATTGGACCCCGACCCAAATTGGTATCAGCAGCAATTTCCCTTTACAATGAAGATTTATAAATTACTTGTAATAACGCCTGAAATATTGCTAATAGATTTCAGTCTAGACAAAACGGTGGGAAAATTGACTTGAAATATAATTTTGGACCTGAATTCAGGTGAAAGCCTGATATTTACTGAAAACACGGATAGTATACTGGGAGAATGTTTTAATTTATTTTATTCGGAGCGTAGGACATAAATTTGCCTGTCCAGACAAAAACAATAAACGGTACAATATTACAGGTACTCAGATATAATACTAATATCTTAGCTTTAAAATATTCGTTTACACTGTTCAAGTTAGATACAGTAGAAGGCTTGAAATTGTTGGCCGGTTTAAAAACTAGAGTTGGAGCCAAATGCAGTCCATACCATCTATTTTGTTATAACTCACAACAGTAAAAAAAAATTTTTTTTTCCATCTCCAGATCTTAACATTAATTACACAGTACACTCTTCTTAATATCTCATAGTGTCCTATTTAGTATGAAAATCAATGATTATAAGAACCCTAGCTCTTTAACGAACCCTTACTTAACACCATAAAATAACAGTGGCGAAGGTTCCATACAACTCGATTCCTACTGGCTTCTCTTTGAAAAACGGCTTGACTGAGCCGTTTTTCAAAGAGAAGCCAGTAGGAATCGAGTATTCTATAGACAAATAATATAATCACGTTAAAGGTACTCCGGCTTACCTCAACAATTGACCCTTCGCTACTGTAAAATGGCAACATTATAAAAGAAAAACAGTGTCATTATGCTTATGCAAATCCTAGTAAACTTTCAACAAACCCTCACCTACCCCCATACAAAAGTACACACTGATTACAAAACAGAAAAATCGCATAGAAAAAATTTCAAGACGATCCTACATGCCTTGCCAAAACTCTGCAACATTCAAACTAGAAAAGTACTCACATGAACAATAATGGCGACGTGTAATAAATTGTGAACCCCTCTTAAATCAGTGCAGCGGATCATAAAGTGAGGTATAGTACAGACACAGAGTAGATAAGTACAGAAGCTTTATGAAACTACCGTGTAGTTTAAGGTTCTTAAGGTGATAAATGATTAATATTTTTTTTATTTGGTCTTTCAAAAAAATTTTCATCGTCATAAATTTTGAATAATTTAGAAACAACATCCACTCCGACATCCACTCTGTTCTGTATGGTGTCCGGACGTAAAGAATAGCACCATCCCATATCTTCCCGTGGGTGTCGTAAGAGGCGACTAAGGGACTTACCAGTGAATGGGCAGCAGCGTTCTCTGTGATTTTTTATAACAAACATACTGCGATCGCCAACCCGCCTGCCAAGCGTGGCGATTATGGCAAAACCCCCCTTGGGGAGGCCTATGTCCAGCAGTGGACGTCTTTCGGCTGAAATGATGATGATGATGATGATGATCCACTCCGATAACACTGAGAATAAATACCGAAAAAAAACTCGCGAGATCAGTCTATTTTAAAGTCCAGACATAATCTTGGTCAAGTCATATGCGATAGTCTTTTGATAAAAAAACCGTACAGATTTGGTTAAAGGTGGGCTTTAGATAGACCGACAAAACTTTCTATCCCCATTCTACCAAAATTATTTTTGGGTAAACAAGGATACCACCACATCTATTCATACTACAATATCATCCCTGTTGAGGAAAAAATAGTCTTGCTTTTGTTGTAGTTCTACGACCGTTTGGTCTAAAAGTCTAAGTCTAAACTCATTCTCAAACAAATGAAAGTCAAAAGTGCGTTTGCACTGTATGTAGATGCGTGTGTATCCGTACGTCTTCGCTCCTTATATACAACCGGCCTTCATTCCCTATCTACTCTGTGGCACAGTCGTACAGTACTGATTAAAGTTTGTATTGCGCCGTCTGATTGTTCAGCACTGTTCGCCGATTTCTTTATTTCAAAAGGAAGGGAAGGAGAAACCAGGAATGGAGGCGTGGAATGGACAGGATCGGGTGATAGAGAGGTGTGAATGCTATGGTAGTGGAATTCGCAGTTTTTTACGAAGAATTTTGTAGTACTTTTTTGTGATGAATTGCGAGTAAATAGATCGTTGTCTGACACTTCATCTTAGGTGGTCTGGGAGAAAGAGAGAATACTGCCATTTCAACCATAAATATAGCAATATTGTAAAAGAGTTGTGTTACATTTTTTTCGCCAGCCGACAGTACAGCAAATTACCACAAACTGTCAAATTTCTCCAAATGATTTTAAACCATAAAATGTCGATGGTTAAGTTCAAAATCGAATGAGAATATTTGGCAGTTTGTGATAACTTGATGAGCTGGATTGTACAATAAAGTATATTAATCTATCTTAGATCAAAAGACAAAAGGGGCTCTTCTCTGATTGACAGTAGCATCCAGTGGAGATAGTGTTTGGAACATGTTTGTGTATTGTGAAACATGTTTGGAATCGAAAAAAGCACTTTCTAAAATGAATCCCTAATATTTTACAACTTTCTAATAAAACATACCAATAAACCATTTTTATTTAAGTAATATCTTTGTTTATTTTATGACGTTAAAACAAAACTACCCTACTTATCCTCTTTTCTAAATTCTAGGCATGCAACTTATGAATGGCACGGCTATAATATTTGCCGTCAACACGTTCCGTTTAATGTTGAGAATTTCTGATTCACAGACAATAACTCGGATTTTTAGCTGATTTTTAAACAGAACACCATGTATAAAGTATTTTTTTTAAATTTAGTTTTAACAAACACATTGTTTTATTAGGTTTAAGACTGACGACCAGTCCCTGCTTCGGGTGCGATGTACTGTTGTGCCGACATACTATTAAAACATTGAGATGTCTCTGCTATATCAAGTCAATATGTGCATAATAACTAGATATCTTACTACTATTACAAATGCGAAAGTTTGGATGGATGGATGGATGTTTGTTACTCAATCACGCCAGAACGTCTGAACGGATCTGGATGAAATTTGGCACAGAAATAGATTATAGTCTGGAATAGCTTATTATCCCGTGGGCAATTCCCGAACACCACGCAGGCGACGCCGCAGGCACAAGCTAGTTATACATAATATCCAGATTAATCACTTTAACATATTTTAGTCAAATAATCAAATGTACTGGTACATAGAACTCATGGGGGAGACTTACCCAGCTGTAGGTTGACGCGGGCTAACAGTAACCAACACACATTTATCTTTCAAGAATAAATCCTCTATTAAGATGAAAAACGTATCAAAAACTATTGTAAAATTTAGAAGAACTAAGGAATAGACAAAGAGAGTCCTTTCTTCATAATATTTATTAAAGAAAAGATAATTATTCCGCGGATCTTAAGACCACGTTACTCAAAGCTAATAATGTAATCGTAATTATCATTTGTCTTAATAATAGCCAATCACATAGACTCCCTTAAAAGGAATAAGTATTGTTGGAAAAAATAATGGCAAATGCTAACATTTATTCGTAGTCATGAACGACGTCATTGGTTAATTTTCTTTATTACCTGCTGCATCGTAAAACAAACTTGATCTTTGCAATTTACAACAATCTTAGGACCTTTTAAGGGTATATCTTTATACGAATAATCATTATCGATTAACTATATTATCCTTTTATTTGACCCCTGATTTTGCACTAAAGTAACCTTTATTTTCATTGATATAAGGTATAAAGTTAAAGGTAAAATAACAGTGCCCGGACGGTCTAGACATCGATATAGTCTATGGCTTAATCTTTATGGTTTTATTAAAGCGTGAAGGTTTTATAATTTCTGTATAATATTATTAAACGTACTAGAGTTTCGCGGTTCGTTCCATATTTAATCAAAATAATGTCAATTTCATGTGTAATTAATCTAATTAATCTGTTGAATTAAAACTTATGTGGCATAAAATATAATTTTCCGGTAATAACAGAACCAGCTGACTTATACAACATTATTTTTAGTATATGCGGAACCTGATTATAGTTTGTTCAGAATAAGTAACTGAATCGATTCCAATCATTTTTAAACCATGTTATATTTTTTCCCAAAAATTTAAAAAAGTTAAAAGTTGGACACCGAGCGACTTTGAGTACCTATCGCAATAATTTAGGTACCTACTGCCAAATTATTATTATCAATGAGCTCAAGACTACGCTGGAGGCGCGCGCTGCGTGGTGATCACGTTTTTGAGCGGACAACTAGGTATCAGAACAAGCTTATAACTTTGTGATTTTTCATGATACAGGTTTGAAATTTTGTACATAGATAAAAATACTAGACACGTGTATCAGATTTCGCATATACTAAAACTAATGTTGTATAGACTTTTCTATACTAATATTTTAAAGAGAGAGAGAGCGTTTTTGAGATAGTATGTTTGCGGAGGGTAATCTCCGGTACCACAATCATCATCTGCTTAGCCTTTCAGTATGATGATGCAGCTAAATACCAGTATTGTACTTACGTACGACTGCCTATATGACCTCCACAACGCAGTTAGTACTGGGTAATACGATACCCCTTGGTAAGACTGGTTGTCAAACTTTTGGGCCACTGACTACCTGAATAATATTAATCTCCGGGACCATAATACAAGCCTGAAAACGCAAATCTGCCTTGAGAATGCGAAGTGATCAATGCTCATGCGCATGCCTTGGTTGTATGAGAAGAGGTCTTAGCTCTACAATAGCATAATAGTTGGTATACCTAGTTCATCATTTGGCTAGCCTTTTCCCAACTATTTTGGGGTTGCTTCCAGTCTAACTGGATGCAGCTGAATACCAGTTAACATCCTAGTTACCGGGTAAATACAATATGTGTTGGTAAGACTGGTTGTCAGACTTTCGAGTTCTTACTTTACCTAATTTATTGACTACTAACTTTTTTTTAGAATTTGACAATCAATTCAGGTTGTAATTTGCTTGTAATAATATAATTCAATCATGATTCGAAAGGCACGTGGCGCCATCTATTATCATAAGAACGGTATTGTTGTTTGTTTTCCTCGGGAACAGTACTTTTTTCGGGATGAGAGATACCCTGTGTCCGTTTCTGTACACCTGACAACGTATATGCAAAATTTCAGGATGATCGGTGCAGTGGTTTAGGCGTGAAAAGGTAACAAACAAACTTACTTTCGCATTTATAATATTAGTTAGGATAGTATTTTATTAATAAGTCGGTGAATTTTAAGCTAATTTAAATTCCTGCTGCATAAAAAGCAACAAAAGCAAGTCTTATTTATTTTTTAATTCAAAGGCATAAAGATATTCAAAGAGTTCTTGAAATCAAAAACAGCTAGGGACTTATTAAAAACCGATGTTGGATACAGAATCGCTGCAAGGCTATTAAACGTTTCTCTCGGAAATTGTCTTTGTGAAACTTAAAACAATTCCTCTTTATTTACCGTTCTCTCTTCTGAGAATATTTTTGAAAGCTTATTCTGAATTTCGAAGGACCAAAATTATTTTCTGTGGAATTTTTAACATTCAAATGACTAAAAGATAAAATTCAATAATTTAATGGGAAACAAACTAGGTGAAGTCTGAAAAATTCACTGTTACACATTTTTCGAAAACTAATATAAAATTCTATTTTTTTTTCGCATGTACTCGATACTTATTCGTCAACTGGCGAGTGTGGAACTCGCGCGCCACCTTCCGATTTTACCTATTTTTTTTTGTCGTCAACTCGCTCGACTTTGAAAATTTGACGTTAAATACTTCAGTAAGCTACAAAAACTTCTTATAAAATGTATAATATGCATAGGAACCAATTTTAAATGTATAAGACATTTTTTACGACTTGACTTTAAAATAAAACATACAAAAATACAAAATGGTTTATTGCTTCAATAAGTTTACATTTACAATATTTGTGTTTGGAGCTCCCCTGTAAGCAAGTAATGCCTGTGTTGGGGAGCATGGAGGTAACATGAGAAGGGCACAGAACAGCGTTGCCAGAATATTACAAAAGTAACATTCTGGCAACGCTGAATAGCATACAAAGCCCAGGGCAATAGCTAGTTATTTATAGTGATTGGTTTCAATCCGTGTTTACTTGTCTATACTTCATTACGTGCGAGCGAGTTAACGACAAAAAAATAGGTAAAATCGGAAGGTGTCAACCTCGTAACCTCGGTTAGAAACTTGCGCGTACGCACAAGTTTCACACTCGCCAGTTGACGAATAAGTTAAGTGGAAAACATCGATTTATCAGAATAACAATTGAAGTTACATTGTAGATACTCGTTAACCATTATTCTCATAGTCTCTATTATTTTCTAAAAACTTTTCTGTAACCCATTATTTCCAATACAATCGCCTAGGTCATGGACCAAAGATAATATCTGCGGACTCGCTTCATCTGCAAATCCACCATAACTAAATAATATCAAAAATAATCTCAGAAAATAGTGGGGCTAGCGCACTTTTATTGCAATTAAGAATGAATATCGATTAGACACGGCCAGATTACGATTACGACTGTAAAGGCACACCATTCAGTTGCCGTGGTAAATTATTGATAACGGTTGTGCGCACGCGTCTAGCAAAAAACACGGAAAAGGATTTGTACAAATATATCTGGGGATTGAAGGACCGAAATCATTTGAAATTACTGGGGATTTGGTCCTTCGAGGCCGAATACTTTATTAAACTGTGAGAAAAAATCAAGTATCTAAAGAAAGGAAGGTGTTTGAATCGGTAATAATATGTTTATTTACATCAAGCAAAGGAGGAGACATACTTCCTGAAGATGATACAGATTCAAGTAGCAGTGTTCATTCTTTATACCATATTACTTCAAGGTTCAGGTGTTGGTGAGAAAGCATTCAGGGCCTGCAAAACCTATGGGCAGTTCATGTTAGAGTGCCGAAACATACTGTTTCCAAAACTAAGAGTAAGAGTTCCAGTCGACTTCCTTCTATACCCTCACATGGTCTTAATAGGGTTCCGGAGATCAGCACCAGAGCCGCCTTCGTGGAAGTGTGGGGGAAGTCTGATCAGCGAAAAATGGATCCTAACTGCAGCCCACTGCACTGAGGATAGGGATGCAGGACCTGCAAGCATCATGAGAATCGGAACAGCTACCTTCGAATTTGATGAAATTGATGAACTGGTTCAGGAACGGAAAGTAGCTGAGATCATCTCTCATCCAAAGTATAAACCGCCTTCGAAGTATCATGATATAGCATTGATGAGAGCAACTCCAGCCTTTATTCTAAGCAGAGACATTAGAATTGCCTGCTTGCATTTAGGAGAAGACATCAGCAACTTTAACTTAACAGTCATCGGTTTTGGAAAGACGGCTTCAAGTGCGACATACGGAAGCCAGACTTTGATGAAAGTCGACGTCGATCCGATAACCAGTGAGATATGCAACCGTTCCATGAAGCTTTTAATCAAGAGGAAGGTTCTAGCTCAGGGGATAACGGAGAATCAGATCTGCGCTGGTGATTATGAACATGGGGGAAGGGATACTTGTCAAGGGGATTCTGGGGGTCCGATGCAGATTATGGAGGACAGAGTTGAAAATATCCACAACTTTCCTCTGCATAAAATTGTTGGAGTGACGTCTTTTGGCAGGGATTGTGGGAGAAAGATGAGTCCAGGAGTATATACGAGGGTTTCTGCGTATGTGGACTGGATTGAAAGGATTGTGTGGCCTGGGTTCTAAACAGATTTTTCAAAGGACTAGATGTCGCGGCTGTAATTTGGAAATTCAGGTACTTATACGTATTTTTTGCAGTATGATTAGGTTATATTTGTGACAGTGTGTGTACATTTCTTTAAAAATATAATATAAGTACAATCACTTTTTTGTTTCAGTATTTTCTTGCAGTACTTTATTTGTTCTGACCTCAAAATCATACCCTTCATCTTATCGAGAATATTTTAAAGTTATCAAAAATAAAAACATAGTTACAAAACGTTCAAAAACTTTGAACTCACGACCTAACCAGTCAAGCATAACCTCGACTCAAACAAAAAGCTCACCACAACAGGAAACATAAAACGGACAGTAAAAAAAAAGCCCCATCTTCCAAGATCACTTCGTCTGCTCACGACAGCTTCCTTACCTCTATTATTTACAAAACTCCTCAGTCGTGTAGGCTTACCTGAAACGAAAAGAATATTTTCATGAAAAAACCCGTGCTTCAATGTTTTAGTCGGTCACGGGCAGTGGGCCACTTGGCCCCGATAATGTGAGGGGTACAAGTGGACCCGAGTTGCGGACCGTGGTCCAACGGGATGTGTGGGGTTATTTTATTGTGGGAATCTTGAAAACTATATGTAACTGAGTTTTATTTTAAGTTGATAATGTTTTAGTAGGTTGTGTTTTTAGCTACATAGTGTACATATTCATTCGATAATTTTAAATGGAAGGTAATTGAGTTATAGGGTAATTATCATTAATACTGAGAACAGGATGTGCGGGTTGGTAGATGTCACATGTCTTCGTTTTTTTGGTTCTACGACATGCCGGTTTCCTCACGATGTTTTCCTTCACCGTTTTGAGAGCAGTGGTGATGAAATAAATTACACAAAGTAATGCGCCTGCCTGGGTTCGAACCCGCGACTTACTTACACAGTGAGTTTCGTATGTCGGGAACAGAATCGAGTTGCGAGTGATAGTGGTAACGGTACTGAGTGCAAAAAACGAACAAGAAAGAGGGTAGACCGATTTGTCTGCTCATAAACATCCACCCGCAATAACTTCAGTTTATCCGTGATCATGGTGCTTGCAACAGCGCCGAAATATCGGGAACTCGACAAAAATAGTAAACATGGTAAATATCCCGTTTCCTGTCTAAGTAATAATGTTAGTGACCATGATAGTTTAAAATCTTATACCGCGACTTACTGTTCGTAAGTCGGGGCTGCCACCACTGGGCCACCGTTGCTCTCAAACTCACTCACAAAACAAAAAATTGAAGCTACAAAAGACAACAAACAGAACTTGTGTTTTTTTTGATACATGACCTTGTTTGCAAAAACTGGTCTACTTTATTTTTGATACATATTCGGACAGGAAAATATGTAAATTTCACGTTTTCGAGGGCTACCAAACTTTGAGGGTATACAGCCCAAGCCTTAACGCGAATGTAAAAAGTATTGTTTAGAGAAATACCAGCTGTTTGGTAAAAGTTTAGGGTACTGCTTACCCTGTAGTCGGTTAAGAAATTTGAAGGTTGAAGGAAAGTTTTAGGACATGTTTCAATATGTTCACCCGTCTCCTCGAGTAGCTGTAGGATAAGCTTAAAATAATACTGTTTTAAGCTTTCACGTTTTACAACTAAATTTGTACTGTCACTTACGGGATATCTTCCGTGATTGTTCATTATTTTCAGCTCGCGGGTTGTCAACCCGCGATCATGGTGCTTGCAACAGCGCTGAAATATCGGGAGCTCAAAATAATGAACAATCACGGAAGATATCTCGTAAGTGACAGTACAAGCTTAAAATAATATTCTTTTGACTCTCAAAATCTTGTTTTTTATTATTATTTTCTATTTGGCATGAATTTAGACACGTAAATAGATATACAGCATCAGTACAGATCAAATTAATTAATTTTTTTTGGAACGATATTTACGCGTGGCTGATTACAGATTTAATTGATATAATTGGTTGTTAATTGCTATTATAATTAATTGGCTTATCGTTTAATCGTATTGATATTAAACGTTCATTTTCACAAGATGTTCTTTTGTTGTTTTAATCAGCCTTTTCTGTCCCACTGCTGGTCAAAGGCCTCCCCATGGCTTTCCAAACATGTTAATAGTGGTTCTTAATTTAATCGTGTTTTCGTTCAATTAAATGGTGAAAGTATTTTTGACCTGGGAATCGAACCTGTCCCTTTTTTAAAGTAAGAACAGGCTTGTACTCAATACTAGGTCTTCATCATCATCATCATCTTCCTGCCCTTGTCCCAGTTACTTGGAGTCGGCGCAACACGTTTTTTTCTTCCATCCTCCCCTGTCCAACCATCACGCTATCATTTACAAAAAAAAAAAAATGTTTGTTCTTATAATCCTTTTTCTTTCAAATCTTTAACTCAATAATAGTCTAAGATTTTTAATGTAATTATAGGCACCTAATTATATCTTACTAGCGCTTCGCCCGTGACTTCATCCGCAAAAAGTGTGATGGCTCGGCTAATATGCATGATATAAATATAATTTATAGCATATAGCACCCACGAATAATGTGGCTATCTGCCAGTGAAAAAATTTTTAGAATTGGTCCATTAGTTCCCGAGATTACCCCTACATACAAACTTACAAACAAATTTCATATCTTTATAATATTATTATACATAGGCACCTATTCCTAATTATGTCTTATTGACATTTATAATATCCTATCATTGAACTCTGCTGAAAATAGGCTTCTCTCAAGTAGCAACAGACCCGTTACTCAGCATCCGCATCCAGTTATGCAAACCAAACACAAATTATAAATAGACTCCTCAGCCATAAATTACCACAGTCAGATTTGAACCCGCGACCTATCGATCGGTATCCTTCCTTGAGTTATAGTTACCGTTCGTTGTACGTTATTATTACCGATGGATAGTGTGCGACTCAATGTTTAGCTTCGGCTTCGGCGGCCACTTTCTTCGTTCAGAATTTCGGCTTCGACCAAAATTGGCCGAAGTTTTTGTTGAAGTCGAAGATTTCTAGCAAACGCCTAAATACTACTTCTATGTTCTGAATGAAGGATGGATGGATGAAGAAGACATACTGCACCGACCATAAATAAATTGGGATAATGGCCGGAAAATGATGATGATGTCACTAATACGACGCTCTGACTATTACTCGAAGTGTTACCATTTTTACTTTAATCATTTCGTTATTTTTAGTATATGCGAAACCTGAATTTAGTTTGTTCAGAATAAGTAACTGAATCGATTCCAATAATTTTTAAACAATGTATATTTTTTCCCATAAATAAAATGAATTGGGATAAGGGCAAGAGAATGATGATGATGATGAATGATGATAAAATATTTAAAAAAGTTAAAAGTTGGATACCTTTCGCAAAAATTTTGGTAACTACTGCCAAATTATTATTATCAATGAGCTCAAGACGACGCTGGAAGCGCGCGCTGCGTGGTGGCCACGATTTTGTGCGGACAACTAGATAACAGAACATTGTGATTTTTTTTTAGATATTTTGTTAGCTTATAACTTTGTGATTTTTCTTGACACAGTTTTGAAATTTTGTACATAGATTCTTTACATAAAAATACTAGACACGTATATCAGTTTTCGCATATACTAAAACTACAGTTGTATACTGTCAATATAGATCTTTAATTTTAAAGTTTGATATGAATAGTATACAGGGTGTAACTGACCCTTCACGAAGCCGTCAACCAAGCATTATGTAACATCAAACTAAATAACTTTGCGCAAAAAATATTGCTGGGAAACGACTTTTTTTTTGTGTTGAAAAATCATGGTTTACGGTAGGACTCAATGTAACGCACTCAAAACGTACTGATGGATGGATTGAATAGTACGGGGGTCGTGGAGGTGTTAAAAAAATCTGTATAAATATGTAATTAAAAAAAAAACTTATGAAAAAGTTGGATCTTTGACCCCAATATCTCCGTAACTAGAAGGTTCCCAGGTATGGTCTAGAACAAAAAAAAATGATCGCAATGACGGGGAAAAAAAGTGCCTGTCGGCTTTGTTTAGGGTCTTGTTACACCCTTTATGTTTAATTTAATTCTTTTGGCTGCAACTCGTGTGATGTGAAGCCATGATGCGGCCTAGGGTAGATGTAGATAGTTTTAGCTAATCTTGTTCTGAATTTCGTAGGGTTATTCACTCTTCGGCTTCACCTTTAGCCGAAGGTTATGGCGATAACCGATTAATCGGCTTCGGCCAGAAATCGACATGTGGTCAGACACTACCGATGAATCTATTAATAAAAGTAAGTGCGATGTCGGTTGGAATTGTTTGTCAAGTCGGTAGAGAGTTTATTCAATAATTGACAGATACACGATATTTCCATTTATGTGTTAGATTTATTTTTAGTTTTATCATTTTCATTGTTCTACGATTGGAATCAAAAGCTTAGTACTTAATGTCAAAACGAACTTACCCACATTGCTTTTATATCCGAAAATTGTTATGATTTTGGTTATTTATTGAACGAAAGAAAGAAAGAAAGGAAACTTTGTTTATTTGGCATTGTTAAAAACATCTTAAAAATTAACCATACTAATAGTGACAAAAGAGCCCCAGCTCAGCATAATGCCAGATGGCAATACAAGGTGCATTTGAATATTGACTGCCTCGATGGTCTAGTAGTCGCAAGCGCGATTACTGAGCATGAGGTCCTGGGTTCGATTCCCAGGTCGAGCAAAGTGTTATTGGGTTTTTCTCTCAGAAATTTCTCAGTATAAGCCACGGAGTCTGGACTTGTGCCCGGTTGATGGCAATAGGCACGTCCCCTATTACATGGGAGTTTAACATAACTGGAGAAACGTGGGTGTGCCATTAGGTACACCTCTGCCTAACCCTTTGGGGATAGCGAGCGTAATGTTATGAAGTAAAGATTTTTTATGGTTAAAATAGTCTGAGCATAAAATAAAGTTATGAACTGACAATTTACCGTGCAATCAAATAAATCCGCCATTCTAAATGGTCATTAAAGTGTAACCAAATGATTTTATATTTTTTAATGGAATAAATGTACTGGCGAAAAATTAACGTTGCAAGGAAATTATATCAGAAAAATACCCTATATTTGTGATCTTATTCTTAAGTTGATTGTAAGTAAACAATAATACAAATAACATTATGGGTGTAAAAGTACCCTTAACGAAGCCGAAAGGCACTTGTTCTCCCCGTCATTGAGATATTTTTTTTGTTCTAGACCATACCTGGGAACCTTCTAGTTACGGAGATATTGGGGGTCAAGGATCCAACTTTTTTTTAAATACAGGTTTTTAATATTATAATATAACATTACTTTAAATACCTACACGACTCTCATGCTATTCAATATATCCATCAGCAATGTTTTGAGTGCGTTACATTGAGTCCCACTAAACGTGATTTCTGACCCCCAAAAAAACGACGTTTTCCAGCAATAATTTTTGCGTAGAGTTTCTTAATTTGATGTACAGAATGCTTGGCTGACGGCTTCGTGATCTATTTAGACCTTGTATATTTTCTTCCGCGATGGCTAGTTAGAGTTAAGATTAGCCGCCATCGCCGAACTTTGGAGGACTATGAAACAATAATATCGTCAATCAAAACTACTAACGATAAACCGCTCTTTGAAGTGTTAACCCGAGATACATCACGACCAAGAACCTCACAACTAACAAGTATCACTATCATGTACAATAAACCGGTATCAGTCACACCACTGACACAGAGTAGATAGCCAACAGAGACCACACACATCACTGCCAGCGACAAAGATGTAAGGCGTCACAGAGATCTACCTTTTGGAATGGTCAACTAACTTTAACTTTCTGACTAAAGAATTCTGCCCACTACACTGTACCATACCGTGCTATGAACTTATCAGGCAGAAAAATATTATTTTTATAGAAAAGTATGAGATTGTGACCGTTCCATCACCGGCTAACACCGTCGCATGCCATGCAAGTAGCGTATCGGCGCCGGCATAATATTCTCATCGACAATTGTTGACGCTCCGTGCATGGCACGCGATGGTGACTGAACGATCTAGTGGGCATAGTCTCATAAATGATAAATGTCAAACCCGTTATAACCGCGTATGATAACCGGTCTAAACCCGTTTTGAACGGTATGATACGCTGTTGGTACGTTCTAGTGGGCATGTCCATGTCATGTTTCATTCCGTGCCTGTTACGTTCAAAGCACGATCATTGTATTGTCTCAGACCGACTCCACGGCCATATTCAAAATGCTTGTAAAAATAAATGCTTTGACTTTTACTCACGCCACCAGTAGGTAAACGGGAAGCCATATGAATACGGCCTACCACGTTCAAGAGAGCAATATTAACACTGACAGCTTTCAGCTGCTCGCGTTCAGTTCTTTGTTGTTTGCCAAAGAATCATGCAGGATTTTACCACTACCTTGTCTGTCCTCTGTACGGTTATAATTTACACAGTGCCCATTACTTGAAGACGCAATTTTTATGTGAATATTCTGAGTTCCTACTTACTCCGTGCGCCCGAACGTCAGCTCTATACAGTTACGAATATCTGTGAAGAGGTGTAAACAACAGTATGAAGTTCGGCCTCTGGCAGAAACCTACTCATGTCGCAATAGGATACAAAATAACTCCTCCACGGTTCACTTGCCATATGATGGTAACCCATCCGTAACGTCTTTGTAAAAAACCGACAATCACAATGCCGTAACTAATCAACGTTAAATACTATGAAATTAAATTTGGCAGCAGACTATAGTTATTTTTTTTACTGTTACATAATTAGAAACAGTTATTTTTTTGACTGTTAAAGGATAATAATATGATTGTGTCTTTCTCCCATGGTGATTGGGGAATGTCGGTGTTTTGTCTGTGTATTGCAATTTTGGTGTTTCATGGTGAATTGTGAACGTGATTGGAGCCTAGATTGATTGTGTCCTAGACTGAAATTTTGAATTGTTCGTTCATTAATTGTGGCCAAATATTTGTTTTGATAAGACTTTGGCTCAATTAAAAAACTCCTTTACACTCGAGAATCCCCTTTTCCTCCTTTTATAGGCCCCGATAATTCTTCATCGGTGTCAAAAAGTCACTCCTTTTTGGAGTCAGTAGAAAATACAATATTATATTATATTGTATAATTATCACTTGCTTCGGTGACCAAAAACGTTTCGTGAGGAAACCAGCATGCCTGAGAGATATTTCTCGATGCCATGTAAAGTCAAGTCAGAGGCCCATGGGCGGCACAAAAACCCTGACACCAGGTTAAGCACTAAATACAAGATAAAGAAAGAATACAATATTAGGACTATTCGTTACTAACAAGAAGGCTAGAAGATAGATTAATTCTATCTAGATAATAAAAAAAGTCATTCCACACTACAGCAACACCTTCCAACATTATTTCCCACCGTATCCCAAACCCAAAAAGTTTAACACGAAAATAATTGAATTCTTTAAATTCTTAATCGTTCCATTTCAGACCTTCGGAATTTCAAAGATATCGTTCGGGCAAGATTGGCAATTATAAAAAATGGCCCCAAAATTGTCCCCGATAAAAAGGGGGACAAGACCGTCTGTCCCTAAGGACTGTGTACGTTCACCTTAGGTAAACTTCTGCGTGAAAGAAGCATGAAATTGTCAATATGTTTCGGTAGTACACACGAGTTTGTGTGTTATATTAAACTTCGTGTTTTGTCATTTTCGTTGGTAGATTTAAATTATATACTTTCAGGGTAATGTTTTGCTTGTTTTGTGTAAATTATGTATGTAATTTGTCTAGATTTCAAATATTATATTGGTATAAATGGTAATTATTTTTTACTCTGATTTTGGAATTTGCTTCCGGCACTGGCGCGAGCATTTGCTTCCAGCACTGGCTTGCAGCACTGGCTTCCAGCACTGGCTTCCAGCACTGGCTTCCAGCACTGGCTTCCAGCACTGGCTTCCAGCACTGGCTTCCAGCACTGGCTTCCAGCACTGGCTTCCAGCACTGGCTTCCAGCACTGGCTTCCAGCACTGGCTTCCAGCACTGGCTTCCAGCACTGGCTTCCAGCACTGGCTTCCAGCACTGGCTTCCAGCACTGGCTTCCAGCACTGGCTTCCAGCACTGGCTTCCAGCACTGGCTTCCAGCACTGGCTTCCAGCACTGGCTTCCAGCACTGGCTTCCAGCACTGGCTTCCAGCACTGGCTTCCAGCACTGGCTTCCAGCACTGGCTTCCAGCACTGGCTTCCAGCACTGGCTTCCAGCACTGGCTTCCAGCGATAGAAAAGTAGGGAGAAAATATGCTTCGCCGAGCCCAAATAAATTGGGTTATTATATTTTGGCACAATATTTGGGAAATAAATTCGGAATGCTGAAGTTTTTAGGTGGCAACCACACACACTTATATGAAGCAATTTTTTTACCTTCACACAAATTACATGCAACATTAGTATGTTGCCCACTTAATTTAACCTTTGTGGTATTAAACTGTCAAAACTAGAACACTTCATAACATTGCTTCTTCTAAATGATCATAGTTCTAACCGTAACACAAGGCCTTCTCTAAACTGGTCATAAGTTAAATAGGAGAATGTTTGTTCGGTTTAACTTATGGTTTGGCAATTACTTGACCGATTGTTATTTAACTGTACTGCAGTATGTTGTGTCATTGGCCATGTGAGGTAGGTAACAGGTTTTGTGTCAGTAAAGGTTTTTTTTTAATTTTGACGACACAGCGCAGTTTCGATTCTCGCATGGAGGAAATTTTTGTATGGCACACATGTAGTTGTTCTGGATCTGGCTGTTACTATATGTGAGTTAAAATTTTTGTGAACGCATCCACGATACGGGAGATATTCCTAGCGTTGAGAAAGCGTGAAAAAAAATAATTGTAGGATTTAAAAGGCAACGCGTGAAAAGTGTTACTAAGCAAACATAAACAGTAGAATTTTTTTTTAACCAATACGACAATTTTAACCTACTAAAAAACAAGAGGAGGTGCCCAATTGGACAGGTATATATTTATTTTATATATTTCCTCTACAGCCCCACCAAAAAAAAAAAAATTTTAACTGTTTCAAGTGGAGCAGTACTCCACTCTGTACGACCAGAGAACCCAAAGAAAATCCGTCTCCCAAGCGGGCCGAAGTAAAAGTTTAAATGAATATTAGACATTTTCATGTAAGTTGTAGATTGTGTTCCTGTATAATAAGATGACTTTTAAACTTATTTCCAACTTACATAGGGCTCATTATTAAATGTTACGTCAGGATTTCACTGCAGTTGACTTGGGAAGATTTTTTGTCAGCTATTGACATTTCCGTGGTTGCTTACTCCATCATCATCATTTAGAAATTTAAACAAGTCGTACCATCGACACGAAAGAAGAAGAAGAACTCCATCATCATCATCATCATCAGTAGATCCTAGTACATAATCATCATCATCTTCCTGTCCTTGTTCCATAATCCTTGGGGTCGGCGCAAAAAGTCTCCACTCCTCCATTGACCGACAATTATGAATTTAGCAGATTACGAACTTTTAGCAAAATTAAAATGGTCGTGGATCGTGTTGAAATGACGAATTTATAAAAATAGCAGACTTGGGCCCCAGGTCCGCTCATAACTGCGTTTTGTTGACAATATCATCAAATTCGCGCAATATCACCTGGATGAGGGACGCACGAAAGTGCGGGAGAAGAAAAGGAAAGCCTTGACCCAGAAGTAAGTGAATCCGGTCTGAAATAATGATATCTAGCAGTGGCGAAGGTTCCATACAACTCGATTCCTACCGGATTCCCATTGAACATGGCACAGTCAGTATTCTATAGCTAAATAATATAATCACACTAAACATTTCTACTCCAGCTTACTTCTTACAAAAATTGACCCTTCGCTACTGATATCTAGGTAAAAAAATAAGCCTCAAATACGCGTGCTTCCCGATAACAATACTCGCAATTTGTAAGATCATCATTCTAATATATGGCATTGTGTATAGCTCTAGGGAACAAGCAAATACTACGCCATTTTGTTTTTTTTAGATCATTATAACAAATAATGAACAGGGTACAAAGCCATCTTATTAAAAATAATAGCTTTTGTAAATGTCTCATTAAAAGGTAGAAGTTTCATATTATAAGAAAAGTACGTGTATTGATTTCCATTTCAATGTGTCTATCTTCAATATGATTTTACCCCCATCACCATCTGCCTAGCCTTTTCCCAACTATGTTGGAGTCGGCCTTCAGTCTAAACAGATGCAGCTGAAGAATACCAGTATTTTACATGGAGCGACTGCCCACCTGACCTCCACAAACCAGTTAGTACTTGGTATTACGATACCCCTTGGTAAGACTAATTATTTTACCCTATCGTATTAAATGTTTCAAAAAATCCACTTTAATTAGCTACAGACTGATTCAACAACTCTAAGCGACGATGATTTTTCCAACTCTAATTTACCAGCTAAATACCAGTAGCTATCATGAACCGGGTTCAAATCCAGGCTCCGTAGCCGTGACTGAGAAATTCCTGACCTAGGAATCGAACCCATGACCTCATGCTCAGCATTCGCGCTTGCGACCACTAAACCAATCCTATTTATAAAACAAAAATCCTCACTCAAATCATCTTACCCAAATTTAATTTCATACCTCCTTCAAAAGATATCTTAATTCTGCTATCTTTAAGAATTCCACTTGAAGCCTTTATCTTGCGGTAAACAAATTCTTTTAAACTGTTTCCCCAGCATCCAGGGAATGCTCATCTCAATTAAGTTTCTTCTTAAATACTGAGCACCATCAGATAAGAGAGAGCTTATAAAAATAACGTATTATACTGACTACCCCTTTGAGCTTTTCAGTCGAGATAAAAATGGCGATGAAAAGAAAATTGCTGTGAGATTAGGAGTAAGACTTAATTACTTATGGTTGTGTTAGTTTTTATCTTAATTGGAGATTAAGTAATAGATATTATCTTTTATCTTACTGCTATGATTATGGCTTACCTAAAGAGTGTAAAAAGATTAACGAAGCCGAAAGGCAGTTGTTCTCCCCGCCATTGCGTTTACTTTTTTGTACTGGATCATACCTGGGAACCTTCTAGTTACGGAGATATTGGAGGTTAAAGTTCCAACTTTTCACAAGTTTTTTTTTTAAATTACTAGTTTTTATGGTAATATCTTTAAAAACCTCAATGACCCGTTTACTATTCAATGCATCCATCAGCACAATGTTTTGAGTGCGTTACATTGAGTCCTACCGTAAAACGTGCTTATTCGCCCCAAAAAAAAATCGTCCCCCAGCAATCGTCCTTGCGGCTCATATCCAGGCTACTACTGAGTAATTCCTGATGAAAAACCCACTAACTTATACTGTCACTTACGGATTATCTTCCGTGATTGTTCATTATTTTAAGCGCCGAAATATTGGAAGCTCAAAATAATGAACAATCACGGAAGATATCCCGTAAGTGACAGTATAAGTTTAGTTGTAAACCGTGAAAGCTTAAAACAGTCTTTAAAAACCCACCTGAGAATCGAACCCAAAACCTCCTGCTCAGCGGCAGCACATACAACCTCTAAACCACCTAGGCAGACAAAATTATGTATTTAATTTAATACGCACATTTGATTACAGTACCACCCAGGACCATTTTATAGCACATAAAAACGAGACCAAATTTTTAGAGCTCACCGCTATAAGGTTATAATAGGACCTTTACGACATCCAGGTTTCAAAACTATTAGGTACCCTAGGTATTTCTAAGTACCCATTTAACGTCGACACCAAAATTTACATAGGCTTTAAATCTACACCCTTTCTAGCACCTTATTAAACTACGTACATACTAAAATAACAAAACCTTAACTTAATTTAACGGAGAAGGTACCTAACGCCCGTTTTCACTGATGTCAAGGAAAGTAGCGCCTTATTAGGTAATGCCTAACTCTTCATCATCTATTACTTAGACAGGAAACGGGATATTTACCATGTTTGTTTTGTTTGTGTAATAATGTTAGTGACCATGATAGTTTAAAATCTTCATCATCTGCCTAGCCTTTTGTTACTAACTATGTTAGGGTCTGCTTCCAGGATAACCAGATGCAGCTGAATTGTGAATGTATTTTACATGGAGCCACTGCCTATCTGACCTCCACAACCCAGTTAGTACTAGGTATTACGATACCCCTTGGTAAGACAGGTTGTCAGACTTTTTTGGCCACTGACTACCTGTAACGACAGTCAAAGATGTGGCAAATGACAGCTTGGACCAACGGCTTTCCGAGGCACGGAGGAATCTCGGTATGTAATGGGTGGTTACCCATCCACAGACCAACCTAGGCAAGCACGGCTTAACCTAAAGCTATACTATGCCAACTCTTATGGTTCAAAATCTACACATTGAATCCGGTCTGTGGTTTTTTTACTCTTCGGTTTCACTCAATATTGTAAAGGTTGTACACTGTCGCACCCCAGGTGGTGCACCCCAGGGTGTATACAGGGTGAATGGTGTAATAATACAGTTTTTTTAACGGGTTCGATTTCGGACTAGGACTACGGATTTTTCAAAAATCCAATGATGCAGTTTTAGTTTCCATCAAAATCGGGGTCGAGACTCCTTTGACTATTTTTCGCTATTCCTCATAGTTTCGGATTTGGCCATACACGCCCACATGAAAAATTCACCTGGTATAGTGTACAGTGGTTACTTCGGTGTTCCTCGCTAGACTGTAGCTGTACACTCTTGCACTCGTCCTTCCTCGCCACCATAAGAGTTTTCGAAGCATCACTTATCGGTGAATTGGTGTCGTATCTTAAGCAACGCTTTGTGTTTGGTGAAATATTTTTAGCGCTAAGCAACTGTTTAACATTAAGTTGTCCTCTAAAGTTAATGAAATCAGGCATGAGTAAATTAAACCTTATAAGAAACAAAAACGGTTAATTGAATAGAGCTACGGGACCCTAAATATCGCGGGGACACCGCGGGTCTAATAGAATTCCGTAGATCAAGTGCTAATGAAATAACTCGGTTTAATCGCCTGCCTATTGTCCGCTGAACCCACAATTTGGGCCCAACCATCGGAGAATCTTTACTTTTAAAGTTGGGGGAAATTCTCGGCATTTTTTTCGTTTTCTGTGAAACGTGTTTACGGCAATCAGAACTCAGTAAATCAGGCCAGAGAGTGGAGTAAGAAACAGCTTCAGTTCAGGCCATGATCTAAGTGTTATCATTTTTAAAATAGCACCACACTTCTTCCCACATCTGTTCAGATTGGCTTTCGCAATTTCAATCGCTTTTAAAGGTTTTTCCACAACGACTGTCAACAGGATTGACATTAGGTTTCGATAGCGTATGTCAGTCGCTTACATACGCTATCGAATGACATTTCCTTATAAAGGCACCTTTGACACAGGAGGCTTCCTAGATCCAGGCTTCGCATTTGTAAACATAGTACTACAGCTGTTATTACCGAAGAGTAAGGTATAGTATCCTATTGTAGAAGAACCTAGAAGGTACTAAATGTAGCAAGAACACATAACATCACGCATGTAATCCCCGAAGGGTTAGGCAGATGTGTAATGTAACTAATAGTACACCTACATTTCGCCAGTTATGTTTTAAGTCCCATGTAATAAGGGTCAATAGTCAAAGTCTGTCAATAGGATCACCTATTAACAGACTCCGTGGAAAAAATTACTCAATGGAAAAGCCCAATAACATGCTGCGTCGGTCAAACCGAACTCAGTATCCCATGTTCAGCAGTCACGCTTGCGACCACTAGACCTATTTTATTTTACGCTACTCTACTAGCCCGATGCGTGAAATGAGTTGTCAACTCATATAACTCAATTAGATTTTTTTTTTTACAAAAACTACTTATTTTATTTGTAATTTCATCAAATCAGTCTCAAAAATTCTCCCACATTGCGACAGTTATGTTTTAGTCCCATGTAATAGGAAGAGAGCCTATTGCCATCGACCGGGCACAAATCTAGACTACGCGGCTGCTACTGAGAAATTCCATAAGGAATAACCCAATTGACTGGCCTGTTGGTCTAGTGGTCAGTGACTCTGACTGCTATGCCGGAGGTCGTGGGTTCGATTCCCACCCAGGACAAATGTTTGTGTGATGAGCATGATCATTTGTTCTGTGTCTGGGTGTAATTTATCTATATATGTATGTATTTAGAAATATATAAGTATGTTTATCAGTTGTCTAGTACTCATAACACAAGCTCTGCTTAGCTTGAGACTAGACGGCGTTGTGTGATAGTTGTGGAATATTATTTATTTTATTTATTTATTTATTTAATCACACTTTGTAGGAGGCAAGCAATGTAGCAAGAGTTTAATAGCAATTGTTCTAATAATAACACACAATTACTGGGCTAACAAGGGCATTTGTGGCAATGCTCTACGAAGGTCGTAAGCCAAGGTCAGTCATATTTAGGAATCCAAGCTGTTGCCCAAAACTTTCATACAGCAATATGAGTTTCTTGGGAGCGACAAAATTAATGAAAGATAATATTTACAAGGAATGTTTTGTTTTCTACGTAAAAATCTTATGGCAGAAATATAAGACAACAAGTAACAAGGGCTTAAAGACTTGGCTGAGAAATATTCGGAATTATAAGGACTCCGCCCTCTCTTTCCCACACTGGAACTACTCCTGCTTTGAGACGTCATGGTAGACCACCTGATCTTGTTTGCGGGGCAGACATGGCCAGAGATGGCACAAGGCAGAGAGGTTTGGAAAGAGAAATGGGTGTTCTTTGCCCAACTGTAAGACATAAAGCAGGCCAACAAAAAAATAAGTAAGGATCAAAACTCAATGAAAATCCCTTGAACAACAACAATACAACATTTACAAGCCAATACGATAAAAGGACCGCTTCAAAAGCAACTTTTGTCAACTTTCAAAAAGAAAATTGGTCTTTACACCTAACATTTCGAGTTCCACAAGTACCCTCAAAAGGTTTTCTATACACTTACTCATCTGTAGAATATTGTGAAATGTCAAATTAAACTTTTTCAATCATCTCGTGGTCTTGCCCCCGCCAGACACTTTCAGGAGTGCTGAAATTCATTATTTTATGGAGTTCGAATACTTTTATATCGGTTTTTTATACTTTTGTTGGGAATAAAAGCTTTTTCCTTTTGTAGTTAGACACCTCTGGTGTTTTTTTTTGTGTGGGTGGACTTTGTAACACTGTTGTAAACATGTTTTCTTTTGTTCCGTTAAAAGTTAAATATACACCATGAGTTGTAAAGATTGTAATGGTAGGAAATTTCGAATTTATCTGTTGATTAATTAAATTTTAGTGGCAATTTTGAACTAAAAATTAAATTAATGTAACAAACAGGCCTTGCACTGCCTCGTTGGTTTAATGGTCGCAAGCGCGACTGCTGAGCATGAGGTCTTGGATTCGATTCTCGATTCGGGCAGTGTTATTGGGTTTTCCACCAGAAATTTCTCAGTACCAGCCAAGGAGTCTGGATTTGTGCCCTGTTGATGACAACAGGCACGCCCCCTATTACTTGCGACTTAAACATAAATGGCGAAATGTGGGTGTACTATTATGTACACCTCTGCCTAAACCAAACCTTCGGAGATCATAGGCGTGATGTTAAGTTAAGTAAACAGGCCTTGTCATTTTAAAATGTGTAAGTGACATTCAATCACCTGGCTACTTGGCTAGCCATTTCCAAACTATGTTGAACTAGACCGGATGCCACTGAATACCAGTATATTACATGACATGGTAAATGAAATACAACCTCAGGGTGCTAAGCAATTACGAGGTCACCTATACTATACTCTGGCTTCGTAATTATCAAGATAATTGCTGATTCATGACTTGATCACTTTTTTTTTTCACTAACAAATGATACTTTCATTTCTAAAATATGATATGTTTTTCACACAAATGTACCAAACATTCTGTTTGTTGATGCATAATCTGCCTATAATGTTCCCACTGCTGGGACACAGGCCTCCTCTCTATGAGAGGGAATGGGCTATAATCCACCACGAGCAGTGGTGATGAAATAAATTACACAAAGTAATGCTTTAAGTAACTTACGAGCAATTTGTTGATTAATTAAACACAAAGTTTGTGACCGTTTTCTTTTAAAGTTGACACTAAACGCGTTTGGATACGCGTGCAAGCGGAAAAACGCATTCGGATACACGTGACGTTTATTAATTATAGTACAAGTTTTGTAACTGTCACTTCGAACCCTGTCTATTTATCAAAATTAAATTAGTTCCTAAAATTATTCTGGTCTTCGCGAAATCCACTTAATCTAAGAAGTGATTTGCTTAACTAGTAGCGAAAGACCAACAGAACTCGACTATCACCGCAGTGGCTTAACTGTCAAAAGGTCAACAACCCTAAGGCAACAGTGGCTCTCGGGTGAAATATGCAAATTTAACTAAATACTGAAACAGCGTCAGTGATTTGAGCATAGATCAAGTTTCTTGGGAGAGTGGTGACCATTTGTTATACTAGGATGATATATTGGCAATTCGTTGGTCACGACAATTCAAAAGAATATTAATTAAATAATGCTCCAGAATTGTTTTTCCAGTTTCCAGATTATCTACTTTATAGTCTTCTTCTTTATCGTGTGGTTAGTGCATAGCCTGGTGTCAGCATATTTATGCCGCCCATAGGCCTCTGACTTGGCTTTACATGCCATCGAGAAATATCTCTCAGGTTGCCTGGTTTCCTCACGATATTTTCCTTCACCAAAGCAGGTGGTAATTATACAATAAGCACAGCAATTCAAAAAATCAGAGGTGCGTGTATTGTACTTCATAGTAATACCTTGTGAGAGATAAAAAAAGAGCTGAATAAATCGTCCCAAGAAAGTCCAACCACAAGATTTATTTCTGTTGTTATGTAGCATATTAAATGGTAGTAAGTAAATATGTACTGAAACTTCACAATGTTGCCTCAAAAATTGGCAACACTGAACATTGGGTGTTGCTGCAGATAAAAATAATCAGAAACAGTTTTTCATCTAGCCCTTTTTTTACGCATTTTGCTGTGCTAATCGTAAAACCTTATTTTGAACGCCAATGTTCTTTGACCAGCTATATTTTTTGGAAACGCAACGTCTTCCGGCGTTGCGGTGGAAGGCCTGCCACTATGTGGACCGATGACCTGGTGAAGGTTGCGGGGATCCGCTGGATGCGAGACGCACGGTACCGGCCAATGTGGCGACATTTGGGGGAGGCCTATGTCCAACAGTGGACGTCTTTCGGCTGAAATTTTTACCCCACCATGTCCCATCTAGATCCACTCTGCTCTATGGCCAATAGGCCTAATAAGGCCAAAATTATGTAGGCCTTAATATTAGGTTACGATAATACGTAACTAACATAATGGGCCACTGTGAAATGGGCCAGCTAGGGCCCATCATTTGACTTAATTATGATAATTTATTGAGTGAATTATTCAATTTTAGCTTTCAGTGGCTGTGGCTGGCTGGAGACGGCCGTTGAATTGTGTTTTTGGTAAGATAATGATAAAGGTTAGACGCTTGAATGTGTATGTAGATTTCAAATGTATATTTATATTTTTTTTTCACGCCCTTGATGGACATACACTGGCCTTATTGGTGAGGTTCTTCAGAGAGGTCAGGCGCGTAGTATTTGCAACCAGCGTGCGTGTATGACCAGATGTATGAACGTGGACGAGGCAAAAGGAGTATGTAAGGATCGTAGCAGGTGGCGTTCTGTGGTTTCTGCCTACCGTCATGGGAAAAAGGCGTGAGTTTATGTATCTATGTGCATTTGTAAATAAGTAATTTAGCTTTCTAATTTTATTCTGAACCTTAATCAATATCAGAACCCAAAGATAATGATGAGATTACAAGCTGTTTACATTACGAACGAATATAATATGTGGGGAATACAACCATTTTAGGTATACATTTTGGCATAATTGTCCAAAATATCTTGGACACGGGGCACATAAAAGCAGTTCAGCACTAAACAATAAAAGACGTCAGTTTTCTTAAAACGGTCACCCATCCAAAAACCAACCTTATCAACCTCAGCTTTACGTCACGCATCAATCGGTTCCTATCAACAATTATGTAGAATCAAGCCCATCGACCTACATCCACAAAATTACCTAACATTAAATGCAAAACAATATGCAACATCAGAGAATTTATGGTATGAATAATTACTGTTAAAGCGCGTTTAACACATTTATGCGCGTAAATTCGCGCATGGTTAGCATATGCGCGCATGGATATGCGAGAATGGTTAATGTCTATCAAACGTGCGGAGCGTCCATTGCATTCAAATGCAGGGAACGATAAGCCTGTTGCTTAGGGTTGTCACCGGAATGTGGACATTACAGAAAATAAAATGGAAATGGTAATTTATTGTGTGTAACAAGAAAAATATCTACTGACATGTACATATCAGATTGTTAGGATTTATTCCGTTAGGCTCGTGCATCATGTGGGCAGAAGATGGGTTTCGTGCAATGTAAATACACTGGGTGCGATACACTGTTTCTATTAAACTTACAAATTACTTGAAATTACAATAACACGGGCCACAATTAATCGGTTACAGTTCCGGGATGTCTCAACTCCACTGCGATCAGACACTCAATGTCGTCCTCCCCTCGAGCTGTAAACATCACGGCTCTGTAGTAGCACACTGTGTTGTAGGTAGACGTAAATAGTTCGCGTGATGTCACCACTGGCGCGCTTGCGATTCATTTCAAGTCCGTACTAATGATCGGATCCGACATACATTTATTCATACATAATCATATGTATGTATAATAATATATATGGGAGGCGCCATAGAGTATACCCATATTAAGCTAGTAATGGGGGTCAGCCTATTGCCATGGCTCGTGCACAAATTTAGATAAAGGGCTGCTAAATACCTAAAGGAAATCTCAATGACACATAGCCAGACCCGGGCGGGAATCGAACCACGAACGTGATGCTCTCTAGTAGAGCTTACGGCCAGTATACCAACGAGGCTCGTTTTTAAATAATTAAGGAATACTATCTTGATAACAAAATTATTGTAGGAAATCAAAAATACTCCTGAAAAACAAATACAAATATTGAGTTTAGCAAGCAACCCTGCATACAAATTACAAAGTGTAATACAATTCAATACCCAGAACATAATCGAATTTAATAACATTTCAGCCTTACTTAGGCTTACACATGCCTAGACCTTTTTCACAGTCCACTTATCCCTTAGAATGGCCTAAAATAATATCTAACCTCTTGGCCACGAACTACACGGTCAAGCGGCACGCGTCTTCCTACAACGACAGCGAAAAAAACAAATAATGAAAAAAGTTGTTAAGAGCTTACCACGAGTGCCTACACGTGTACACGGTACAGTCATTCCACAATTTTTTTACCTGTGCCGAATTCAAATACATAAAGGTTCTTCCATTGTTTTTGTTTCTTGCTTTAACGTACATTATTTACAAGCTATGAATATAATATATCAAAATGTTGAAAGAATTACAAGGCGCCAGAAAAGTCATCCACATAAAAAGTACCAAGAAGGCTGGCTGGCTGGCTGGCTGGCTGGCTGATGTAAATTCAAGAGGTATAAAAATTGCGAAAAGACTGCACTCACCCGAAGGAAACAAATGACACACGCACGTTTCCCTTGACCCAAGCCGCGTCGCAAGACGCACCACCCGAGGCCGGCAACGAGGCCTAATACCTACCTATATTCAAAATTTACTACAATAGTAGTATAACATTTCTATGCCGTTCAACCCTAGCGCCACGCAAAACGCACAGCTATAATAGGCCGAGCCGAACCGATCACTCGGATAACAATCGGCTCAATTTATACGAGGCGTCGCCTGCGCATACATTATGATATAAAATATTTTTATTTTCAGCACGTTTATTGAAATACTAGGTTTTGCCGTCGGTTTCACTCGCGCGGTCTGAAGTTTTTCCACGACTTGTCAATATAACATCACGCCTGTAATCTTCGAAGGATTAGACAGAGATGTACCCATTATTACACCGACATTTCGCCAGTTAGCCTTCTGCCATCAACCGGGTATAAATCCAGACTCCGTGGCTGCTACTGAGACCTCATGCTCAGCAGTATTGCTTGGGACCACTAGACCACCGAGGCAGTAATTGCGATTATCCTACCGGAAAATCCTATGTTCTGGTCCCTAGTCATGGTTTACCAGTTAGAATGGAAAATTTCCTCATGCCAAATTTCGTCGTAATCCGTTCAGCTGTTAAGGTGTACAGGTGACAAACAAACAAACTCACTTTAAAATCTCTATAATATTAGTTTGAATATGAAACAGGCTGCTCTGTTAAACCCTAGTCTTTTATGTAAATGATTAGTAACTATTGGATATAGGGACTAGTGATCCCTGACTGTGAATTTAATTTCAGGCTGTAGTTTTACTTGTAACTCGTTGCTAAATAATAACAGCCGCTCGGGTCGATCTTTAGGTTAAGCCGTGCTTGCCTAGGTTGGTCTGTGGATGGGTAACATAATTGGGATAAGGGCAGCCAGGGCAGGAGGATGATCTTGATATCTTTACCACCACTGGACATAGACATTCCCATGGCCCACGTCATCGTTTTTTTTTTTAGGATCGGACATCATCAAATGACCCCCCCCGCTCTGGGCGGAGCGGAAGGGAGTGTCAGACTTGTACTGACTAAAACCCATCCATGTTCCTTCTTTGCCCTTTGTGTTCCAGGGCCGCGGTATCTCTTTCGAACAGTCCCGCAGCCCTGGCAGGCATCGGCCCATGCGGACCCCTACGTGGTTGCTGACATCTCTAATTGCACTCCACTTGGGTGTTCTTCTCCGTCCATTCACTAAGCCAATAAATATTGCTGTGAAGTCTTCTTTAAAGCGAAAATTTGAAAACCCAATTCAATCACAAATAATAACTGTTATAATTTAAGTAAAAAAAAACATTTAGATATAAGCTCTCAAAGAGCCTTTTGAAGCCTTTTTAAAATGCCTATCTAGGTCTCCAGTCAGCGTTCGTAAGTATAATTGAAATGAAACCAAAATAAACAAGTCCTAAACATTATAATTTAAAATCACCTCTTTTTATGTAGATGACCTGGTACATGTTGCAAAATGATTCAATTATCGGACTAAAAGCCGTATGATAATCCGGTCATACGATATACGTATACGTACGAAAATTTGGGGCTTGTCTGTCTGTTCTACAATATTCATTATTTCATCATCATCATTTGTTTTTTTTTGTTTTTTAAAAAACGTTGCCCCACTCTAGGAATTTCTCCTGTATCGTGGGTGCGTTTACAAACATTTAAATTCACATACACAAACAGCTGGACCCGGAACAACTACATGTAGGCAATACAAATATTTGTTCCGTGCGGGAATCGAACCCGCGACACGAAGCGCAGCAGTCAATCGCTCAGCCACTGCGTCAATTGTGCCGCTTAAACATGGTGTACATGATACATTGCATGCAAGATAATAATGAGATACGGAAAAGTTCTAACATGTTCAGTAAATTGGTAGGAAGAGATGGTGCATAAACCGTGATAATATTAATCAAACACATGTAGGTACTATTTAAATCATCATCATTCATTACCTTTACAAATAAGCAAGCATATTTTTAGATAAAATTAAATGTCAAAGTAGTCATTAAACTCATTCTCTTGGCCTTATCCCAATTCATTTGAAAATCAGCGTCGGGCACTAGCTGCTCGGCAGTTTGCTGAACTGGGCCTATTTGGTGCAGCCGTGAGACGCACAATATTATCTCTTTTTATTTTTTATTTTATTTTTGTTTAGTTTTAACTTTTTTATTGTGTAAATTTAAATTATTTTTATTTGTTTGTTGTGTGTACTTGTGGCATGTGCCAAATAAATATGTTTTCTTTCTTTCTTTCTTTCTTTCTATTTGGGGTCGGCGCAGCATGTCTTACTTCCATACTTCTCTATTTCTCGTCAACTCATCAGATACCTCCTTTCTTGCCATATCAAGGATGATATCACACAGTCCATCCATCGTTTCTTTGGTCTTCCTCTACTGTTATACTCATTAGTTATTCCTAAAATAAGTGTACGATTTTTTGGAAACATCAATCATTAATTGGTAATTAATTTTGGGGCTTTAAAAATGTAGATGCTTATTTGAAGCAAGTGAGTAAAAGCACCAACCGACTATAACTAAAGAAAATATACTCAACCACACGTTCACCTATAGTGTATGGCTGTCGTATTAAGTCAGCCAAAGTGTAATCTACACAGGGAGAATTATTAAATAAATAAACCTTGTGTCAGGACAATACGATCCATTCCTCAAACCCATTTTATCGCTTAATATGTTCCAATATAACAAAATCTATTCAACAGTAGCCTCTATTAACAACCTAAAACAAAATAATAACTAAAATGTAAAAACCAAAAACAAATCATCATATCACACTACCAGATAAAAACCAAATTGACCACTTTTAAAGGATTTGAACACAAGCGACGACGCGGGGCAGCACTAACTACCATTTAATCCACAAATCAATAAGGGGATTAATACTATGCGTTCATATTGCGTTTTCAATAAAAAGTGCTGTTTCAATTCCATTTAAAATCATTGCAAACATAATATCGTCAAAGAGGTTTCTTATACAACTAATGGGGCTTTTGTTCGGAGTATTCCTCAAAGCGCAACTATTTCTAAGCGCAACTAAATTATTACTCGTAGCGCAACCATTAGTTGCGCTCACAAAATCAGATTAGAAATATAATATGTTTATTCCTCAAAGTACAACCATGATGAAACATAGAGAAATATCATTAATGAATCTATCATACCCCTTTCTATTTTTCATCATGGTTGCGTTTTGAGGAATAAACATATCATATTTTTAATTTGAATTTGTAAGCGCAACTTAGTTGCATTACGAGGAATAATTTGGTTGCGCTTAAAAATAGTTGCGCTTTGAGGAATACCCCTTTTGTTCAAAGATTTATCGCCTTGTGGTTTTAAAATGCAAAGATTTACGGTTGGTTAAAAAAAAACCGTTTTATCTTTGCAGTTTTCTCTCAGTCTTAAAGGCTAGAACATTTTAATAATTTATCTCGTCTTGGCTTAAAAAAACTAGAAGCTTTATTATTTTAATCAGCCTTTACATTATCTGAGTGAAAAACCGGCCAAGTGCTAGTCGGAGTCGCGCATGAAGGGTTCGTCACCATCGTAGTAGTGGAGCCCTCTTTTAATTTATAATTTGTTGTTTTAGCGGCAACAGAAATACACATTCTGTGAAAATTTCAACTGTCTACTTATATGTAGACAGTGGAGGAGTGGTGTTGGCGTCTTAGTTCGCGAGCGGACACAGTGAGTTTCGTGTGTCGGGAACAGAATCGAGTTGCGAGTGACAGTGGTAGCGGTTCTGAGTGCAAAAAACGAACAAGAAAGAGGGTAGACCGATTTGTCTGCTCATAAACACCCACCCGCAATAACTTCAGTTTATCCGTGATCATGGTGCTTGCAACAGCGCCGAAATATCGGGAACTCAAAGAAAACAGTAAACATCCCGTTTCTAGTGTAAATAATGTTAGTGACCACGATAGTTTAAAATCTTATGTCTATTTATTACGGATCATGAGATACAGCCCGCTGATAGACAGACGGACAGAGGAGGCTTAGTAATAGGGTCCCGTTGGTAACCTTTTTCGTACGGAACCCTAAACAGTAAAGGCAACGTTTATTTAAGGCGTTTGTCTTCATCAACGATTTAACAGACCATTCTAACATTATTTCTTACAGAATGGCGGCCGTTTGCGCCTCAAAGGACCATTTTTCTCTCTCGCCGATTCTGAATTTTATTTCAGGACAGAATCTAGGTATTTAGCCTGTCACGAAATATTAGAATTGTTCATCCGAATCGGGAGCGCTAGAAACGAAAATATCCGAATGGAAACAGACGGATATTTTTCACAAAAATATTTTTTTGTTGGAGTTTGTCTAAATTTTTTGTTGGTAAGGTTAAATAAGCACAAGAGGTTTCACGTAAACAAATGCGTCTTTTTGATTTTTTCAAAAACATTTTTGCGTAAAAATTTCTTCGGTTGGGACTAGTTTGATTATTATGTATTGCAGTAGTATTTTTAACCCAACCTCTACAATCCCACTAATGGACAAAGGCTCTCTCATAGCCTTCTACTCTACCCTATGTGCGGTTTACTCCAGGTAATCGTCCAGAAACGTTTCTCTTTAAGTCGTCACGCCTGCGTTTCCTAGCCCTCCCTCGGCGCCGCCTTCTGATACCCACTGTGTGACGAATCTGGCCCATCGGTCTCGATGCATCCAGCATACATCAGCTTTACAATTACTAAAGTCTTGCCAGAAATTGCGATTCAAAAAGATTCCAATATCCAAAAGCAACAAAACTAGTGTGAAAGGTCGCAACTTCGAAACAATTCGCAGCAGCGACATCGATTAAGCTCATATAAAGGCCTGTGTCACCACTTAGCGTTCCCCCGTCTAGTGCGTACACAGCCTTATAGTCCCCGTCGGCCGATTTATTCATGTTAAGGATACAAGGGAAGCCACTCAAACGATTACGCAGGCGTCAAGTGGGGGACAGGCGCTATTTTTTTGTCTTAAACCAGCTTTCGCCCGCGGCTTCGCTCGTCTGGTATGACCCCATTGAAATATTTTTAATATAGCCTATGATACTCGGGGATAATGTAGCTTCCCATCAGTGGAAGAATTTTCGGAATCGGTTCAGCAGTTCCGAAGATTATCCCCTACATCCAAACTTACAAAACAAACCAACTTTACCTTTTTAAGATAATAGTGTGGATTTACGGGATCACTATTTACTTCGGCTAATGTGAAGTATATTTATCTTTTTGACTTGAAGAATTGTTTATGAGAGAAAAAGGGGCATTTTTTTTTCGAAGGCTCATGGCTACATAATAACAGCCACTGGCTGGATCGAAGGTTAAGCTGAACTTGTCTAAGTTGATCTTTGCATGGTTGACTATCTATTGCATATCCGAACCCCTCCGTGTCTGTGACTGCGTTATGCTGTTGGTCCTGACTGTCATTTGTAGATCTTTGACAGCCCGAACACCAGTCTTCCCAAAATATATCACATTACCCAGCTCGTGGAGCTCGTGGCTAAATCCGTTCGGATAGATCTTTAGGTTAAGCTGTGTTTGTAGATCTTTGACAGTCGTTATGTAGTCAGTGGCCCAAAAAGTCTGACAACCAGTCTTACCAAGGGGTATCGTATTACCCAGTACTAACTGGGTTCTGGAGGTCTGATAGGCAGTCGCTCCATGCCAAATACTGATATTCAGTTGCATCCTGTTAGACTGGAAGCTGACCTCAACATAGTTGGGAAAAGGCTAGATGATAATAACCCAGCAACCACTTTGTGGGGGAATGTAGAGACTATAGAGGCTAAAGTTCTGGTCATTGACCAAGATCTGCTTGCAACTTTCCGATTCGAAAACCACACAGTACGAGTCTGGTCCTTAAGTACAACCAATGACAATAATGGTCCTTCAGCCATAATATCAGTGTTCAGTTCTAGACTGAAAAGATTTTAGAAGCAACATAAAAAGTTATAGAGCAATATTTAGAAAAACCGTTTCAGGCTAACCCTGCAAATCGAAAAGGAATTGAACGGACACGAAATTATATTATAAAAGCACAATCCCGGGATGCATTTTGAAGTTATAAAATAAAAATCCCAACAGATCCCAGATCCCGGGATTCAGTCGGAGGTAATGCTTCATATTAGTTTCCTCTCGAAACTAAATCCAACGAAAATTGAACGATCTACGGATTGAAGAAAAACGGTTGATATTTTTTGGTAAGAAGTTATTTTTTTTAGCGACTGCCACGTTGGTGTAGTGTTCGCAAGCGCAACTGCTGAGCATGAGGTCCTGGGTTCGATTCCCAGGTGGGGCAGTGCTTACTGGTTTTTTCCGTCATTTCTCAGTAGCAGCCACGGAGTCTGGATTTGAGCTTGGTTGATAGCAATAGGCTCGCCCCCTATTTCATGGGACTTAAACATAACTGGCGAAATGTGGGTATACTATTAGGTACACCTCTGCCTAACTCTTCGGGGATTACAGGCGTGATGTTATATTATTTTTTTGCGGGAAAATTATCCCAGGATGGCAGGAATGGGCGTTTGAATTTTCTCTTTGAAAAAGAGGAAAGTTTTAAATGAATGACGTTGAATTTTAATGCCTCGGGATATTGTGTGGAAAGTTAGTGTGGTGCTCGCGAGAGGGTGATCAAGCTGTCAGCTTTTTATACATAGCATACACAAAACGTCACGCCTGTAATCACCAAAGGGTAAGGCAGAGGTGTACCTAATAGTACACCCACATTTCGCCAGTAATGTTTAAGTCCCATGTAATAGGGGGCGAGCCTATTGCCTTTTGCGATGCGATTGCGATGAAAAATTGCTATGTGGGGGGGGGGGGTCGTACTGACTACATGGTAACAGTTTTCGCGTCGGTGTCCCTTCCACCCCCGTATAGTTAGAAAGAGAATTAAATATGCCTAGTGAGTTAGTCGTAATAGAACTAATCTCGTTCAAGGAAGATCTTCAAGGGTTTTCAGATGCGAAGGCCACTAGCCAGAATCATCATCTGCCTAGCCTTTTTCCCAACTATATTGGGGTCGGCTTCCAGTCTAACCGGATGCGGCTGAATACCAGTATTTTACATGGAGCGACTGCCTATCTGACCTCCACAACCTAGTTAGTACTGGGTAATACGATACTACGGGCCACTAGTCAGAATGTCTGAGTAAAAATAAACTATCTGGCCGCGCCTTCGCCCGCGTTTAGTTCGGTAATTGTCCCATGGTATCGTACTATCGAGATAAAAAGTATCCTAAACCTAAGTAGCTTATAAACTGTGCCAAATTTCATATAAATCCGGTCAGTAGTTTTTGCGTGAATGAATAACAAACATCCAGACCTCCATACATCCTCACAAATTTTCGCTAACACTTTCGCATTTATTAATATTAGTAGGATACCATGATCTAAAACTGCCATGAGTTCTAAATCATAGACACTAATGTAAAAAAGAAACAAAACATTTCAAGTGAAATCTTATACAAATCTAGAGCCAAAACAAAGACGACAATACTTTTTTTTACAAAACATGTAGCTACATTAACCTCCGAAAAACATGCCTACTTACATTATCAAGGCCATAATACAGATGGGTGTGCCATCGATCAGTACTCGGCTGGGTCATCAGTAACACGTGCGGCTGATTTATCGGTGGCACGAGCTCGCGGATACACATGCCGATTTGAATTCTAAGGAAAATGCGGGTAGATGGGAACATTTTCGGGAGTTGTTGCGAGGTGTGTTTCTTGTTAGTTGATTTGACCTTAGAACTTGAAGAGGAGAACGAGGTTTGTTATGAAAATTTGAGGTTTTTTTAGGCCAGGTTTATAACCCCCCGTCCCCTTTGGTGATACGTCATGAGGGTTTAGGCTACCCCTCCCCCCCCCTCTCTCTGAATCACGTGTATTTTTTATTTATTTACAAGATCAGATAGTTTTAAAAACTGTTTAAAAAGATACAAATTGGCTCGCTTGGGTTTTTGATTCATTATTGGTGAAAAATATACATTTTCATCCCACGATAAAATTAATGCGACTTATATTACCCCAAGCGTGATTAATTGTTTTTTTACCAACCTTATTTTTATTTTATTGTTGACCGATATCCCACTCTAAAGCTTAATTGCACCATCTTTAGGGCTAAACACAATTCTGTCTCTATAATCTCGAAACAATTGATTTGTGGTGCAACTGTATCTTAATTTAAAAGGTAATATTTTAACAACTTGAAGTTTCAGTACTTTTCTCAACAATGTGTTTGCACGGAATATATATTAAAGGATAATACATGTAACTTTTGGGCATAACTATTTTGAGACACACAGAAAAATAAAGCTGTAAGGCAATCTTACTATGGATGGATGAACGGATGTTTGTTACTCTTTCACGCAAAAACTACTGAACAGATTTGGGTGAAATTTAACACACAGATAGTTAATAACCTGTATTAACACATAGGATACTTTTTATCCCGGTAGTATGATCTGTATGGTGTCCGGACGTAAAGAATAGCACCATCCCATATCTTCCCGTGGGTGTCGTAAGAGGCGACTAAGGGACTTACCAGAGAATGGGCAGCAGCGTTCTGTGTGTTTTATAACAACCATACTGCGATCGCCAACCCGCCTGCCAAGCGTGGCGATTATGGCAAAACCCCCCTTCTTGGGGGAGGCCTATGTCCAGCAGTGGACGTCTTTCAGCTGAAATGATGATGATGATGATGAGTATGATCTCGTGGGACAATTTTCGAACTCCACGTGGACGAAACCGCGGACATAATCTAGTAATCTATAAAATACGCAAGACCTGCATATTGCAGTGAATACAGATTTCCATCAACGTACTTAATATTAACACAAAATCCCATAGAGACTTGAAAGGCAACTTCACTACTAAATTGAAATCCTCAGTACTCAATTGAAGACATTTGGCGAAATATTCCAACAAATTTATCTCGAAAGCCATTAAATTTTGCTCTGAATATATGCTGCATTTAGTTCTCCACATCCGTCTTTTATGGATCTCATATTGCAGCAGCATAAATATATATTCAGTATTGAAAAGATTTGGACCTATTAAACATAAAAGAGATTTATTCTATCTGAAGGATCAAAAACTAACTGTGCTTGCTTGACATTATTGTTATTATTTGCTGTGCTAACTTTATTTGAATTTCCTGTATTTATCTTTTTACAAATCATTTACATTTTTAAATATTCCTTAGAAAAAAACAATATAAAAAACATTTAAAAATATAAAAAATGTTTATTATTATTTGTATGCTCTCGAGTAAAATGTAGCGAACTAACCATTTAATTATAACATCTTATTGTAATGATACCTATATTTACGAATAAAGTTGATTTGATTTGAACTTCAAATTTTTTTGTTTGTACAACAGGACCAAAATTAAGGCAGTTTTGGCTTCCCAAATCAGCAGTAATTTTATCAAAATTGGTTCAGCCACCAACGAATTAAATGGTACCCAACAGAAACCAACCGACAAATAGACATGATTTACTCTCATTTTTGTAATACTGATATGGTTTCCCACCGAAATTATAAACACACACAAACATGGCTTTGTCTGTACTTATATTATGTGTGTTTTACACGTGTCCGTATACATCTTTTATAAAATAAGATTTTACAGGATGTTATCTTTTCCAATTTAAGGATAAAGTGTCATCTGAAATGGCTTTAGCTAAAATTCATACAAACGGGAAATTCATGTCAATCAGATAAGTATTATGAAAAAAATACAAGGAAATCTTAAGATACCAACAAAAACAACACTTGAATAATTTAGCTATTAATACTAGGGAAACTAGGGATATTAAGTACTTCGAAAGAAAACGTATATTTTGGAACTTCCCTAATCTGCTAAAAATGGATTATTTTAGGCACGTGTAAGTGGCGATAAAAATGTATTGAAGTTAGAGCAAACTAGGCAAGATATCTTGACATAAATTAACACCAAATATATATAGTAAACCAATTCGGAACAAAATCCATAAAGAATATTGAAGCTGCAAGCGTTCCAAGTAGAACTGTGAAACTATTGATTCCACCCCTATCTTTACTTGCGCAAAAATTCAAAAGGCTTAAGTAGTATATGAATACTATTACTCCTAGAAAATGAAGATTAAAAATACTGGATGGACTGTGTGAAAGATGATGTAGCTAGAAAGGGGTGACTTATTTAATGATGAAAAGAAGTATGGAAAGAGAAGACATGCTGCGCCTACCCCAAATAGATTAGGATAAGTATTGGAGAATGGTGATGATGATGATGATGATTATACTCTGTTTGGCATGGTATAAGAAGAATGTATAATTAAGGAATTCGACAAAGGCGAATCAATAAAATTTTCGAGGAAAACCATGAAAGGCAATGGAACAGTGCCATTCAAAGTAATGATTTATACATACATAGGCCAAATATTGTAGTTGTAACCTACAATGCAGGCGCACAGGATGAAAAGGAAGAAAATGCAAATAACAATAAGAACTTAAATCCAGCAGCAGATGAAGAGCTATATGATATTGATGATAATGATACCTATAGAAAAATAATACAAGGATAACCCGTAGCGTTTCTATTAAAGATCGGAATACAGTTATGCAAGCAAGAAAGCCTTTGTTGAAAGAAAAATTCAGAAACAATTTCTTGGCCGAACACTTGGCCCCAATATATGTACATGCTACGGACAGAACATCGAAAGCTTTTGCCAATTCTCATTGAATCTCGGTACTGTTTGAACGAGAACTAGTCGAAGCATTGCCAAAATATAATTTGGCCGTTTTAGCTCCGTTGATTTTTATCGTCTCCATCGCTTTTGTGTTCCGACACAAACGTGGCTTCACTTCGTTATGTTTTTGTTTATGAACCAAATGGCGTTATAAACTTAAAGCGAATTGGTTCAGCGTGTAAAAGGAAAATTTCGAAAATAGATTTTTGCGGAAGAGAAATATTGAATTTCGTTTCGTTGCAATTCTTGAATTGAGTTCAGGAGGTATGACATCTTGTGGCTTGATATTGTAAAGTGTAACTCGATAGATTGTAACCCATTGTTCTGTTGGTGTGATCCTTCAAATGTGAGTATAATAAGATTTTAGTTCTCAATCTTGTTAGCTAGATTAATATGATTGCCAAAATTCTTCAGAAGAAGTTTCTGCGTATTCAATAATTCAGAAGATTAGACACCCACAGTTAAGGAAAGAGGTAGATGAGCTACCTGATGATGAGTAGCAACTCTTCCTTATTTAATGCCTTCTGTCAGTGTATCTACAAATTCATCATTACCCCGGATCATAGCCATTCTGCTTGAAGGTCGATAGGTAGTTGTGAGAACTACAGACGACGCCATATTTAAAAATACTCCAAAGCTCATATTGACCTGACCATCAGAACAAAACTCTACAGATTTTCCACCATCAGAACAATCTAAAACAATTTCGAAACTCCCCATTTGTAGAGTGCCATCATTTGCACAGTTTTTTACGTACTCCAAACGGAAGCATTGGATCGCCGCGAGCAAGTAACTTACTCGCATCTATTTGATATTAAAAACTAGGGTCGCGCGTGTATGGATGTCGGATTTGTCGCGTGATATCGTGAAATGAAATATAGGTGGCGTTGGGTATTCAATATAGTGATAGACGGGTTTTTACTGTATTTTATTTTGGTTTGCTTGGATGTGATTGTGAAGTGATGATGTTTTATGGGGTCTCTTTGTTAGAAGAATAGCTTTGTAATACAATCGGTATATCTTTTCTTGACCTACCGTCAGATTTGAATAATTATACAATTATGAAAGAAGAAAGAAATAGTTTAAGTTATAGGCCACGCTAGGTTTGGTGATGGACTGTGTGAAGAATGATATGGCTAGAAAAGAGATGTCTGAGGAGAAGACGAGTAATAGAGAACCATGGAAGAAGAAGACATGCTGCGCCGACCCCAAATAAGATGAGATATGGGCAGGAGAATGATGATGCTAGATTTGGTGATGGTAATAGCAGTCATAGAAGACAGATCCCACTTACTATCCTCCATCTTATTGATATGAAAAACATGAAAATTCAGAGCACAAATTTTCAATGAAACAAAATTAAATAGTGAAAAATACAGTGACAAAATCTAATGAGTAGGTATATCTAACGTAGGCTAGTAATCTCTAACTGTATTTTATTGCTATTTATTACATACATAACTTAACATCACGCCTGTAATCCCCGAAGCGTAAGGCAGAGGTGCACCTAATAGGTAGTATACCCACATTTCGCCAGTTTTGTTTTTTTTAAGTCCCATGTAATAGGGGGAGAGCCTATTGCCATCAACCGAGCACAAATCCAGACTTCGTGGCCGCTACTGAGAAACTCTTGATGGAAAAAACCCAATAACACTTTGCCTGACCCGGGATTCGAACCCAGGGCCTCATGTTCAGCAGTCGCGCTTGGGACCAGTCGACCAACAAGGCAGTCCAGTGTTTTATAGTATTCTTGTGACAGTAACACGCTTTCAGAAAAATTAAAGTTACTACAGCTTTCTATTATTCACAAACAAGACAACGTTATGCTCTTCGAAGCTACCACAACAACTATAGCTTAAGCCTATTACAAATCCCTTAAAAAACTTAACAATGGAAGCACATTCCCTAGTCAGAGATAGTTACGCAACTCGAAAACCAACAAAAGAGAGTTCCCAAACTAGTTTGTCGCAGCCCTATTCAGACATTTCTTGCGAGTTAGCACTTTTTCCAGCACAGCCGGGTCCCATCCCAAAGGCTAGCTTAGATTTGTAGTTTTTATTTACTATTCCGTGTTTTATTGTGCTATGTGGCTGTCACAGCGCGTTGTTTTAAATTCTGCATGTCTACGTAAATTTTCTTACATTTATTATTGTGGAGTAGACTTGAAAAATGTGGGTCTTGGATTTTTGCACTGTTTTAAAAGTGGAGAGGAATATATTTAGAGTAACAGATGGCTGAGGCACTATTAAAGATTAGGTCGATTGAAGGTCTACAGTCAGGTCAAAGGGAGACTTTGTGACTCTGGTGGGAGAGGAGACGCCTTGTAAAGGTGACGTTATGCCATGAACCGCGAAGACACATTTTTCGGGTTTCTCTTCAGATATTCTTAGCTTACCTGTCTGATTAAAGTATCAAACCAATTGTTAGGGCTTATTAGTTGGGGGTGTAACACACATGTTCGTGTCGCCACATTTGATTCGACGGTAGTCGTTGATCAACATAGCGGTCCTTATATTTGGCATCTATCATTGCTAAATCATGTTAGAGTCGACTTATTAAAAATCCCGCAAAAGAATCTTGCTACTATTATAAATGCGAAAGTTTTGTGTTCTTTTTTCACACAAAAACAGTCGAACAGATTTGGATGAAATTTGGCACACAGACACTTTATAACCTGGACTAACATATAGGATACTTTTTATCCCGCTAGTAAGATCCCTTGGGATAATTACCGAACTCGGCGTGGGAGAACCCGCGGGTATAAGCTAGTACTCAATAATTTCCTACTACGAAAAACTGATTATGCGTAGAGACCAAATACCGACCGCTTTAATGAGTCCTCCGCCTTGCCCCATCGAAGACACATTAAGCGTCCACAAAGTCCTAACAATATCCCACAGGTTATTTTCTTTAAAATAACCATAATCCACGTAGGTATTACGAAACTAATTGAACCAATACGTGATCAAATTTCAGAATATTCCATTTAAATTGATACCTTCACGAGGACCCATTAAAGCGGTCGGTCTATAACTGACTAAGCTCCTACACAATTCAAAACCAAAACAAGTACAAAACTATACAACGCGAACAGAACAAGCATTCATGCAAAACACAATTCGTTAAATGATACAACTCCGATTCACGCACAATAATCCGTTGAACTCAATAAGTACATATGTAAATGTATTTCACATAGAATTTAGGTATGGGCTAACAAATTGCCACGCCATGGATTAACCAAAATCTAAATTAGGCAAATGGGACTAACACCACAGCTATGAATTAGATCGTATGACACATCGTTATGTAACAAAATCGTTTGGGAGAATGTTTTTGTTCAAATTATCTTTTGGTCTGGGGAATATGTGATAGACGAGAAATGGCTAGGCAGATGTTCGATGGGGTATTCCTCAAAGCGCAACTATTTTTAAGCGCAACCAACTATGCGGAACTAAATTATTCCTCAGAGCGCTACCATTAGTTGCGCTCACAAATTCAAATTAAAATTATTATATGTTTATTACTCAAAGCGCAACCGTGATGAAAAATAGAGAGGGGAATGATGGATTCATAAATTTTTCTTTTCAATCAAAATAAGGAGGTGAATTGCACCCTGTCAGTTTGTGGAGGGCTGTCCCTTACACCCTGTATATTCTCTCCTAATTTGTTACATAACGGTGTGACAGACATCCAAAAGCGGTACACTCGTCACTAGTGGAATTTATTAACTAACTGAATTGCATTTCTCAATCAAACACACACACTAACATCGGTATAACAAGCTGACAAGCGGATTGGTTTGTCTAATTAGTGTGCTATTGTTAAGATTTTAAATTATTTCCGAATTACGAGCAGTAAGTCGTGGGTTCGAATCCAGGCATGCGCTTTACTTTGTGTTATTTATTTCATCACCACTGTTCTCAAAACAGTGAAGGAAAACATCATGAGGAAACCGGCATGTCCTAGAACCAAAAATTAGAAGACATGTGACATCTACCAACCCGCAACTGGGCCCACGTGGTGGATTATAGCCCATTCCTTCTCGTAGAGCGGAGGCCGTGTGTCCCAGCAGTGGGAACATTATACGCTGCTTATGCTATGCCATACCACTATAGGATGGCAAACATAATTATGTACATACATAACACACACCTTTTTCTCATATGCGGTAACTACAGCAACCAACCTGCTACATTTTACACCTACTCCATTTCCTTCGTCCACGATAAAAGATCTGCTCATACACGCACGACGATTGCGAGTACTACCCTGACCTGAGTATCTGACCTTTCTGGTGTACATCACCAATAATGTCAGTCTGTCCTTCTAAACAAACACATCTGAGAACAAACTAAAATACCTTATGTACTACCTGTAATTACACCCTTCATATTTGTAGTCTTCAATAAAATACTAATCCTAACTAATATTACAAATGCGAAAGTAAGTTTGTTTGTTACCTTTTCACGCCTAAACCGCTGAACCGTTCATCCTGAAATTTTGCATATACATTGTCACGTGTACAGAAACGGACATAGGGTACCTTTCATCCCGAAAAAAGTACTGTTCCCGAGGTAAACAACAATAACGTTCTTATGATAATAGATGGCGCCACGTGCCTTTCGAATCATGATTGAATTATATTATTACAAGCAGAGTACAACCCGAATTGATTGTCAAATTCTAAATTAACACGAGCGAAGCTGCGAGCAAAAGCTAAGTACCATCTCAACATAAATCAAGTTATTGTAAAAGTATTCTGATTTAAAAGAGTGTCCATGGAGTTTCTTGCCCGTTCTTCTCCATAGAGATCTACGTTAGGGAATGGGCAACTACAGTACTTTCACAATTTTTATGCCTTGTGACTGGGACTGTAGCTACTTTTCATTGTTGTCTTTGTTTCGACAATTCAAAAGCGCCTGTAACTGGCCTATTTGAAATAAATGCTTTGATTTTGATAATCTAATGTACGTAAGACTGAAAACAGGACCATCCCATTGCGAGTTATCTTTTATAGATACCTATTGGATACTTTCACCCTTAAAAGTACGAAAAACTCGGTTCACATAGAAATAGAAAGGTCACAGATATACCTCGTTACCGTAAAAGAGAATTACATACATTCTTGTCAAAAAGATCCTATCCGAGACCAATTGTCAGTAATACATTGGGTACGACAGAAAAAAAAGTCCGATAATGGAAAAATATTTGATCCCCAAACCCACTATTGAGCCGATAAGACCAAGCAATAAATATCAGGTAGGCAATCCCTATCTATAGCAGACGGACTTATCAGGTCAAAAATATTTTGGTCCTTCGTAACTTAAAAAAAAAAAAATGGCGGCAAAAAATCTAAATCGTAATCCTGTAAAATATCTACTGAAACTTATCGTGATTAAACAAGAAAAAAGTTCAAAGAATATCAAAGAAAAACTTTTCTATTGTTGATCAGAATTTGCGATTCATTTATCAAAGTCTTTGAGCAATTATAACACCTGCGAAGCTTGATAAGACAATGACTAAAATTTGACTAAATAATATTCAGTGTTTGCGAAGTACAGCCTTAATCTTTCATAGTCTCTTTGTTGCGGGATTACAAAAATCGAGCTTGAAATCTGGGGGCTTATGAACTTAAGGCTAAAGACACACTGACTATAATTATTTTACATACAAATGTTTGTTTACTTTGCAGACGAACTATCACTAATACATTGACAGGCCCGCTTTATCTATAATACACTAGCAATTCGCCCGCGACTTCGTCCACAAATATTGTGATAGCTCGGCTAAAATGCAAGATATAAATATAATTTATAGCATACAACCACGAACATTGTATCTTTCTACAAGCAAAAAAAAAAAATGAATTGGATCATTAGCTTCAGAGATTACCCCCTACATACAAACAGATTTTAACTCTTTATAATATTAGTATAGACATTTCTTTGATAACAGAAGTAGATGCCCATTATTTGCTGCCTAGACTACAGTCAAGCTACATACAGGCCTATAACATCATTCCAACTGAAACGGAATTAGTGAAAGCATCGCTTATTTTACCGACAAAACAGAAATAATCAAAAGTTTTTTTTTGTTTTTTTTTTTTTGCTTTTTTTACTAGAAATTCTATGTGACAATGCCCTTAGCCAGTTCAACCAACTAAACTTTGGGCTTTTAATGAAATAATCGATGAAAGTTTTTCAGGAGCCCGTGGCTAAATAATAACACCAATAGGTTGATCTGTGAATGGGTGACCACCCATTACATACCGAGTTTCCTCCGTGGCTCGGAAAGCACGTTAAGCGTTGGTCCCGGCTGTCATTTGTAGATCTTTGACAGTCGTTACAGGTACTCAGTGGCCCGAAAAGTCTGACAACCAGTCTTAGGGTATCGTATTACCTAGTACTAACTGGGTTGTGGAGGTCAGATAGGCAGTCGCTCCATGTAATATGATATTCAGCTGCTTCCGGTTAGACTCGAAGCCGATCCTAACATAGTTGGGAAAAGGCTAGGCAGATGATCGCTTATTTTACCTTCAAAACAGAAATAATCAAAAGGTTTTTTTTATTAATGTAATTTTATAAATTCTCCAAACCTCGGGTTTTTAATGAAATAATCGATGAAAGTTTTTCTTCGTTCAAAAGTTTTTTCTTAAGTGATTTTTAGTAAAAGAAAGCTGACCCAGATAGGTGGAAAAACTTTAAGTGCGTTAAAAACAGGGCCATCAACTTTTTTCCAACTAAAATTACCGTATCATCAAGTTTTTATAGTGAGGAAAGTTGATTAATTATCGAAAGTTCAAATTCGATTTTATTGCGACCCAGTTCTTACTTAGATTGGTATAATGCCTATTTAATTTATACTGGAACTAACGACCCGCCCCGGCTTCGCACAGGTGCAATATATACATATAAACCTTCCTCTTGAATCACTCTATCTATTAAAAAAAACCGCATAGAAAGCGACTTTGTTTTATACTATGTAGTGATATGAACCAATATATAACATAACATCACGCCTGTAATCCCCGAAGGGATAGGCAGAGATGTACCTAATAGAACACCCACATTCCAAATTTCGCCAGATATGTTTAAGTCCCATGTAATATGGGGCGAGCCATGCTGACTCCGTAGCTGCTACTGAGAAATTCGTAATGGTAATAATGCTCGACCTGGGAATCAAACCCAGGACCTCATGCTCAGCAGTCGCGTTTGCGGCCACTAGACCAACGACGCACCCCTAGATCATAGAATTTCTTCATAATATTTTTACATATTGATAAACACCGCGTGTCTGATGTTGACAAGGACCAATATCTCACTCAAAAACCTAAAAATGTTGGGTTCCCCGTTTAACGAGACAGATCCACTGACCTCTCAATTTCTGCAATACATTTACTTCTACTCTTAAAACCCCAACTCAACTAAACCAGACAAAACTCGAACATATTTCCAAAACTATTGAATTCGGAACGTGCGTTCAGAAACCCGAGCACACCTGTTCTAAGAAACTTCTAAGGAAGTAAACAGTAAGAATTCCGCTGGGCATGCATCTATGTAAGTTTTCGAACGTCGCCCTGACAGTTTGCGAAGAGTAATGACGTGTTTGTTGCCGTATCTTTACGGTTGGCGCGGTTTGGGAGTGACAGGGGTGTTGGTTATTTGTTTACTAGCATATAACCTACACGTGTACTGAAAAAAAAATTGGTCCATAGTGACCAAAACAAGTAAAATCATCAAATTAGAATTCGGCTTTTAAGGATTTCTAGTTTTTTTTTTCAAATAGTTTACCAAACACTCGGAATTTCTCCTTTATCTTGAGTCGGTTTACAAACATTTAAATTCACATACACAAACTGCCAAACCCAGAACAACTACCTGTAGGTGTAGGCCATATAAATATTTGATGCGCATTGGCAGCGAACCCGCGACACGCAGCGCAATAGCCAATCGCTCAACCACTGCGCCAACCGTCCCGTCAAAAAACTGATTTAAGATACATGAGGGTAGTGTTGCCACATAATAATTTCTCCCATTTTCCGAAGTAATTGTTATGCTTTTGGATAGTTCACACTGATTAATTTGAAACCCGTTCTAAACATACGTTAGAGCTTGACAACATCCACCATCATAGGTACTAAGTGAAAAGACACTGAACCGCCACATATCAAATCCTGTCATCTAATACAGTCACCAACAAAAGAGTTACACTACAAAAACTCCTATATTCAGGTCAATGTTCAATACCAATAACTTTCAACATATTTATAACACTTTTCAACACTTCGACAGCTCTCAAGCGGTTGAGTTATATTTGAAACTTCAAGTGTTTGAACATAATATCATAACATCTCGCCTGTAATCCCCGAAAGGTAAGGCAGAGGTGTAACTTATGTTTTCAGTCCCACGTAATAGGGGGCGAGCCTATTACCATCAACCGGGCAAAATAAAAAAGAACTTTGCATCGTACTATGATTTTCTCCTGTATCGTGGGTGCATTACAAACATTTAAACTCACATACCCAAACAGCCAGACTCGGAACAACTACCTGTAGGCCTTAAAAATATTTGCTCCGTGCGGGAATCGAACCCAGCGCAGCAGTCAATCGCTCAGCCACTACGCCAACCGCGCCGTCAAAACCAGACTCCGTACTGAGAAACTCATTGAAAACTCAATAATACTTTACCAGACCTGGCAATCGAAACCAGGACCTCAGCAGTCGAACTTGCGACCACTAGACCAACGGCGCAGTCAATATCAATAACGCTGAACATATTTATAACACCTCTCAACACTTCGCAAGCGGTTAAGTTACAGTCAAGTTATACTTAAGTTATAGTTTAAAACTTCAAGTGTTTGACTGTAAACAAAAACATTACTTAGCTCTTATGAACCGCTTGCTAAGTTGTTGAAATATAGAACTTGAGAAGAATGATTGTTGTGTTGAAAGGAAGGTAAGTATGTTAAGTTAGAATAAGTAAGTAGCTACTTATTTACATCTGATGGAATGTTAAGAAAAAGTTGGTTGAGAGAAAAATATTCCGCGATTTTACTGAGAGTAATGTAAGATGTTTATATGAATAATGTTTGGCGTGAATAAGATAAATATTTGTCGGATCCGGTAGTTAGTACGGACATAAAATGAATCGGCAAACGCGCCAGTGGGCACTGGTGATATGACGCGACCTACTTACCCATCTACCCACATCATAGCGTGTTTCTACAGAGCCCTGATGTTCAGCTCGCGGCGAGGGCGAAAGTCAATGTCTGATCGCGGCGGAGTTGAGACGTCTTGGAACTGTACCCGATTCACTGTGCCCCGTGTTATTGTGTTAAGTTGTAATCTCAAGTAATTCGTTAGTTTTGCTAGAAACAGTGTATCGCACTCAGTGTGTTTTGATAGTACGAAACCCATCGTCTGCCTACATGATGTAAGAGCCTAACTCCGACATATTGATGATTGAAAGAAACCCTGTACTCTAAGCCTTAAGGCTGATAATTATTTTGATCTTTCTCTATATCATCATCATTCTCCAGCCTTCACCTTCCATACTCCTCTATTAGCAATCTACTCACTCAATAGTCTCAGTAGTGTCAGTGTATTGTATTGTATAATTATAACTTGCTTCGGTGAAGGAAAACATCGTGTGGAAACCAGCATGCCTGAGATATATTTCTCGATGGCATGCTTCAAGCTGCGTCTGCCTTCGACCTGGCAATAACAAATACGTGGTTTAAAAAAAGAGACGAACATCTCATTACTTATAAAAGTGGCCACCACGCGACGCAAATAGACTTTTTCCTGGTCAAGCGAGACAGTCTTAAATATGTCAAAAACTGTAAAGTGCTGCCAGGCGAAGACTTAGTCTCCCAACATAGATTGGTCATAATGGAGGTAAAAGTCAGTGTCTCGGCCAGTAGAAACAAAGATCGGCCCCCACCCAAAACCAGATGGCGTATGATTGAAAAAGAAGAATGTGTAGGTATGTTTAAGAGTCAAGTAGTAGGTAAGATGATTGAAATGAAGGATATGGAAGGAAAATCTGTGAATGAATGTTGGATAGAGATGGCAGATTGTATAAGAAGAGTAGCAAAAGATGTTTTTGGAGAATCCAAAGGGAAGGGTATGATAGATAAGGATACATGGTGGTGGAATGAAGAGGTGCAAAAGAGTCTGAAAGAGAAAAAGGTTGCGTTTAAGGAATGGCAGGGTGTAGCAAACGGGAACGACAGTTTGAAAGAAGAAAAGAAAAAGATATATAAAGAATGGAAGAGAAAGGCAAAAAAGGCGGTAGCAGTTTCCAGGGCTAAGGCGCAGGAGAAGTTATACGACTCACTGGACAGTCCTAGAGGCCAGAAGGAGCTCTACCGGATTACAAAAGCAAGAGAAAGGAGAACGAGAGATATAAATCATATAAAGTGTATGAAAGATGGCACTGGTAAGGTTCTGTCTAAAGATGATGAAATAAAAAAGAGATGGAAGGGTTATTTTGAAAATCTAATGAATGAAGAGAATGAATGGAGCGGTGTGCTTAAAGAGGTACAAGTAAATTTGGGTTTGGTGAGGGAAATTAGCATGGATGAAGTGAGGAAGGCCGTTCAAAGTATGAAAAATGGAAAGGCCATGGGCCCTGATGAAATACCAGTAGAAGTATGGAAGTGTTTAAAAGAAGACGGATGTATGTGGCTGACTTTATTCTTCAATAAGTTATTGCATGAAGAAGCGATCCCACAAGAATGGTGCAATAGTTCGCTAGTGCCCATCTTCAAGAATAAAGGTGATGTGCAGGACTGCAACAACTATCGGGGGATAAAGCTCATGTCACATAGTATGAAAGTATGGGAGAAAGTGATAGAGAAAAGAATAAGAGAGGAGAGTAAGATCACCCAAAACCAGTTTGGGTTCATGCCAGGTCGAGGAACAATGGACGCCACTTTTGCACTCCGCCAATTGTGCGAGAAGTACAGGCGTGCACACAAAAACTTGCACATGGTGTTCATTGATCTGGAGAAAGCGTATGATAGGGTACCTCGGGATGTGTTGTGGTGGGCCTTGAAAGAGAAAGGTATACCTGGGAAGTATGTAGAGTTAATTCGTGCTATGTACAGCCAATCTTGTACCTACGTCCGGTCAGCTGCTGGCAGCACTGATGAGTTCAGTGTGGCTGTAGGCTTGCATCAAGGGTCGGCTTTAAGTCCTTACCTCTTCCTGTTGATTATGGACGCTTTGACGTCGGACATACAGGAAGAGGCACCCTGGTGCATGCTGTTTGCCGACGACATTGTTCTTGTCGGTGAAGATGGACCTGAGATCCAGAGCAGATTGGAGAAATGGCAACAGAAGCTGGAGAATGTTGGGTTAAAAATCAGCAGAACTAAAACAGAATACATGTTCTGCGATTTCGGCGGTCTCTCCAGTTCTGGAGCCATAGCGCTAGATGGCGCGTTTCTTCCTGTCTGCTCCGACTTTCGGTATCTCGGTTCACTCGTGCAAAGCGATGGCGAAATAGATCGTAGTGTAAAGCACAGAATTAACACGGGATGGATGAAATGGCGGCAGGTCACGGGAACAATCTGCGACTCCCGCATTCCCCTTAAACTTAAGGGGAAGATTTATAAAACCATGGTTAGACCTGCTGTCTTGTATGGATCAGAATGTTGGGCCACAAAAGGGATGAATGAAAGGCATTTGCATGTGGCGGAGATGAGAATGCTAAGGGGAATGTGTGGTGTTACGCGAATGGATAAAATAAGAAATGAGTATATAAGAGGAAGTCTGAAAGTGGCGCCGGTGACTGAAAAGTTGTGTGGTAATCGGTTGTCGTGGTATGGGCATGTGATGCGGAGGAATGAGGAAAATGTTGTGAGGAAAGTTTTGAGTATGAATGTGGATGGGTATATGAGTAGAGGAAGACCAAAGAAACGATGGATGGACTGTATAAAGAATGATATGGCAAGAAAGGAGGTGTCGGATGAGATGACGAGTAATAGAGAAGTATGGAAGAAGAAGACATGCTGCGCCGACCCCAAATGAATTGGGATAAGGGCAAGAGAATGATGATGGCATGTAAAGCCAAGTCAGAGGCCCATGGGCGGCATAAAAACTGACACGAGGTTAGGCACTAACCACACAATAAAGAAAGAAGTAGTCACAGACCCCCTATATTCTGACTTTCTCTATACCACTTTAAAAACTAGAAAACCGTACAGTTTCAAGAATATCACAATTCCAACAATAACGTACAATCGACACCAAAATTCCTACACTGTAAAGAAACCAAAAATAGCTAAAAACAACACACAGTCCGTCCGTAGTGCATCAGAGAAAATTAGATTTACGCCACTAACTTGTCGTAACGAATGTACCCAGTGTTAGTAGCCTGGGATATATTTTCCCTTTTTTTGGGGCAAAAAAATATTCTGGGGAAAAATTTCTTCAAGTATAGATAGAATAACACATAAAAGTAAGGTAAAATTTGGGAATTCAAGAGACATTTTACGACCAAATTAGTAAATTCTTATACTAATAACTTTCCTGATTGTGTCCTGCTTGAACGGGTACGGCATTACGAACTATGCATACACGATGTGTGATGAATGCACATAAATTTATATCTCTTCGTTTGTTTAATTTCCTGTTACATAAAAATAGAATAGAATAGAATGGATGCAAAAATTGCAACACGTATAAATTTAGGGTAAAAAAAGAGTGAATACAAACATACATATTGAATATGCGGAAAATTCAGAAACTCGATATAGCAACCCCGAATGTACCGAATGTTTGAACTCGCAACTGTGCACTAAAAAGAACCTTTCCGTGAACACTTTATTGTGTTATCTGTGCCTCTGCCTTCGCGCCAAAGTAAAAAAAAAAACGCGGCAAGCGGGATTCGAAATTCGTATTTCACGCGGAAGGACTGCATTGTTTGAGTGAGAAAATATGGACGGTTCTATGCATGATAACGGCGAATGATTTTGAATATTCGGTGTTTGATTTTCATACATAAACTCACGACTTTTTCCCATGTGGGGTAGGCAGAAACTACAGAACGCCACCTGCTACGACCCTGATACATACACTCCTTTTGCTGCGTCCACGTTCATACATCTGGTCATACACGCACGCCGGTTGCAAGTACTACGCACCTGGTCTTTCCGAAAAACATCACACATAAGGTCAGTGTACACGTCCCCTCCCAACGTTGCCAGTCATATTTATCTGCCTTGTAAATATCCTTTGGTTAGTCGCCCATCCTCTCAACATGACCAAACCATCTAGACAGTTTTGTGTTTTAGCTATAGTATTATTTACAGCATCGTGTATTATCAATAAAACTCATACTTAATCACTTTGTACATCTATAACCTTATCTTTACTTTGGTCCTTCGCTCCGAAAAATTACGCGCCACGGGAGATTTGAATTTCGAGCACGCGTTCCAAGGACCGAAAAATATGGCCGTTCCCACGCAATTTTAAATCTGATACCAAGCTGTTTTCGTTCGCAAATTCCTAGCTAAATTGATCGGATGTTGATTTTAAAGCAAGCTTTCACTGAAAATACCTTCACATTGTATTAATAACTACATAACCCAGGAATAGGAGCAAAAAAAGTACAAAGGCGAAATATTTTTTCAGGCTGCCAGTTTCAGAACTGTAGTTAGAACGGGGTGAAAGCTTAAAAAAGCGGCGACTGGCAATCAACGGGGCGATATGTTTTGCAATTTCCTCTAGCCCCGAAGGGGTTGTTGCACTAAATTTGACCTTCGTTAAAACTTGATCGTTTTTATCTCGTCCGACTATGAGCACCGCTTTAGGGTTGATTTTTATATTTAAGTTTTAGTGCCAAGTAGATAAATGTATCTTTGACCGCAGATCATATTTTTTTATATTTTCAACTAATGTTGTTTCTTGTTTATTGAAACACTACGTAAATACAGAGTGGAAGGAACAACGACGCACAAACGAAAAATAAATAATAAATAATCTTTATTTCACAAAAAATACAGATTAAAAAAAAGAAAGAAAGTAAAATAAGACAATTTAAAACAATTTAAAAGAGCTTTGGTAGTAACACAATACACTACAATCTAGAAACTAAAATCTGTACACAATAAGGAAAACCCTGCCTCTCAAACTAGGTAACCTGTATCTTGAGAGACAGTGATTCAGCTTAAAATTGAAGCTATAATATTTATTGTAGACTGTGTCGATCTACCCGAGCGTCTAAGGAAATAAACAAAAAAAAACAGCTGTTGCACACATTATGTCCATTTTTTTAAATTACCTATGAAAAATTACTATGTAGCCGTTCGTGCGTCGGTGCCTCTTCCACCCTGTATTTATTTTTGTAGTGTTACAAGTTAATAGATTTATTCTCATATTCACTCTTATTAATACAGTCATTCAGTGAGGATCTAAGAATAAATCTATCAACTCAACCTTTCGCAGTGCACATCTGGACATAGACCTCTCCTAAGTTGCGCCACGACACCCTGTCTTCCGCATCCATCTACTTCTTTAAGGTTGAGGGTCCATCTAGCTAGGGGGCGTCCCACACTATGCCAACTCACACACTGTACCAAATAATCTCTTTTTACGCCAATCACTGGTCGAAAAAGACTGGCATTGGTACTATTTTTAAGATAACAGGAATCTATACTAAAATAGCAATATTTCCAGCAGAAATCAGGTTTTCTAAATAACAAACGAATAACTCGTATTACCAATACTAGATAAGATCATAGTTTGTGGCTGCACTTAGAAAAAATACTTATAAATATGTTATTATCTATTTTTGTGTGCCGTCCTTGTCACATTTATTTCTAATACACTATATTTGTTAGAGTTTCTTGGCATTACTTAGGACATGATTCGGGACTTTCGATAATATTGTTGCCTGACAAACCGACTCAGTAAAGGTTACTTTTTGCCATTTTTTTTTCTCAAATAAGATTCTCATTAATATTTAAGCTTTCTTTAATTTAGCAGAATTGTATATACAGAATTATCGTGATGGCATTACTTGTTAACATCTGAATGCGAGATTCAAACCTACAGTTTATAACAGACGAGCTTTAACCCGCGACTTCGATCGCATTATGGTCGGAAATCTTCCTATAGGAACGTTTTAAATAAATTCTATGCCTAGTCTATACTCACTAATAATTTAGCTTCCCATTAGTAAAAGAATTTACGGAATCGGATCAATAGTTTCGAAGATTACCCCTTACATCCGAACATACAAACATTACCTTTTTAAAATATTAGTAGATATAGAAAAGACAAAAAACGACGCTTTTCTGCGAAGGCCTAATTAGTAGACAAACCACGCAGCCATATCATGACCCTTCAATATATACCAGTTAGGGTGATAATGCGCTGTCACCAAGACGAGCCCGGCAATAAATCTCTATCACCCATCCGTAGCAGCATTTGCAACCAATAAGGGCTCTAACAATATCACCGGAATTCCCTTATATTAGCTTCCTAAACTATCGTTTTCCCATACACATCCATTCGACTTTACACCCCATACCAACACCATGAACAATTCACGAAAAATCTAAAATTCCAACATCCATTACGCCGCCCGTATTCAGTCAAAGAGAACAATGCACTACATAACCAGCGATGTATACTGAACAGTAAGGAGATGTCGTTTGAATAGCGTGCCTTGAAAGGATTTCGAGATAGGATTGATTCATGATCACAATTACCTTCGAATGTTGTTGGGAATCTAGTTGGACCAGCCCTATTGACGGCCAAGGAAGATTGACCTGTGTGCTCCTTACTCTTGCAAGGATCGAAGGATCAAGTTGGGTCGGACGTTGCAACAAGACATGTGATATGTCCAGTTTATGTTGGCCTTTCTCCTGTTTCAAATTCAATGGTTTTAGAGGTCTTTTTAAAATTGAATGTGTAAAACTAGACATGCGTCCAAGATTCAGGCTTTGCCGTATCGGGGATTTCTTGGGATCGTTCCTCGTTGGTATCAATTGGGCTTTGTTTGGACTATAAATACATCAAGAGTTTACGTTTAAAGGTTGATGTATTGAAGCTGTTTTCTTCTGTCACTGTGGGCCGGTAACCAGGAGTGATGTGGAAGACGAGTCGCCATTTTTGAAGATAATATATGCGTTTTGTTTGATGTTTGCGGTTCTTAAGTGAAAGCAGGATTGGAAGAATTTAAATGGAGTTCGACATTGCTTTTATTAAAGTAATTGTCTCTTGTTCAATTACGTAGCTGATAAATCCGACCTTTATATTTTTATTAAATTAATAATTCTATGCCCAGGAGTGGGGCAGAGCTGAATAGAAAAAAAAACATGCATATCGAATCGCAATAAAGTATCAAACGACAATACTTTCGTATAGCACGTTATTGATAAATAAAATAGTCTGAATATGGCTTAAACACATTATCAGATTAAACGGAAAAATGGTTATAACTACAAAAGTTACTATAGATATAATTACCTCATCAAGGATTTATTTAGGATAATTACGAATCTATTAGACACAGTTCCCAAAACCTAAACTACATACCTACTAATAAGCAAAGTACCCAGAAATATGATTAATGAAAAATACAAAAACCATAGATAATCCCAATACCAAACCACACAAAAAAGCTAAACTCGAAAAATCCACTAGCAACTAGAATACAATCCGAACAAGACAAATAGACACTAAAACCGTACATACGAAACGCAATACATCCCTACACGATTCAATACTGCGACAAACTACAAATAAAATGCCAGAAGAACGTAGCTCCGAGAAAATTAAGTCCTATTGACTGTACTCTGCAAATACAATCAACGGAGGAAGGATGCCTTGGTACCAGGGTATCATACTCCCAAAGAGCTTTCAACACTTCCACTGAACTTCACAATACATTGCGCTGTAAGCACCAGAAATTTTTGTATTGATTCAAACAAAAGCAGCAATGGATATCGAAGCTAGAGGTGTAGAAGCAGTAGTGTATGAAGAATGGATATGACAAGTACAGGTGAGGCCAATGTGTGAGAATTCTAAGTGTCGGTGCAGTGTCGTTTGCAGTTTTAAAACGAACTACGAAGTGGAGTAACACGATAAATGGGACGTGATTGGCTTTCTTGAATCCTAACTTCGGGTAAAAATGTTCGGTCTGCGTTTTGGTATGTCTATGGTCAGGTTGATTATTGTCTGTTTAGTTTTTTGAGGTGTTATTTACAAATGTAAGGACCATTATTGCAATTTGGTCTTTTCACGGATGACAGGACCAGGAAAAGTTTACAGCTACAATTCAAAGTGATATTGCACTATTAGGGTCACTATAAAGCCATGCATTTTCAAGCCATTTTATGCTTTATCTCCAATAGGAAATGCATAGTATCGTTTGAAAGACACGCGGCCGCTCGCGGCGCCGCGAGACGTCTCGCGGCCCGAGTCTTTGCTGTTGTCTTGCTTGACAGTGCACGCCGCGTCACGTCTCGGTGTGAACTGACGTTTACTGGTGTGATAACTTTGCCATTAAGATTATTGTCTTTTCTCATATTAAACTAGACATTATCACGTGCTTGTTTCTTTTTGTCAATTCTAGATCATTACAATCGTAATAGCAGTTTTCTTAAAAAAAATTCTTTGTGCTTAAATCTAAAAATACCCCATCCCTAATATAAGTTTTTTCTGAGAATTCTGAAAGTTCCAGAAAGGCAACAATTGGTAATAACATTGATTGATCGATTCATTTAACGGAACTCGCTCTATCAAATACTTCCTGTAAATAAACGAAAAAATATATACAGTACATAAAACAATATTGTGTGTATAAAAAGCTCGTAAATTATGACTTTCCTTACATAAATGATAGCTTATTCCCATAACAACATGTATCATATAATAAAAACGTTATGTTTATGGAATATTATTGTTCTTATGACGAAACTTGAATACGTAATCGTGGTCCTTATGGGCATTTCATTGAGTTGGCTTGCTATTCGATTTTGGACCTAAGGATTGATGATTTTAGGGTGTATTTTAAATTTGATTGGTCTGGCTAAGATATGGTTTAGTACGTGTTAAAAATATGGTATCATTTAAGGCTCATATAATATGAGAGAGATAAAAAAATCTATAGGTACTGTATTATTTTTGGATGGTGTGAGACAAAAATCTGCCTTTACTTGGTTGATAAAAAAATGTTTTACCGATAATAATGTTTAAATAAAAACATATCCACAGCATTACTTAATACGTTCAAAACTAAGATACTTACAAGACAACACAAATAAATATTTTTCAATGAAATCAGCCTCTGAAACTTACCTGAAACAAAAAAGAAAACAACATTTAAGTAAATTGTTGAAAATAACATAAAACAAATATAAAGTAGGGATCTGGAAAAAAAATGGTCTTACACCGAAATTCACTCGACTAGATAGATTTTTCTTAATATTAATTGGTCCTTGTAACCGCGGTCCTTTCATCATCTGCCTAACCTTTTGCCAACTATGTTGGGGTCGGCTCCAGTCTAACCGGATGCAGCTGAATACCAGTACTTTACATGGAGCGACTGCCTATCTGACCTCCACAACCCGGTTAGTACTGGGTAATACGATACCCTTTGGTAAGAACCGGGGTCCTTTTCAGAAGAAATATATTTTATAGCACAGTGCCAATTATGTACGAAAACTTATTTAAAATAATAAAATTACAAATTGTTTAATTTCACAAAGATTAATAACCCTTCAAAAATTGCTTCAATGTTTAGAAGGTAAAAAATAAATTTTTGTTTACTTAGAGAATTCTTGAAAAACTTCTGTGAAAGATCGTGAATTTTCTCCGCTTTTTATTTCTGTTTTTTTCTCTTGAAGTTTTGTAAAAGAACTCTTTTATTCTTAGGTTAATAAAGAAGATTTCCTTTGATATTCAAACAGGAAAATAGGTAGCGAATATAAATGTTGTTTCTTTTATAAAGTTTGTAGGCTGACCTGTATTTCAAATTTTCTATAGAATAACAAAATCTTATTTTTACTACAGAAAATTGTTCACTCATTGTCTGGAACTGTCCTTATACTTTCTTCGTGGAACTTTTCAGTAAGCAGAATTTCTGATATCTATTTTACTAAATATCTTGAACTCACTCTGACTGAGTCTATAAAACATGAAATTTCGCATAAAAGTGGTCCAAAAGCAACGAAGGTAAGCAATAAGGAATAATTGTTAAATGGAGAAGGTATTCAATCATCTCGCCGTAAGCTGCCTCGTTGGTCTAGAAGTCGCAAGCGCGACTGCTGAGCATGAGGTCCTTGGTTCGATTCCCGAGTCGGGTAAAGTGTCATTGGGTTTTATCCTTCAGTAGCACCCACGGATTCTGAATTTGTGCCCAGTTGATGGCAACAGGCTCGCCCCCTATTACATGGGACTTAACAAAACTGGGGAAATGTGGGTGAACTATTAGGTACACCTCTGCCTAAACTTTCGGGGATTACAAGCGTGATGTTATGTTATTAAATAGAGATTGAAAGTTTCTTTGGAAATTCGTAATTTTTAGAAATAGGATGGGATGGGGTATAAGGTCCTATTAAGATAAGTTCAGTACGTCTAACCAAAGATATCGAAGCGAAAAAAACACTGATTAAAATGATTTTTTTTTTGACCTAAAATCATTGGACAAACAACATTTTTAGTGTATTTTCGTTAGCTGATTTTTTTCTTGTAAGTATCTAATGCGTTTTTCTTTTTTTATTACCATTGTCCTTATTTTGGTGGTCTGAATGATTTCTAAAAGTTTATCCATCTATTGTAATGGGACCTTATATATTTCTAGATGCCTTTTGCACTCAACAATTTCGATCAACCATAAACTAATCGTTTGCAAAAAATACTTTAAATAGATCAAAAAACGTTGGATACAATGCACGCAACAGTTCTGGTCAATGTTTAAAAATGTACAGGTTTAAATAACGCATGGTCGACTCGACAACACTGTCGTTTTGCCTATAAATAATTTGCAGCGTGTTTTCGAATTTAACAAGCTTTTTGGGCAGTCAAAAACAGATGTTTACACTAGCAAAAAACCCTGATTTCCAGATGAATGCTCCCAATATTGACGATAGATAGCACAGTCACTAGTAGGCAGAGTCGTTACTGGTAGTCAGTGGCCCGATAGTCTATGACAACCAGTCTTACCAAGGAGTATCATACTACCCGTTAATAACTGGGTATCCCAACGATTTTGAGGTCGGCTTCCAGTCTAACCGAATGCAGCTGAATACCAGTATTTTACATGGAGCGATTGCCTATCTGACCTCCACAACCCATTTAGTACTGGGTAATACCATACCCCTTGGTAAGACTGGTTGTCAGAATTTCGGGCTACTTAACGATTGTCAAAGATCTACAATTGACAGCCGGGACCAACGGCTTAACGTGTATTCAGAGGCACGGAGGAAACTCGATATGTAATGGACTACCCATTACATTTCGACTTTCCTATCCATCCACGGATCAACCTAGGCAAGCGGAGCTTAACCTGAAGATCGACCCGAGCGGCTGTTACAAAAACAGATGAAACTTTATTGCAAAAGCATTTAATATGAATAGAATCTGGCTTGTTTACTGACATCAAATACTTCAAGAACCAATGTTAGCAGATTTTGGCAACACCATAACTTTCTCTCTCGTCTATATTTTCGTAGAATCATCTCGACCAGTTCAGAAGTATTTTACTTGTAAATGTAGGACATGGTTGGCTGGCTTTAATGAAACTGTCACCGCTGGGACGGAAAAAATTATGCTTCGCTGGCTCACGCAAGTACATAGGCGTGATTGGAGACTGAAATGGATACGTATCTGAAATTTTGATTTTGGGGATCTGGGTCGTGTGTAAAAGGAAGTAGGTACAGAGGTAGCAGGAACATCGTGGAATGTTCCTAATAACATACATATCACGCCTTTAATCCCCGAAGGTTTCGGCTGAGGTGTACATAATAGTACACCCACATTTCGCCAGTTATGTTTAGGTCCCGTGTAGTAGTGGGCGAACCTATTACCATCAACTGGGCTCAAATCCAACTCCGTGGCTGCTACTGAGAAATTCCTGATGGAAAACCCAATAACAATTTGCCCGACCCGGAAATCGAACCTAGGACCTGATGCTCAGCATTCGCAATTGCGACGACTAGACCAACGAGGCAGACTGTTCCTAATACACTATTGTCTGGTAGGTTGGTGTCTGGTTTCTATATATTATATGGTATCGTGCGAATAACTATGATTTCGCGATGTACGATCTGCGTGACGTCAAGTATGTAGCGTTTTTCATATGTGGCGTTGAAGATCTCGCCACGTAAGTATTGATTGACCGTTAGATCTCAAGAATTTGTGGCCACCATCAGTGATGAATCTCATGAACCACTACCGTATAGCTTTTCTCGATACATCATCATTTCAGACAAAAGACGTTTACTGCTGGACATGGGGAGAAGGGATACCCACAGGCGTCGCCACATCGACAATTCCTGTGTTTCTCGCATCGAATGCATTCTAGCGGTCTTCACCAGGTCGTCAATACGAAATATAAAGAAAACGGAACTGATGTTCTCCGAAAAGAAGTCTAACTGAAATCTGAAAAGAAAAACTGAAATCTCAGCACTCTTCTTTCTTCTTTATCATGTGGTTAGTACCTAGCCTGGTGTCAGAGGTTTTATGCCGCCCGGGCTTCTGACTTGGTTTACATGCCTTCGAGAAATATATCTCTAGAGCATGCCGGTTTCCTGACGATGTTTTCCTTCACCGAAGCAAGTGATAATTGTACAATACGCACATGAATTCGAAAAATCAGAGGTGCGTGCCTTGGGTTCGAACTCGAGACCTGTAAACACTAAAATGACCAAAAGGAAAATCAATCAAAACCCTCAGGATCAAACTGCCTTTCAAAGATTCAACTAACCCAGACACTATCTCCCACGCCACGTCAAACCCATTCCAAAACATAACCGTATCTGCCAAATAAATCAAAAGTGAACACCCCTTCGACGGTAGCTAGAACAAGAGATCCATCAACACCCAAACGCGAGGCATCGCGTGCCTTATACAGGGTGATTCATTGCTCGTCCCAGGACGAAGTGCCGACGATAAATACTGCCCACACGCATGGCCAGGTTATTTATTTTCTGGATCAGCCTGTATCTTAAAATAGAATTATTTCTGCAGGTTATATTGTAAGGATTTTTGATTCTGACGTGTTAGGGAATTAATCTAGGATTTCTGTTGTAGAATAGAAAGTTTTGATCTTCTTCTCGTGTCTGTGACTTTACTTCAATGGTGGACTTGAATAACTTAAAAAATCTATCAGCGTCAAATAAAAGTTAATAATCTACCGGAATTCTTATGCTAGCATAATCAGCCTATAATGTTCCCACTGCTGGGACACAGGCCTCCTCTCTATGAGAGAGTATGGGCTATAATCCACCACGCGGGCCCAGTGCGGGTTGGTACTATGTCAGGCGTCTTAGAATTTTTGTTTCTAAGACATACCGGTTTCCTCACGATGTTTTCCTTCACCGTTTTGAGAGCAGTGGTGATGAAATACATTACACAAAGTAACGCGCCTGCCTGGGTTCGAACCTACGACTTACTGCTCGTAAGTTGGCGCCACCACCACTGGGTCACCGCTGCTCTTATGCTAAATCCTGTTAAAATTCTTTAGAAACATATGAATTACTTTGTAAACAATTGCTATCAGTCTAGGTCTACAGTTTTAATACTGCACATGAAGCAAAAGACGTATTTTAATAAGGCGTTCTGTATTCTACCTACTCCCATGAGAGAAAGCATGAATTTATGTAGATATCATCTACCGTAAGATTCCACACAACCTAAAAAAGGAATATCTTAAAAAAAAACGTACAATAATACTTTAAAATCGCAATACGTAGCGACAAACCCGGCCGATACTTTACGGGCGGGGTCGGGTGCATAAATAAGTCGTTTTGTCGACGCGATCAATTGCGAGTCGTGTTTATGTCGTACACTTGTGAAATGTTTCGGCTTTTGTCGCTAGTGTGTAAGGATTTGTTCACATGTACGACTTTTTTTTGGAGTCGAAAGTTTCGGTTGAAAAAGTTCAGCTAAACGATGTTTTAAGTTGACTGTGGCTCCAAAAATAGTTTGTAACAGTGATATACGTCGCGACGTATATACCAAGACGACGCGTCGTCTTGATGGTTTCGAAGCAAGAGGTTAAGCCAACAGTACCTCAATGGCATCACATACTTTCTATCTCAATCCCAAGGGTTTTTAACAGGGACGGTTACCGTTACCACAAAAATACCGGTAAAATTACCAAAACCTTAACGTTATGCTACGTTACCTAGTAACGTTAAAAATATCGTTAAATCATACGATTTACCGGTATTTAAATAGCGTTACCAGTAGCGTTACTTCGCTAAAAACTAATAATTTCTGGTGCGACGTTGCCAAACCGAACGTGCGCCGCGAGTTCTTTCGTTCGGCTTCTAATCGGAGCGGCAACAGCTAGCATTTTAGGACGATCGGACGGATACCTACGAAAACGCGACGGCTCGCGCCTTTTTCATTTTATAAGACGTCTGGTCACACAAACATGGCGAACACCAAATACATCTATTTGTTTTGTTGTTCTAATTATTAGTTGTTTGTGTAAAAAATATCATTATAGGCCGAAAGAAGTGCAACAAAGTATATCAGTATAACTATAACTTTTTAAAGAATAATAAATCTACTTACCTTCCATGCCATGGTAGTGGATCATACGAAAAGTAGTATAGTCTATGAAAAAAAGACCTAGAAAAAATTGACCACAATCCTTCGCCTAATCAAGCCTTCGGGACCCGGTGGGATGAGGGAGTAGTAGTGTAGGGAACACCATGGGATACCTCAATGGCATTGACCTTGAGATCAAGGTCAAAATTCCAAGACCCGCGGTTCTCAGGAACAGTAACAGGTCATTTATATTCATGGTTAGTGACCTTGTGGTCAAAGTCAAGTGACCGTAGGGTCAAGGACAAGTGACTTTGAGGTCAAGATCAAGTGATCCTGGAGGTCTTGAAACCTTGGAGTTCAAGGTCGAGTGACCTGTCTTTGAAATTCCAATGCCTTGACACTCCCGACTTCGAGCACAAAAACAGTTTTTCTTTTTCTTCTAAATTTGCTTATATCTCGAAAACGGTGTGTCCTATCGCAAAAATAATGAAAAATTTGCCCCCCTTAATAACCCCTCTGCGCGTAATTCCCGACATGTAGGTAATAATTAATTACAAAAAAATCAAATTTTATTATCCATACAAAAAAAAATATACAGGCTTATCAATTGTAGGTGCCTTTATTAAAGGATTCCTTCGACATCGTTTTTACGACAAACGGTTGGTCAGCCAAAAAACACCAAGACGCTTTTATCCTTATATTTAGGTGGTATATACGTTAGAATCGAGAAAATAAACGATTTGCTAAAATAACATTTTTTTGGCAAAAAAGAGTCTTTTTTTCTCAGTGCCCCGTTACATACACTCCAACCGAATGTTCCATTATGGAACTGTGAAGAAGGTACCAGAAAGTTGTGGAACTTTCTCGAAGGATGGTTCAGTATATAAATAGCTGTCGTGTTTGCGGGAGGAGTCAGCCGCCCGATATAAACCATCACGTATCAGTATGACTCGCCGACGGTATACTCTAATCACCCCCGACGATTCCATCACCCTCCATCAGGAAAGCAGTAGGAAAACCTGTAATTTACGCAAACACAAGCCGGCATCATTCCGACCTCACCGTCGAGGTCCGTCGCGAAGTAAGTGTGTTCAAGTAATCATTGCAGATGCATCGCAGAAAGAATACCTATTACACGCCGAAGCTAGTTGTACTAACATCGTAAGATGCTAGACTCCCCACCGACATCGTTAGAAAGAGATAGGCGAATAAATTACCGGTATACGTATTGTTACTTTTACCGATACTAATATTAGTTAATAGGTAACGTTAACGGACTTACGGGTATCGTTATAAATATCGTTACTTTTGTAACGTTAACATATCGGTAATCGGTAACGTTAAGAAAAAAGTAACGGTAATTCGGTCCCTGGTTTTTAATTCATTTCATATTATGTTTTAATCAATAAATGTTGAAGAACAGTCAAAATGGAAGGCACTGCCATTGTAAGTGTGTAACGCTTATACTGCTATATGATACTTGATTATTATTGCTTCTTGTTAACTGGCCGTTGTAGAATTTGTTATACTTAACCCGCACTAGGCCCGAGTAGTGAATTTCTGCCTACTCCATCTCACAAAGCAGAGACTCATTCCACAGCCGAGGGAACGTTATAAACTGATTGGCACAAATCGGCCCGAGTGCAGACGTCATGTGCATCGGCAAGTGCGACCTTCTTCTCTCTTCAAAGGCCAACGCGTTTAGAAGAAGATCGCAGTTAGATTTAAAACGTGATGACCTTAAAGCTAGACCACCTGCAGCTATATCTTGCGACGTCGAAGATGGTGTTCTGACATGTCCGCTTTGTGCTCGAAGGTTTCCAGCGAAGTTGGATATGCTAGCAACTTGAGAGCACATGAAAGAGCAGCACACCAAAGGTCTCCACAACCACCCTAGAAAGCCATCGAATGCTACTGTGGCCGAAATCGGCTAGATGGCATCATCATCATTATAACTTGACTATGTAAATATGCCTGGAACTTCACAGATCACAAGCTTCTTAAATCCCCCAGTTCTACGGAGGACTGTTCTACCTTACCTCATCACAAAATCACAGCGCTTCCCCCTAAAACACACAAACTCTCCTAAAACAATATGGCGTCATTGTTCACCCGCAGACCACTGTGTCAATATGAGCTTATATTTAGCACCTTATAAATTAACCACGATTCGTTGTCATTGTTTTCAAGTTTTGGGTCAGAGGGACATCTAAGAAACAACCTATTTTGCAGGAATGAGGCACTGGCAAGGAGTAAATGATACCGGGACGGTTCACAGGGAAGACTGGACGAAAACAACGTGTTGCGCGGATTCCAATTAATACGGAATAAGGACAGAGAAATGATGCCATGACCCACTGTCAGAGAAAGGCCTCCCTACTCTCTTTCCAATTATTTCTATTTAAAGCTGCTAAGCCAATTTTTGTGAGCCAAAATAGCAGGAATCTGGTGCCTTAAGACAGTGACGGGCCGCGGCCACGAAGGAGATAGCGCGACGAATTGGACAGGTTCCGTCAGAACTGGAAGAAGGACGCGCGGGTTCACGAGAAATGGAAGGAGTGGAGGGAGACCTTTGCCCAGCAGTGGGACAGAGCAGGCTGGAAAAAAAAAAGAAGCTTGTTCTCATTTTACCATCTCCGTCTGGTAAAACGCAATGTTGCTCGCCATTCAAAGTGATTCATTGGGAAGTGAGTTCAGTCCTTTGGTCGTCTGACTGGCAGCAGATGTATGTGTTCAAGACAATACCATTTTCAGCCATTTTTATGATGAAATGTATGATCGTATTCCTTACCCAATCTGTTAGTGTAAGATCCACCTCGAACCATCCTGGCCTTTAATAAAAAACAGTCGCCAATGTGCAGACATCCTAAGTGTCAATACACGCTTAATATTTCGCACTATATTCGACCATTCGGCCAGTCGCGGGCGAACATTTGCATAGTATTGTCTTGCGGCTTTATTTATCTTTTTTCCTTTTTTACGCCCTTCTCGGCTTACGTTTTTTAAGTTAAACTGTTTTTATTATTTTTCGGTCTTACTAGGTCCTTTTTGGGCTCGATTTACGATTGAGAATTTAATACCATGGAACTTGGGGAAGGCTAAATTACTGGATGGAATGCGGTGCAGACTTTTTTACGGTTTATGCAACGCAAGTATAATGATTGTCCTTCACATTGTCACTTTTCTATGTTTTCTTTGTCTGCTGATGCTGAGTAAGTAACTAAAGCTAACAAGTTTTTTAATCATCAGCATACAGGGTGGAAGGGACACCGACCGTCACACAAACGGTTACCTACCACCTATTCAATTGACGGCACGGTTGGCATGGTTGGCGCAGTGGCTGAGCGATTGACTGCTGCGTTTCGTGTCGCGGGTTCGATCCCCGCACGAAACAAATATTTGTATGGCCTACAGATAGTTGTTCCGAGTCTGACTGTTTGTATATGTGTGTTTAAACGCATCAACGATTCAGGAGAAATACCTAGTGTGGGTAACGTTTTTTTTTTTAAAGAGAGAAGAGAATGCACCCCCCTTTTTTTCAGATGGGAAATCACCAAATGACATCTCCCGCTCTGGGCGGAGCCGAAGGGAGTGTCAGACTTGTACAGACTAAAACCCATCCATATTTCTTCTTAGCATTCCGACCTCCCCCCCGTCGTTTTTTCAAGGTACTTTATGAAGAAATCAGCTTTTGCCATACATTTTGACCGTGTAGGTATTGCACCATCATCATCATCATCATTTCAGCCGAAAGACGTCCACTGCTGGACATAGGCCTCCCCCAAGAAGGGGGGTTTTGCCATAATCGCCACGCTTGGCAGGCGGGTTGGGTTAGGTATTGCACATTTGTAGGAAAACACTATTTTTTTTTAATTATCGATGATAAAATTCTATGTGCAAGCTGTTAATTTTTTTCTTTTTTGTTCCGTCCTGTTGTATTTATTTGTTTTATTTGTGTTTTGTATTTTTTTTTTTTTTTGTAATTTTTTGTGATGCACGTCATGTGTACCTGCGGCAAATAAATATATTTTCTTTCTTTCTTTCTATGTGGTCCCAGTTCAGAATGATGTACTGAATACGTGTAACTGTTTGATCGTCGGTGTCCCGTCCACCCCGTATATTAACATTCCCAATATATAGCCCAATTTTGCAGTCACTGCATCTACACTGACATGTCGGGATTATTAACTGGGTCACAATTGACAGATTTTCCCCGCTGGCCGCTATAAGTAAGCAAGTAAATGGACATTCTTTTGATCCGTAATCCGTTAAATGGTCCAGACATCCCCAAAACATAACTGCAATCCAATAATCTCGAGAACAGCAGGACAGAATCCGGAACAATTTTCGAAATCATCCGACATTCGATAACATCGATATCCAGCAATACATAATCCAATATACATGATAAATTCCGTAAGAAATTCTGAAGAAACGGGCTCTTAAGCGTGATGACCCTACGGGATCCTATCGCGATATCTTTCTGGCTATTTGAGAATGGACATCATTTAATTTTCCACGGCATTGGTCAATCTCTTTATATTATATTTGTGTTATCGCAGAGGGAAAATGTTGGAAAAATTATATGGCTGGCTATAAAGATGTATTTAGGAGTAACGTCTTTAATATTTAGTTTGAATTATTTTTGGTGTAGTACGAGAAATTGGACGTAATGTAGCATAGATGAAGCCTCTACGCCATTTTTAGGAAAAATATGTTTTCGAGACTACTTGCGTTTTAACTATATCTTAAGTACAACTTGACTGTAACTTAACCGCTTGTGAAGTGTTGAGAACTGCTATAAATAAGTTAAGACTTAGTGGTTTTGACTGCCTCGTTGGTCGAGTAGTCGCAAGCGCAACTGCTGAGCATGAGATCCTGGGTTCGATTCCCGCGTCGGGTAAAGTGTTATTGGGTTTTTTCCATCAGGATTTTCTCAGTAGCAGCCACGGAGTCTGGATTTGTGCCTCGTTGATGGCAATGGGGTCGCCCCCTATTACTTGGGATTTAAAACATAACTGGCGAAATTAAGATGTGCCCTTTGGGGATTACAGGCGTTATTTGTATTTTTTCGAGATCAATAATATTTAAAAAATGATTTTTCTCAAGTGCTGATGTTACTCTAGTTCCCTTTAAGGTGGCCAAATGTTGCGGTTGTTTTAAAAGGTCTAAATTCTCATACTGATACATCTTGGGGTACAGTATAGAATTTCCACGTCCGTAGTTATGTTCGGGCCAAGGACCAATACTAAGTTTGGTCTTAGCAGGCGATTACTATAACATTTAATTTCATCATAATGAGACGAAGATAAAAAGAAACAAAATTGATTTCAACACCAAGAATTACGGAGCAAAACGTGGCTTTCTCTCATCATCTGCCTAGCCTTTTTCCCAACTATGTTGGGGTCGGCTTCCAGTCTAGTCGGGTGCAGCTGAATACCAGTATTTTACATGGAGCGACTGTCTATTTAACCTCCATACCCAGTTAGTACCGGGTAATACGATACCCCTTGGTTAAGACTGGTTGTCAGACTTTTTGGGCCACTGACTACCTAACGACTGTCAAAGATCTAGAAATGACACCCGGGACCAACGGCTTAACGTGCTTTCCGAGGCACGGAGAAAACTCGGTATGTAATGGGTGGTTACCCATCTACGGACCAACCTAGGCAAGCACGGCTTAACCTAAAGATCGACCCGAGCCACGTTTAAAACATGACTTCCCCTCTAATACATTAAGAAGAAGAAAACTGCAATAAAGATGACAGTGTCACCAGCATTTATTCAAGCGGAGTCAAGCTAAAACCTCCAGAATGTGAGAACTTGCAGCTAATTAAAAACTTCGCAACCGAGCTGCGCTGTGTACATTTTTAACAGCATTCCTCCAAGACCGTTTTTAAGCGAGAAACTTGCAAGTGTTAAGGGTTTAGAGTTTGTGTATTCAATCTTAGATGAAGTTGGACAATATGATTTTAAATTAGTCTTCTTGATTTTAATGAAGAATTGAATTTTTTATTTTTAAGATTCAGCTGGCAAATTCGAGGAATATTTAATGAAATTGTTTTGTTGTAATTTATTAAAATGCTGTGGGAATAACAAATCATAACACATAACATAATATCACGCCTGTAATCCTCGAAGGGTTAGGCAGAGGTGTACTTAATAGTACACCCACATTTTGCGAGCTATGTTTAAGTCAAATGTAATAGGGGGCGAGCCTATTGCCATCAACCGGGCACAAATCCAGACACCGTGGCTGCTACTGAGAAATTCCTGATGGAAAAACCCAATGACACTTTGCCCGACCCGGGAATCGAACCCAAGACCTCATGCTCAGCAGTCGCGCTTGTGACCACTCGACCAACGAGACAGGGAAAATACATGATGTAGAAAAATAATCTTTTTAAGTCATTTTTTTCCACCACAATTAATTTATCAAGGCGAGCAGATAAGTCTACACTAATAACACTCAACGCTCTCAAGAACAATAATAAATATCTGGTTACAAATATATCCAATACCAATTAGTTTTCCCCACAAGCTCGCAAAGAAATTAGCTGATACATTGATATTTTCTCTTGTCTCGACTACAAAGGAAATGAAGGGAATTGACCACAAGTGGTTTATGTGTGTCATAGTGGGCGGGGTGACCTGATTATGGGACAGATGCTTATGAATAGGATTTGGAGGTTGACCTTGGGGGGGTGAGGTTACTACAGGAAGAATCTTACACTTAAGTATATAAAAGGCAATGATGAACATCGTAATGGTGTTGTTTCTTTTATGTTCAACAAATAAGGTATTGTTGAATTCAAGATGAGATAGAAAATAGCATACGGTTGGTTGATTAAATTTGCCAGGACTTTTTTTTTACACTACTACTTTTGAAGGGAAAATGGAAGAAAAAAGCGTGTTGCGCCGACCCCAAATAACATGGGACAAGAGCAGGAAGACGATGATAACACTAAATGGGCTTGCGTTTAGGCGCTACTCACCTGATGTGAAGCGATGATGCGGCCTAGGGTGGAGCACGCTTGCCTAGAAGAAACCCTCTTAGAAGCGGGCTTGTAAGGTTTTATAGGAGTAACCTTAACACAAAAATGTAGGGCTGCGGGACTGTTCGAAAGAGATACCGTGGCCCTGGAACACAAAGGGCAAAGAAGGAACATGGATGGGTTTTAGTCAGTACAAGTCTGACAATCCCTTCCGCTCTACCTAGACCGGGGGGGGGGGGGTTCATTTGATGATTTCCCATCCTAGTTGGTCTAGTGGCCGCAAACGCGACTGCTCAGCATGAGGTCCTGGGTTCGATTCCCAGGTCGGGCATTATTACCATTAGGAATTCTCAGTAGCAGCTACGGAGTCTGGATTTGTGCCCGGTTGACAGCGTGGCTCGCCCCCTATTACATGGGACTTAAACATATCTGGCGAAATTTGGAATGTGGGTGTTCTATTAGGTACACCTCTGCCTATCCCTTCGGGGATTACAGGCGTGATGTTATGTTATGTATTGGTTCATATTCCAGAAAAAAAATGTAAGGAGATTTAACACATAACATCACACCTGTATTTCACCGAAGGGTAAGACAGAGCTGACCCTATACCCTGTATAATCACATTCGCTTATACAATTACACATAATAATCTTTACTTCAGGAATTTCACAAATTCCTACAAATCGAAGAGCAGCATTAATCTAAAAATTGGCGCGTCAGAGAAATCTGTTGGGCATTAAAATTAGGGAACGGCAGCCGAGTCCGTATTCAGTGGCATCCGCTGAAATTTATGCTGAAGCTCTTGCATAAATTGCAAGTTTCCGTTAAATGTATCCATTACACGTTGACACTGTTTAAGGGGTGGTCCCGTTAAAGCGTCTTTTATGGTGATAAAGTTTCGTTTGGTTGTGTTCATTAAGATTTTAGTCAGTCTGACTTTTTAACACAACTGGCCAAATGTGGATGTACACCTCTGCCTAATCCATCGGGGATTACAGGCGTGATGTTATGTTATGTATAACTTTTTAAACTTAAATTGTATTGAAAAAGTTAGCTTTTAGTATTTCTAAAATTAACCTTTTAGCAGTCGCTATTTATTAAAATAATAATAAGTGTCTAATATTTTCGTTGTACTTAACTCAGTCCCTATTTATCAAACACTCCGTCTAGAGTGGCCCTTTTGTCATTTGAGTATTACTTGATAAAGTAAACAAAAATCTTCCACGTAAACCAAACAAACGTCTGAAAACTCACATCAAACGTTTCACAAAACTTATCTTTAAAACTACACAAACCAAACGTTCCAATTTCAAACACTCGACTTCAAAATCCGAACAGACGAAGAGACCACTTTGACATCTCAAGACGTTTAAAAATCGAATCTTTTCAGAAAAAGAATCGCTCGATCGCATTAGTGAGACTGGACTTTAAAATCGTAGCACTTCGTGCCCTGGCGAGGATCCAAGCCGCGAGTAGCCGCAGATGACGAAGCGTCTCCGACTCGTTATCGCACTTCTGACGTGCAGACCATAGACTTTTTTGTGGCTGCGATTACCGCAGACACTTTCAGAAAAGGTTTTAGGATGTCTATAAATCTTAAGGTGTCAAAGTATCGGGGTTTTTTTAAAGGTCAATCCCGCCACACTATTCCCCTCTCCTAACCAACCTCATCAAGACCCCAGGACCAGGCAGTACCTCTGCAGTTCCTGACGGCCAAATCAATAATGGCGACCACCAGAAAACTGCCGAGGCAATAAAGCTCGAGGAGTCCTGGAGAGATGACTCAACCTGTCTTGAATCCCGAACAGTGCAGTACTTCGGGCTACTTCGGGCATCCATCGGGCTGACGTGAAAGGCAGTCGGGTGTGTGACTTCGCATAGGGTAGCTCATTAAATATCATCATCCGCCTTGCCTTTTCCCAATTATGTTGCGGCTTCTAGTCCATCTGGATCTAGTTGAAAGTTAGTATTTACAAAACTAGGGTAGATCAGTACTCAGTAGGTAGTGCTGGTCAAGATGTTTAAAAATAAAGGTAACAGTAATCTGATCACAAGAATCCTCAGTTTCATGCCAAAGATAACATCTTAATCTCATCTGTATTCTAAACGGCAAGTTATCGATTGGCATTAAAAAAAAAACACTTCACATGAAATCAATGCCCACAACGAACTCGATAAACCGCGAAACGCATTTATGGAAATCAAAATACCAAATAAGATGCAAAAATAGGGTCACCATCCGTCCGGCTTTTTAGACTCCTATCCAGACATCTGGCTGTGACGGGGCTCCAGAAAGTGTCTATTTTGGCTCACAGCTCATTGGGGATGTATCGCGGTAGACCTCGTAGAAGGTGACGGGACGATCTGGACAAGATCAGCGACCAGTGGTCTACATAGACCTTGGATCGAAACAACTGGAAGTCATGGGGAGAGGCCTTTGCCCAGCAGTGGGATGACGCAGGCTAACAGTATCAGTATCCAGACTTTGTCCGGATTTTACAACAATAGAAAATTCTTAGGATATATAAAAAAACAAATGACTATTGAACAATATAAAGATTATAAAAAAATGACTTTTATGTCCGGCTTTTTGTGAGCATTTTTCTAATTTGAAAATGGCAACCCTACGAAAAAATCAACTGGATATTCGACACCGTTCGTACCTGACGTGCAAAATAATTAAAATTCCGTGTAGATCGCGCGACTGTCGTTATTTTTAGAGCTGCGCATAATCGTAAAGTCGCGAGACGCGATAAAGTCGCAGGTTTATGCGCCCGCGTAGGACGGGCCGGCTATGCGACGCGTAGCCCTAAATTGTCCTGATAATTGCCTGAACAGGGAACACGGCTTCCTGCCTTCGTGTGATAATTTGAACTCATGTAAATAAAGCAAGGAATAGAAATCTACGTTAATTGTCATTTGAATTGCTGGAGGAAGATTGGAGATGATAATTTCTTGGTTGTAAATTGTTTTCACTACCTGGACTGCCTCGTTGGTCTAGTGGTCGCAAGCACGACTGCTGAGCATGAGGTCCTGGGTTCCTCTCTCAGCTTGGGTAAAGAATTTTTTTTTTTTCCATCAGGAATTTCCCAGTACTAGCCACGGAGTCTGAATTTGTGCCCGGTTGATGGCAATAGGCTCGCCCCCTATTACACGGTACTTACAAACATGACTGGCAAAATATGGGTGTACTATTAGGTACACCTCTACCAAACCCTTCGGGGAGTACAGGTGTGATGTTGTGTTCATTGGTAATTTTTTTATAGTTCATTGGTACTTCGATTATAGAATGCTAGTCTATGATTGGATAACATAGTTAGTTAGGAAATGGATTTTAACTAACAGTAGCGTACTGAGAACCAGCTTTATTTTTGTTGTTTTCTGAAGATCGTACTTAAAGCTGAATCGTGTCCTGCACGCATAGCATGACCACCGTAAATACGGGTTTTGTCGACAAAATTATTGATTTCTTTTGTTGATCTGTCATTTTGTCGATCCTTCCGTAGACAAAACGCGTTTCTACGGTGGTAATGCTACGCGTGCTGGAACCAAAACTTAGAAGACATGATATAACATCCAATAACAGTGCGCTCTCGCAGCTCTCACGTAGATAAAGCCTGTGTCCCAGCATGGGGAACTTCTTATGCTGATTATGAAATGAAATCTTTATTTTTCAGGTATAAATTCACGTGCAACTTTCCATAAATACACACATAAATGACTTAATAAACATACACTACCATAGACATAACATATTCACAATTACACACACACACACACGTGCCCCGTGGGCAGCGAATTAGGTAATCGGCGTGTGGTAGGTAGGACTGCCACCGTATATGTAGGGGGCTGGGGTTCCATTCTCATACCGCGATGATTATGCGCAATATTATTACTTTTTTTTTTATTGTTACTTTATTTTTATTTTTTGTTAGAAAATAATTTGTTGATTGTTGTGAAAGCTTTTAAATTGAAGTTGTATAATTGTTTATAATTTTAAATAATTATAATTGTTTAGAATGTACCAGGAACAAATATTTACTACTGTAACAACTCATGTATGTACCTACATTCAATGCAAATAAATTATTTATATTCTATTCTTTCTATTCTATGCTACGCTTTAAACTTTAAGCTTTTTCAAAGGACTTGGAAGATTTTTGTTTGAAGCCTGGCCGGCCTGACTTGCACCATTTTGTTAGTTGCGGCCACGCTTAAAACCTATATTAATCGATAGCTGGTATCAATACAAATCAGTTTTGTATGAGACAAAATGTTGGAAAGTGTCATTTTTCCGAGATATAAGCTATGAAACTTGTGCTGAAGATGCCATCACTGCTGACTTTAACTTTGATAGCTCATATCTCGGAAACGTGACGATTCTCTACAAAGATCAAGGGTTAGCTTGTCAAACGTATAATAAATTCACGCTAGTTGCGTTCAATATTAATCTCAAGCAAACGCCCTTACAAAGAAACGTATTTCCATTTTGAACTCAAAATATCGAAAAGTATAATCATTATAACTTAGGGGCACTACACACATATTTTTAGGCTCGCCATGATTCAGTTTATTTCGTTCGGTATGTGATGCCGGGCGGCATTATTGAACATGCATAAAAGCCGCTCGATTTTGCCGAACCAACCTGCACATGATTTCGCTATTTTAGATGCTGCAATAAGTTTGCCGACCAACACTGAATCAAAGTCGTACATTCGGGTCGGCTTTTTTATCTTCCACCTAACTTAACATCACGACTGTAATCTCTGAAGGGTTAGGCAAAGGTGTACCTAATAGTAGATCCAAGTTTCGCCAGTTATGTTTAAGTCCCATGTAGTAGAGGACCAGTCTATTGCCATAAACTGGTCACGAATCTTAACTCCGTGGCTGGTACTGAAAAATTTCTAAAGGAAAAACCCAATGACATTTTGCTCGATCATCCCACTCAACCGAACCCAGGACCTCGTGCTCAGCATACCGTCTACTAGACCAACGAGGCAGTTTATTCATCAAATAATTGATTATTTCTCGTGTGGTTAGTGTCTAACCTGGTGTCAGAGTTTTTATACCGCCCATGGGCCGCTGACTTGGCTTTACATGCCTTGGAGAAATATCTCTCAGGTATGCTGGTTTCCTCACAATTCCTCACATGTCTTGGGTTTGAACTTGAGACCTATGACTTGAAAGTCCGACGGTTACCCCACTAAGCTATAACTGCTTAAAAAAATCAAATAATTTACTGAAAGTGCCGACTCGAACTAGTATGTACTACTCCTTATATTTTCTAGAACCTCTCCATCTTATATGAGAACACTACAACACAAGGTATCCAGTCGAGTTCTTAAACATAATACACACATATTACGTTTAGAATTTCAAGAGAATTCTGAAGAACTTTTGGTCCTTTGGTACTTAATGAAGATTCTATTATGTTAGAGACTAGAACACGTGTTGATATCACACCTGTTTTCTTGGAAAGGTGATACGACACACATAGTTATACCATATTTAATGGAAAATCATATTAAGTCCCTAGTGATGATAGGAGCTAGATAAGGCATTTATAACTAGGGGTCTGCTTCTTAGAATTCCAAATAGCTACCGAGTTGGCAAAATATACCTTGACGGTTTGAATATCCAATAGAAAAAAAACAAATAAGCCGTTGCGTTCATTTTAAGGGTTTAATTGTCTGAAACAATTGACTGCCTCGCAGTAGCGAAGGGTCAATTTTTATAAGAAGTAAGCTGGAGTACATATGTTTAATGTGATTATATTATTTGTCTATAGAATACTGACTGTGCCATTTTTCAAAGGGAAGCCAGTAGGAATCGAGTTGTATGGAACCTTCGCCACTCCTGCCTCGTTGGTCTAGTGGTCGCAACCGCGATTGCTGAGCATGAGGTCCTGGGTTCAATTTCCGGCTCGGGCAGTGTTTGGGTATTTATATCAGGAATGTCTCAGTAGCAGCCGCGGATTCTGGATTTGTGCCCGGTCGATGACAATAGGCTCGCCCCCTATTACAAGGAATATAAACAAAACTGGCGAAACTTGGGTGTACTATTAGGTACAATTCTGCCTAACCCTTCGGGGTTTACAGCCGTAATGTTATATTTCCAAAGTCACCAAAAGTTTTTAAAGTCACATAGTTTTACAAGAAAGTTCTCAAAATTGACATACTTACAAGATTACATTCAAATATTACACTATCTCCAATCAATTACTTTAAATCCGAGAATTACAACTATCGCATAATATTCAAAGTCGCCCAAAGTTTTTAAAGTCACATAGTTTTACTAGTAATTACTCAAAATTGACTTACTTACAAGCTTACATTCAAATATTACACTACCTCCGACCAATAACTTTAAATCCCAGAATTACAACAATATAGTAAGCAATAAGCAGAGCATCAAAGAAGACATTACCTCGAATTCAACACAGCCTTATAATAGTTTGAAGGTGTACACAATGACGTGACAATGGAAAAAGTTGAATCGAAAAGTTAGTGGTGCGTGCGGCTGTACTCAAGTAACTATGAAATTGTAATAGTAAGAATACTTTAAGAAAGGAAGAAAACGTATTTAAAGGACTCAGACAGGACAAACAACAAAATATGAAAAAAGAAATAGAACACTAAATTTAAAAAATGAGACTTACAAAAAATAATTAACAAATACGTGGTGGAAGGAACACCGACGCGAAAACGGTTACCACGCATTCAGTCATTGTACATCATTTGGAGCCTGGCCACATAGAAAATTTTCTTCGGTAATTATAAAAAAAAAACAGCTGTTCCATACATTTGACCATGTAGGTATTACACTTTTGTAGGAAACAGCTGTTTTTTTTAATAAATTTCTATATCATCATCATCATTTCAGCCGAAAGACGTCCACTGCTGGACATAGGCCTCCCCCAAGTGTCGCCACATTGACCGGTCCCGTGCGACTCGCATCCAGCGGATCCCTGCAACCTTCACCAGGTCATCGGTCCACCTAGTGGGAGGCCTTCCAACGCAGCGTCTTCCGGTTCGCGGTCGCCACTCCAGAACTTTTCGGCCCCATCGGCCATCCGTTCTGCGAGCAATGTGCCCTGCCCACTGCCACTTAAGTTTGGCTATTCTTCGGGCTACGTCGGTTACCTTGGTTCTCTAATTGTTCTAATTTCTATATGGGGGCTCACAATGATGTTCATAGTGAATACGCGGTAACCAATTTCGCATCGTGTATACATGGTGTAAACAGACCCTTCACATAGCCATCAACAAAGCATTTATGTATATATTTTTTTTTGGGGTGAAAAATCACGTTTTACGGTAGGACTCGATGGAAAGTACGTGGGTCGTGGAGGTGTGTCTTACATTAAAAACATTTATTTAAAAACCCCTTTGACCCCCAATATATCCGTAACTAGAAGGTTCCCAGGTATGATCTAGAACAAAAAAATGATCGCAAAGACGGGGCGAGCAAGTGCCTTTCGGCTATGTTAAGGGTCTATTTACACCTTTTAGGTCCTGTACGAGGCCAAAAGGCTATCTCAGCATGATGCTGCGACATTTAAAAAATAGATGTGTGTTAGTAACAGTTTGTCACCCTATGTCTTGCAACCATGCTCATGCATTTATGGCTCATAATAAAGTTATGAACACTTTTGGAAAACGAATACTGAGAGTAAGATATAAAAGTATAAACATAAAATCACGCTATAAAATCTGAATGCAGAGGTGTACCTACTATGGTATACCCACGTCAGTTATGTTTAAGTCGCATAAACGACGAGTCTATTGCCATCTACAGGGCACTAATCCAGATTACGAGAGGGTACTAAGAAATTCTACAGCATGCTACAGATTTCCAGAGACGAAGAGGATGAAACATGGAGACATATGCTAAGACCACAATAAAAAAAAACAAACACTCAAGCAACCTCACAATCCACTCCCACAGCATCAACAACAGAAGATTTTCATTAACTCTCAGAGAACAAGCAATTAAAACATCTAAGCGATGGTGTAACTCACGCTAGAAGAGCAGAAACTGACACCGCGAACAATACGACCAAAGAGCATTTATAAATAACAGCACAAGGACCAACTTGAGCAAATGGTACCACGAAGTTAAGATACCATTGTAGGACAATAACAACCTAACATAATTTATTATATCGCTCGCAAAAACTGCGAGCTGCGGGTAGGAGTTCAACTTACACGGGGACATACGGGCGGGGGAATTAGCAGCTTGTTTTGGGAGTGCTGAACCAAAAATTGATATCGAATAAATACATATGTCGGATATGACAGGATTTATTCCGTTAGGCTCGTACATCATGTGGGAAGACGATGGGTTTCGTGCTATGAAAACATACTGGGTGCGATACACTGTTTCTAGCAAAACTAACGAATTACTTGAGATTACAATTTAACACAATAACACGGGGGTCAATGAATCGGGTACAGTTCTAAGACGTCTCGACTCCGCCGCGATCAGACATTCGAGTTGAACATCAGGGCTCTGTAGAAGCACACTGTGTTGTGGGTAGACTGGTAACTAGGTCGCGTGATGTCACCACTGCACACAGGCGCGCTTTCCAATACATTTTATGTCCGTACTAACGACCGGATCCGACATATACAACAATACAATGTCTGTATTCTTCACAGAGTCAGGCAGAGGTGTTCAGTATTTCCAGATTTCGTCAGTTATGTTGAAGTCCCATGAAGTAGGCGGGTCTGTAGTGACTGTAAATCCAAAATAAATCCAGTTTGCGTGCTAACTACTTATGAGAAAATCCCAATGGAAAAACCCGTAATCACTTTGCCTGACCTGAGAATCGAACCCAGGAGGACATGGGTCCTGCTGCGCCAGCCAGCGCTACTGCTGGGCGTGGGTTCAGCAGTGGCGCTTGCGAGTGCTAGACCAACGAGGCAGTCTACAATAGGGTAGACCATCTGCGATTCTCATTATATTTTGACCGCTCAGTCATTTAAACTCTTTTTTAGGGTTCCGTACTTCAAAGGTAAGCAACGGGACCCTATTACTAAGCCTCTGCTGTCCGTCCGTCCGACCATCCGTTCATGCGTCCGTACGTCTATCTGTCAGCGGGCTGTATCTCATGATCCGTAATAGGTAGACAGTTGAAGTTTGCACAGAATGTGTATTTCTGTTGCCGCTATAACAATAAATAATAATGGTACGGAACCCGCCATGCGCGAGTCCGACTCGCACGTGGCCGGTTATTTATTTAAACAGGCAAAAGTTACTAAAGACGAAAACAGCAAAAACAACTGACAGTCTCTCCCAAACAAAGTCCAAACAAATTCAATGACTTACGCCAAATCCTATTAATTTACATGCAAATTGCGTAAGAACTTGTTGAAGAAGACTTCACAAAGTTGGACAGAACACTGGCCAAACTTCGGGTCCCTATGTCTCCAACTAAGTAACGTTCGCCCCTCGTCACGTGTCAGGGGAAGACCGCAAGGCCCAGGATGTGCCCCAAAAATTGGTTTTCGGCTCGCCAGGGCGTAAGATTAATTTACTTATATGAGGCAACACTAAGTTAGTTAGGAGAAATGTTCGTGTTGACGCTTTGATTTTATTAGTTGGATCATAAACTCATTAGGGAGTCTTGTTCATTTTGTGAAAGAGAGAAATCTGATCTAATGAAGTTACTCGTCTTTTGTTTTATGATTTATGTAGACAGTAAAATACATATGAGCACAACTTGTTAACTTTTTGAGTCTCTCTCTCTCTATCTCTATCTGCTTAGCTTACCTTTTACCATTTAGGGTCAGCTCCCAGTCTGACCAAATAATAACGGAACGAAGGAGCCTGGAACACACGACACAAGGAATCCTAGTGTGAGTATCAGGAACAATGCATTGAATGTAATTTCTTCAACAATAAATTATTCTTATTCTTGGCATTATAATCAGTATTTACCTGGAGTGACGCCTATATAGGGTGTAAACAGACCCTTCACGGAGCCGTCAACCACGCATTATGTACATCAAACTAAGTAACTTTACGTAAAAATTATTGCTGGGATCAACTTTTTCTTTGGGGTGAAAAATCACGTTTTACGGTAGGACTCGATGGAAAGCATTCAAAGGATTGAATAGTACGGGGATCGTGGAGGTGTGTAAAGTAAAAATCTTACATTAAAAACATGTATTTAAAAAAAAAAACTTGTGAAACAGTTGGAACTTTGACCCCCAATATCTCCGTAACTAGAAGGTTCCCAGGTATGGTCTAGAACAAAATTATCGCAAAGACGGGGAGAACAAGTGCCTTTCGGTTATGTTAAGGGTCTATTTACACCCTCTATGTCCTCGAAAACCCAATTACTAAGACAGGTAGACTTTCAGGCTTCTGACTACTTCTCACTACTATTGAAGATCTACAAATGACAGTCGGGACCAACGGCTCAACGCGCTGGCGAGGCACGTAGGGATCTCAATATGGTCGGGGATAGTGCAAATCCGCGAATCTACCATACGTAAAGTGCGCGTATCTGCACTACGTGTAGGTTTACAGGGGAAGGTTTTTAATTTCAACGATTTTTGACTTTGAATAGTAACAATTCATGTGTTCTATGTATTGTTAAATACATAGAACACATGAATTGTTACTACCTACTACCGACATGCGGCAGACGTGACCAGCCCGGTCACGTCTGCCGCGTGTCGGAGGAGCAATGGTGAAAAATTACCACTCAGTGGATACCAAATAGCAGGAAACGACAACGTGGCAGGCCCAGAAGGAGATGGCGGGATGAGCTGGAGTCTTTCGCAAAGGATTGGCCTACAATCGCACTACACCGCGAAATGTGGAAGGAGGGAAAGGAGGCCTTTTCCCTGCAGTGGGACGATATAGGCTTATAATAATAATAATGTATTGTTAACAGTAGAAATCTATTAAAGTCATTAATTTAGTCGCTACGACGATGCGTAATTGAAATTGGCTACATTTGTCAGATACGCGGAATTATCCAATGCTAGGTCCGCGAATTGCACTATCCCCGACGATATATAATTGACGGACACCTTTTCATGAACCGATAGGAAGAATAGTTCAAACCAAAACCTTCCTTCGAGTCATGCATCTGCTCCCATTTAGCCCCGAGCCCCTTTCTACCGAAGTTACCAAGAAATTGAATTATTCTATAGTCACTGGAAACCCACTCTGATCGTAGACACTACGATCGCTTCGCAGCGTGTTGTTCATGCATATTTTCATGCAAGTACACCGGATGCGAGCAAGCGGGAAATTACATTTTCAGTACAATAAATCACTAGTGCAAACAGCAGGAAGATTTTTAATATAAAAACTAGACTGGTTTACTATGTTTCTAGAATCAAAAGTAAAGTAAGTGAAGTCGACCTGAGCGTTTTCGGTTATGGCGGCGAAACTCAGCGGAGGCTAACCATTGACTATACTTAAAAATTAAATTTAAAAAAACCCCCATCGCAACAAAGAAAAGTGAACAAACATTTGAAAAGTCCATAAAATGGCTGAGCCGGTTTTGATAAAACATGTCTAATTGTAATAATATACACATCATGCCCTTTCATTTGATACCCCACTTGGGTATATTTGAAAATATTCGATTTTTCATACCCACTTTCATCCCCCATAACTAGTAAATAAATGGCTGACCGATGTTGATAAAACATATCTAAGAACCATCGCCAAGAAACTAACTTTCAAATAAAAAATTGCATCCAAATCGGTTCACTCTTTTAAGAGCTACGGTGCCAGAGACATTGCGGTCAAACTTATAACACCCCTCTTTTTGCGTCGGGGGTTAAAAACAGTAATCATGCGAGTTACTTGGTGGTTCTTTTCCATACCAAAGAACTCGAACCGTGCATCTAATTTCCACCATGATACTCGAACCGTAAGCTTAATAAATAAAAAATGGTTTGACGTTTTATCAGTGCCTATGTAGATTCATTCATTTTACCAGCATTTTCCCAACTATGTTAGGTTCGGCTTCCATTCTAACCGGATGCAGCTGAATATCAGTATTTTACATGGAGCGACTGCCTATCTGACCCCCACAACCCAGTTAGTACTGGGTAATACGATACCCCTTGATTAGACTGGTTGTCAGACTTTCGAGCGAGTACCTGTAACGACTGCGAAAGATCTACATTTGACAGCCGGGACCAACGGCTTAGGGTGTTACCACACCAATTGATCGATCGTCGATCGAGACCATCGATCGATGCTAGAATGGATAAGTCGACTTCGATCGACAGTTTCTACTCCACCAATCGATCGATTGGTGTGGTAACGCCCTTAATCTACTTTTAGATGCACGGAGGAAACTCAGTAAGTAATGAGTGGTCCATCCACGGACCAACCTAGAAGTGTCTATGTAGATTATGCGCAACAAAATAATTTGATTTGATTTGACGCAAAAAAAAAAGTGCAAAAGTGTATGCTTGAACACAGGTACACTCTCCCTTCCCTCACACCCGTAGTTCAAAATGCAGGCAAGCAACAAAACTCTCACCCACAGCAGAAACTTAAAAACAAAGTCACATCAAACCCGACAGGTGACACAAACGCCAAAAAACTAGGCCACGGGAAATCCGAGCCACAAAGTTCATAGCGAACGTCACTCCTCACACCCTCCCTTACGGCACTCCCCTGCAAAAACTAACAAAGGAGACAGCCCTAGAAAAGATATAAATGACTCCCAGTCCCATAGCCCTCGGAGCAAAAACTACACAAAACCTAGATAAGCTCTATGATAAATGTTGCCAGACAAAATAAACTTAATTTTCATTCAAAATTTCGCACGGAAACTGTGAAACTGTATTGTATAAGAAGTGAATACGGTCGCTTGTGGAATCGCTAAAAACAACAAAGAGTTGGGATGTAGAAGCTTGCTTTACTGGAAGCGACAGTAGAATCTATGCAGGTTTGAGGTAGAAATAAACCTTTTCACTGTTTATTTGAAATAGATATAATAACATCACACCAGCAATTCTCCGAAGGGTTATATAGAGGTGTGCCTACAGTGAACTCACAATGTATAAGTTTTGTTTAGTTTAAGTTCCATATTAATAGGGACAAGCCTATTGTAATACATCAATTCCGGGCTGCTACTAACAAGATATCATAGAAAAATCCAATAGTAATAAAACTGTCCGACCTAGGAATCAATATTTCCAGCTCCTCATGATCAGCAGTGGCTTTTCCTTGTGGAGTCAATTTGAATATGGAAAATAATATGATGACGAAAAACTTAAAAATCGACAGTCTTAAACTTACTTTACCTTTGAAAAACAAAACTGTCCTGCAATTTTTGATAATTATTAATAAATAAACTAAACTAAACTATGCATACTCATTTTAGAGTGATTTTATTGATAATTTTATTTAATGATTTTTCAATGATTTTAATGATATTTCAATGATTTTAATGATATTTTAATGATATTTTAATTTTTATATATTAGATTACTTTACTGTTTTTATTCATCTCAATTTATTATTTTTATTGTTTATGGGTAGGTTGCCGGAATGAAAACACAATTTATTTAACGTTTTTATTTTATTTATTAAACAGGGTTATCTGAGGATGAATCCATTCGAGCAACGACTAACTGATTCCCAGCAAAAAAAAAAGAGATTGGATAGCCTAAATACCTTCGTCAAATATTCGGTTCACCTGACCGGCAACGGTCACTCCTTTCACGAAATCGAAATTTCCAATTGAAGGATTACTACCTTTAATCGACCTACAGTTCCTTCGAAGTAATTTTACCCTTTTTTTTTTTTTTTTTAGTATGGGAAATCATCAAATGACCCCTCCCACTCTGGGCGGAGTGGAAGGGAGTGTCAGACTTTTGTACTGACTAAAACCCATCCATGTTCCTTCTTTGCCCATTGTGTTCCAGGGCCGCGGTATCTCTTTCGAACAGTCCCGCAGCCCTGGCAGGCATCGGCCCATGCGGACCCCTACGTGGTTGCTGACATCTCTTTGAGGCGCGCGTGGAACACGAACGCGCCGTCGACACGGCCTGTCGTCATAAGACGGCCGGACGGCGAGCTAGCCCATAACTCGCCGTCCACAGGCCAAGTAATTTTACCCCTGACAGCTGCATTCCAACAGAAACCTTATTTAAAGTAAATAAAGCTCACTATAATTTTGACAGACTTGTCAGTGATAGCAACCAACGGCTCCGTCGTAGAATGAGTACTTCGCAAAATGTGCACATTTTATTGAAAAAGGTTTTAAAATAAATATCGCACATTTTTTTATAATTAATTAACAGACATAAGACAATATCAGGCACTCCTGCAGAAACAAAAATCATGTAAACAAATATACCTGATATTGTCTGTGCACCAATTGCGAAGTGCACGTTTTTTTATCAGTGCACAATCTACGACGGAAACGGAACTACAACCTTATTGATACAAGCATAAAGACCATTGTAATTTTGACAGCGATTCGAGGGCAGAGAAATTAAAAGTGAAAAGACTCTACTGTTAGAAATACCGCTTACTTCTTTTGACAGTTCAAAAATTAATGTTGCCGCAGTTAAAAAGTAATAATCTATTTACAAAACAGAACGGGCTTAAATGGGATATGGAAATGCGACACAAAATGGCAGACTATTCGGCATTGTGCCAGTACGTTATAATACGGCAATAATATTTGACGATATAACAGTTAACATAAATTAATACAATAATTGGGTAATCGATGTTAATACATGTATGAGAGTACATATAGTCGTAAAAATGTCACTCGCTGAGGCGGGTTAGGGGAAGGTCGTTGATTGATATACGAAATGAACTAAAATCTACTTGGTATGGACACTACAGACTACCTGCAATATTGTGTCACACTACGCAAAATATCAACATTTTATACCTGATTTTTGGATGGTTTATAAATAAAAAATATTTATCTATCTCGTGATTGGTCTATGGGTGATCATTGCTTGGGCAAATCAAGACAATCCAGGTCTAAAAATCAGACAGTAGCCTAAAAAACCTGTCGAAACCATGAATATAGACTTACTGAATTGCGAGGTTTAATCATATTGCTGTGCGTATAAAATGGAGTTATATAGAAAGAATTCGCAGCCATTTTACGAAAACAGAGCAGTAAAAAGCAAAAATATACATATCGAAAAAAAAGCAAAAAATCCGGCCAAGTGCGAGGCGAACTCGCGCGTAGTTCCGTACCATCGTAGTAGGGGGAGCCCCCTTTAATTTTTAATTTATTTTATTATTTGTTGTTATAGCGGCAACAGAAATACACATTCTGTGAAAATTTCAACTGTCAGAACTATTTTTCTACGGATCATGAGATACAGCCCGCTGAGAGACAGATGGACGGACAGCGGAGGCTTAGTAACAGGGTCCCGTTGGTTACCTTTCGGAAACGGTACCCTAAAAAAGCGAAAATTGAGTCATGTAGGATACACATACATAAATAACATCTACCAAACCAATGTTCTTGAAGAGAAACCAAAGCACACGACACAAAATCTCTTTTCGTTTTTCCATATTGAAGCACCTAATCATTCATGCATGGCGTTTGTCTATACGCACCTGACCTTTAACCTAAAAAAAAAACATCAGAGCGGTAATCCCGAAGAAAGAATTCTCCAGAACGTAATACAGATCAGATTTCCAAAGGTTTTCCAAAACTTTTATAAAAGAATTCGTTCCATTAAGGATTACTTAAAGCGAACTTAACACCGTGATTCGGATTTCGTCTTTTTCCCCACTAGGCGTTAAAATAGCTTTTTACGCCTGACTACTTCTTTAGGCTTTGATGAAAACAACAATGGAAGAATAATTGAAAGATTTCTGGAGTCGAGAATTCAAATTTCTTTTCGGGGCGTCTATTATCTAGTTTGTTTTCTCAACACTTTGACCTAACTTTATCTAGATTTTGACGTCTTTAGTAAGATTTTATTTTAGCATAAATCCTTGATAGTTGGCAAGCCTGCCAAAATATAGATTTGGTTTTTGTATCACCTAGTTACTGAATTCAAAAACATTACTATTCAAATTAGAAAAGAAAAAAGGCAGGCTTTGAATAAAAAATATGAACTTTTGTAATATTACTGTTGGTTGATAACATATAATTTAAGTCTAATCTTTGTAAGCAATTCAAACTTAACTATAACTGCACTATTTTATTAGGTAAGCCTGTGATGATAGTGGTATGTGTTTTAAATAAATAAATAATAAATAAAAAACACATCTTTAATGGCTGAGATGAATGAATAAATAAACGACAGCCCAGTCAAGGAAGTGTATTCGTTACATCTGACGTACAGTACATTCAAATATAGTTCAAATTCTGTTACTGTTAGTCTATTTCATCCCTCTGCTGGGGAAATGCCTCTTCCCATGACTTCCAAACCCTTCGATCCAGGGCCAATGTGGACCACTGGTCGTTGATTTTGTCAAGCTCATCCTGCTATCTCCTGCAAGGTCTACCGCGTCGCCTTCTGGCTGTGTGGCTTCTGATTATAAAATAATAAGCAATCACTACGCAGTCATTTATGGCCATCGCTGTTTTCTTTTACATCTAGAAAATCATACATGTTTTAAGGCCTCGAATCAATTTAACTGAATTCACAAATGTCTTAGATCCTAGTTCAACAAAATTCATGGTCACAGATATCACCCCATTTCGCTACACTGCCTCGTTGATCCAGTGGTCGTATGCGCGACTGCTGAACATGAGGTCCTGGGTTCGATTCCCAGGTCGAGCAAAGTGATATTGGGATTTTCCACCAGAAATTTCTCAGTAGCAGCCGCGGAGCCTGGATTTTGCTCCTGGATGATGGCAATAGGCTCGTCCCCTATTATATGGAACTTAAAAATAACGGGCGAAATGTGGGTGTACTATACGGTTAGGCAGAGGTGTACCCAACACCTCTGCCTAACCCAGGCGTGATGTTGTGTGTTCGCTATATCCCATCCAGGACCTACTAGGTCTTTGTATCGGACAATATTATCCAGCACAGTTTCAGTGCAACAAATGATATTGTGGAAGCACAATACCATTATAAAACTATAAAGCGGCTTGCAAACTCGCTACAGCTTCCCATCGGATTTTAGGACACCGCTCAACAAAAGATGGAAGAAAATAACATTGGAATGGTCCTCGGGTACAAAGATTGTGTTTTCTGCTTGTGTTTATCATTGTGGCATATTTATGAAATACAATATGTTAACGGGCCCTTCACGAAGCCGTCAAAAAAGCATTCTGTACATCAAACTAAGTAACTACGCAAAAATTATTGCTGGGAATCGCCTTTTTTTTTGGGGTGAAAAATCACGTCTTACGGTAGTACTCAATGCACTCACAACATTGTGCTGATGGATGTATTGAGTAGTACAGGGGTCATGGAGGTATTTAATGTAAAGTTGTAATATTAAAACTTGTATTTAAAAAAACTTTGATGCTCTAAAGTGTCCATATCATATCCATAAATGTGACCACACCCATGAGATATAAATCAGAAGCTGTATAAAGAATGAATTATATTGTATATTACCTACGATACATAATATGTAGACGAATGGTGATATTGTTCAGCTTTGACACGTAGGACCAAAATTCATAAGTCTCATATCGCAATATAACATCAGTCCTAAGATATAAAGCTGGAATTCAATAAATATCACAAAGCCAATAAAAGTACGGTTCAGAAAACAATCTGTGTTATATCAAACGAAAGACATGAGAGCTACTACTAAAAGTGGGTGTTAGGCAAATCACCTTCATCATTTCAGCCGAAAGACGTCCACTGCTGAACATAGGCCTCCCCCAAGTGTCGCCACATTGACCGGTCCCGTGCGACTCGCATCCAGCGGATCCCTGCAACCTCATCAGTTCATCGGTCCACCTAGTAGGAGGCCTTCCAACGCAACATCTTCCGGTTGACGGTCGCCACTTCAGAACTTTTCGGCCCCATCGGCCATCCGTTCTGCGAGCAATGTGCCCTGCTCACTGCCACTTAAGTTAGTTAGGAAAATACAGGAAAACAATTGTCCTGTAGACCGAAATATCTGCATTTGACAACCGTAACAAAAGTAGATCTCCAATTTAATAAACTGTCAAAGAAGACCAGCCATCCGGTCATAAGGACCAAAATCGTAATTAATATGCAGACAGGCTTTCGAAAACTTATTTAGACTACTAATTAAATCTATTCCCAGCCATAAACCTCTCTCATATCTACAGCGACAATTCACTTCAGCAAATTTTTTCACACCTAAAATCAAAACTCAAACTATCATTTTTCATCCAGGTTTAAACCAGAACATGATTTATTACGAACATTCGCCGGTAAATATTTAACATGTCAGAACCTAGCCACATTCATCAATCAATCAGGAGTAAGCCTAGTTTTCGGTCTAACTCAGTGAATTTTGGTGATATTTCACCTAGCTGAAGTATCTTTTGAGTCAAATATGTGGGTGGTGAACTGGTTAACTTTGTCAATCAATCATTCTAGTATATCGGAGGCCACAGATGGACATGATTATGTATTTCTGAAGCTAAGACAAGTATTTATCAGATTGTGAGTCTAGCAAAGTAAGATGGGAATACTGATATTGGTATCTTGGGTTTTTTCTCTGTTAGAGCCCAATTCATTGTCACCCCATTCACAGTCATTGTGCTGTGATGATCATACATAATATTGTTAGGTTTGAGGTTTTTCCTGGTTATGTTTTTAAGATAGGTAGTTAAGTGAACACTTTTGTATTTTTTTTATTAATAAAGGAACTCATACAAAACAAAAAAAAAATTAAAATAAATTCATTGTCTTAGACTTCAAGAAAGATCGCTCATTTAAAGCAATGATTGGTCGATGCATGCCTGACAGATATTTCTCGAGGGCATGTAAAGCCAAGTCAGAGGCCAAAAACTCTGACACCAGGTTAGGCACTGACTACACGATAAAGTAAGAAGATTGGTCGGCATAGTTTAACACACATCTTACATAATTAACTGCGGATAAAAAAGTTTTAATAATGAAACATCATTGCAACAGAAGTATAGCTTCACCAAATGAAACCAACCCCTACACGACTAAACCTGCGACAAAATAATCGCAGCGACAAATCGGCGCTTTAAACCTAGCCTTAATCCAACTTAGAACTTCACAGTCGCATCAGGGGCTCTCACTTAGCGTTCTGTTTTGCACTTCTTCCCGCTACAATTTTAATGAGATATTTTTCTCTTTCCAATTTAATAAATGACTGTCATGAAAACTATCGAGTGCTTCGAAAACAGATCCGGTTTAAAAAATATTGAATGAAAGTGAATGGACACTGTTTGCGATCTGCGAATGAAAAGGAAATTATAAAAGTACGGAAAATATTTATTTCACATGAGACAGATATTGATAAGTTGAAGCTTTTTATTTTAACCTTTAGTTCGGATGATTATTGAACCGCTTTGTAAAGTAAGTAATATGTTTTTAGCTCATTATCTGCATAGCCTTTTCCAAACTATATTGGGTTCGGCTTCCAGTCTAACCTGATGCAGATGAATACCAATATTTTACATGAAGCGACTGCCTATCTGACCTCCACAGTCCAGTTAGTACAGGATAATACGATTTTAGGTCACTGGCTACCTGTTAGGACTGTCAAAATGACAAATGACAGCCGGATTCAACGGCTTAACGTGCTTTCCGAGGCACTGCGGAAACTTTGTATGTAAAGGGTGAGACACCCATCAACAAACCAACCCAGCCAAGCGAGGCTTAACCTGAAGATTGATCCGAGTGGTTGATATTATTGAGTAATATTTTTTTTAAGATCAAAACAAATCGATGTTACTTTCTTTCTCAATGCCATAATTAGTTATTTTCTGGGAGACAAGCATACTGAGGAAACAAAGACATTATCTATACACATAATGGCTTATTAAGTAGTGATTTATAACGCTTTCTTGTTACCAATACTTCCATCTCTTTTCCACAGCTGGGTAAAGGCCTCCACCATAGTCTTCCACTCTTCTCTCCGTATTCTTTGGCCCATCTCTCAAAAACGCCTGTAAGTCGTCACGCCAGCGTTTTCTAAGCTTCCCTCGGCGAGAAAGCCCATCGGTCCTGAAGCATTCTACTGACATACTTTCATCTACTTCACAATTAACTCAACATAGACAAAATCGAAGCAAGTGGCATTCTATAGTGTCTGCCTACCCGTATGGGTAAAAGGCGTGAGTTTACGTTTACCAGCATATCAAAACCATTAAAAGCTCTCAAAACGGCTATTATTAATCCAGCCTAAGAGCTTTTCCGATATCAAAATATTAACCAACACTGAAATAATCCTAAAACCGACCAATAACAAAGCGATTGTCAGTAAATTAAAAATCAATTCTCTAATACGGGTCCAGTAGGCAATAATAGCTCTGTTACAACGGCCAGGGTACGCTTGGGCTATTACGAGCTATTTAATAGACACCGAATAAAACACTAGGTGAAACGATTTTAGTAGGGCGCGTGTTACACCGCAGTGTAATGTTAAAAAGGCCTTGAGTTCAGAGATGTGAAAGGCGAGCTCGTTTTATGCTGTGGATTAGAGGAATCGGTGCTTTGTTTAATTCTTTTGAGGCGAATTCGACCTGAATCGTTATCGGATACACGGTGTAGTACATCGTATTCACGTATTTTCGCGTATTTTTAGAGATTCCTGCGTACCAGTGGTTCACTTGCTGGAATGTCCAACGTGTGCCCCGTCTACACTTTACTGACGATGACGCTGCGATTAACGTGGCGATCTGAGCCTAAGCTATTTGATAAGAGGATAAAAGCAAAGATCAACAAAGACTTGATTTAATAGAACGTATAGAATAAATATTACGCTGAAACTCCGTGGAGGCAGATTGCAGGTTAATAAATATACCTACCTACAGCCAACAGCAACAAATGCTCGCTCCTCATCAATTTGGCTCCAAATTCTATAGCCCCCTAGTTAAAGCATATTTATTACCGACAGCGATTGCAGAACAAATTCACGCCAATTTAGATCGTTGTTACAATACGGTGTAACAGCAGCCCACATTAAAACGTTTTCCCATTAACCTGTGAAGGAATTAAAGCGTCCGCGTGTGTGTATGTGCCTTTATATAGCGTCGCTTTGTTTTACTGTTCCCCTGGTACGTGGGACATGACATGGATTTGTTAATATGATGCTGGTACTGTTTGATGTATGAGGTTTATGTAGGTATATAAAGGACAGGTTTTTTTTACGGGCTTTTCGACCTGTCAAGATCGGAAGAAAAACTCTCTTCTGTATGTACCGGTCAAGGAAATTAAAGGATCATCAAATTGGCAGACTACATTAATTTGACCTGTTATAAATCTTTCCATACAGCTGTCAAAGAAAAGTAGTAGTCAATTTGATTATCAGTTATTTTACTTTTTCCTAAGCGCAATGACAATATAATGTTAACTTGGCTGCCTGTACGCTAACTTATAAAGTTTTCTCTAGGTTTCTGTGTAGTAAACCGCAATCAAGCAAATCAATTTGAAACCAAATCTTCATCTACCGAAGGACCATTCGCAATCCGGCTCCAAGGACCAACCATAACACCATGATGAATAAACCATGAAAATATTATCAATTCCCAGCCTACGGGGCACGACATTATATGGTAATTCCCTCTCAGGCAATTTGGTCAAATCTCCTGAAAATTACGAGTGGGGGCCTAAAGGTGACAATTTGTAACCTTGTCACACTGAGACCTTAATTCAGTTTATGAACTATAACTGAATAAGTATGTCTGCCTGGTTTATGACATGTAGTGGGAATAATATTTGGGTTGTCTGTCCGTGTGTGTTGAGAAAAATCTATCATCATCATCATCATTTCAGCCGAAAAGTCCACTGCTGGACATAGGCCTCCCCCAAGAAGGGAGGTTTTGCCATAATCGCCACGCTTGGCAGGCGGGTTGGCGATCGCAGTATGGTTGAGAAAAATCTATATTGCCAAATAACTGAATCTGTCAGTCTGTCTTCCCCCCCCCCCTGTCACGCCTAAATCGCTGAACGAATTTTGGTACGATTTTTATCCCGGTAGTAAATTCCGAGCCCAAAGCGAACGACGCCGCGAGCAAAATCGGCATGTTAAGGTAACGAAAACAAAGACAGGCAGACAGACGGACAAAGATCCATTCCCACTTATAATTATTAGTAATAGATAGTAGGGCTACACAATGTAGAACACAATGCACTGCAATGCAGCGAGGAAGCAATCACGCAGTCTGCGAGCTTCGTATCTTAGACATATGCTAACATATGCTTAATTCCTAACATACCAGCACACGGATGTGTATTTGGTAACATAACTTAAGCTGTTAGAGCTGACCTACATGATGACTAGGTTGAAGGAAGCTGGATCGGTCCACTCAAATCTACTGTGTACTAAAGTTGAAAGTACTTTTCAGAAGTTTTCTTATAGCTTTTGATTGTTTTAAACAGACGATGTTACAATAATAATAGAATACTCTAGACACGATTTCTAGAAAGATTATAGGTGCGGTCAAGCCGAGTGAGCCGCGGACTTTGACAGCTAATATATAGTCACCATCGAATCAAGTTACCACAAACTGTCAAATAGTGTCATTCGATTTTGAACTAAACCATCAACATTTTATGGTTTAAAATCATTTGGAGAAATTTCACAGTTTGTGGTAAGTTGATGTTATGGCGACTGTACTGAACTATCTACCGGTCAATCAGCACAAGACAACTGAAAAATCTAAGCAAACTCGCGCGAAAAACTGGTATCCACATTAAATTACACATCTTGTTTGTACGTGAAAGAACACAGATTTTTTGCTTAACGTATTATGCCGACGAGACTTTATGGGTAAGAACGGAATCTCTGGAATGGAATAGACTGGTATTCTGGGTGGAATTTCGCTCTGCCCATGCATTCTGGTGTCGTACATTCATTAATCTTGCGAGAAATATATGAACACGATCGTTAGAAGATTTAGGTGCTGTAGGTACGTTTACAGAGGTATTTGCAACTGCTTTCGATAATTCGTTGTTTGGGATTTAGCTTCGGTAAAGAAAATTGTTATCTAAAGTATAATATGTTTTTATGTCCAACAACGGTCTACATACACCCTTAACTAAGTACTTATAAATCTATAACAAAAATGCTAACTATACATATAAAGGTAGATACGGTCACCGTGAAAATAAGACTCAAGTTCATCACTTTTACAAATTGCAAATAAATAACATAGCATCGCAACACGCCTGTATTTCAACGAAGGGTTAGGCAGAGGTGTTTAGCCATTGTACACCCACATTTCACCATTGCAAAATAGCAAGAAATGGCCTTCAAACCAAAAAAAAAAACCTCATATATGATAATAAGAAAACAATAAGCTCATATTCCAATTATTATCCCCAAAACAACCTAATAATGTAAAGTATAAATAATAATACCTTTCTACCCAGAAAATACAGGGTGTTCTACATAAGGGTCTCAACACACTGGAATTTGTCAGCGAGGCGATTGTTTAACGCACTCGCTGTGTGTGCGTAGCGAATACTCCAAGTGTGCGCAACGTCTTCGCTGCGTTTGTGTGACGAGAGCAATTGACGGGAAAGCACAAAGGAGAGCGAGACAAGCGAGTGTACAATATTGTAAAAGCGTAATGTGGGACGCCTTCTGGCTTGGTGGATCGACGATCTTTGCAAGGTGGCTGGTAGCAGCTGAATATGTTCCCAGGAATTGAATTGAATGGCTTGCGATTAAAGAGGCCTACGTCTAGCAGTGGACTGCTGTAGGCCTATGATGATGACCAGTTGAGGCTAGTTCGCTTTCAACAAATCACTCCTGTGATGTGCAAGCAACAGAATAGGCAGGACACGATATCAAGTGTCCCATCGTATGTAGGGAAACACCACATTTACACTCCAGGGCAAAGTCATCTATGAATCTCCACCTGAACAGGTTTTCCTTGCTTGATAGGACGCTACTGAAATTGCCAAACTCGTCGTCAAATTTTGGGCTGACTCAATTTAAATTGTCATTGAAACGCTAAGAAGAAATCGCTGGAAAAACGCTGCTAAATCGTCAGTGTGATACCGCTCTAAGAAACCCACCTTACCTTTAGTTTCAAAGGGGCTCCAAATCTTAATTTTCGCGAACGCTCAAGGGCCCATTCCCGCTATGGTTTGTGGGTTAAAGGTATTTGTGACAACGAACACCTCCGGGCGACAAAGCTATATAGTTTTATAGGCTCTCTGTAAACTATACGGGGGATTTAATTAAATAAGGTGGGCGGAGGTGCGAACAAAAAGGGATGTGTTATTTTGAATATGTTGTTCAAATATTAAATTTTGTGAGAGGATTAAAAAACAAACAAATTTTAACTACATCCTGATAGCCAGTAGTCAGTGATAGTAGTGTGACCGTCGGACTGCCAATTCATAGGTCTTGAGTTCGAACTCAAGGCACGCATCTCTGATTTTTCGGATTCATTTGCGTATTGTATAAGTCTGGATTTATGCCCGATTGATGGCAATAGGCTCGCCCCCTATTACATGGGATTTAAACCTAACTAGCGAAATTTGGTTGTACACCTCTACCTAACCATTCGGGGATTACAGGCGTGATGTTATGTTTATTGGCGTTTTGAAGCGTACAAGTTCTGCGAATATTACTATGGTTATTTTGAGCATGTTAAAGGTAGGAATAATATGTACATTTATAATCCGACCTCCTTGTTCCTATAGCCAGCGACGGTGTGCCACAGTGTAGGAACGCAAGTTATTTACACCTCCCCAAATTGTCTAATCATTTTACTGTTTTTGACGTAGTTTAGATGTTTACGTTGTAAAGTGCTCGCAATTAACGTTGTACGGAAATAGTTACTGGAATACCGGTTAAATTGATGTTTGTTTTGATGGGAATTAAATTAAATTGTACAAAAATTTCCTGTTTTGAATGGGCATTTTAAAATATCCTGATGAAATACAAAACGACTAATGACAGCAGCACGGGTCAATCTCCAAGGTTAAGCAGTGCTTGCCTAAGTCAGTCCGGTCCAGTGGATGGGTTACCATCATTACATACCAAGTTTCCTCCGTGCAGCGGAAAGCACAGTCCCGGATTTGTAGATCTTTGACAGTCGTGACGAGTAGTCAGCAGCCCAAAAGTTTGACAACCAGTCTTACCGAGGAGTAGCGTATTCAATTGCTGTAATGTGAAAGTCAGATAGGCAGTCGCTCCATGTAAAATACTGATATTCAGCTGAATTCGATTAGACTTGAAGCCGACCCCAACATAGTTGGGAAAAAGCTAGGCAGATGATATTTTTAAACTAATTAATATTTATTATAACAAAAAATGCCACGGAATCTACCTATCTTAAAGATAAGTTATCATCATCATCATTTCAGCCGAAAGACGTCCACTGCTGGACATAAGCCTCCCCCAAGTGTCGCCACATTGACCGGTCTAGGGGGGTTTTGCCATAATCGCCACGCTTGGCAGGCGGGTTGGCGATCGCAGTATGGTTGTTATAAAACACAGAGAACGCTGCTGCCCATTCTCTGGTAAGTCCCTTAGTCGCCTCTTACGACACCCACGGGAAGATATGGGATGGTGCTATTCTTTACGTCCGGACACCATACAGAACAGAAGATAAGTTATATTATGTACTAAATACACAGCAATGGTAAAACCCAAAAATTTTAAATCAAAGTCTTAAAACCTGGTATCGCTAACTTACAACTAAGAATAAAAAGTAGCTAATCGATTCAATTTACTCCGAACAGCAATTTGTGTTGCCATTATAATAAACAACAGTCATCGAACTTTATCAGATAATAGCGATCAAGTTGCCAGTAATAAAAACGATCCTTATTTTGAGCGAAAAATATTATGTCATCCCAGGAGACAGAACAGAAAATTAGATATGAAATCAAAATGGTGAACATATCACATAGATAGGTTTCATATAACTTGATATAACATAGATTTCGTATAAATGCTCGGGGCTAAATTAAGATATTTCTGTGAGAGTAGTATTTCTCATAGATTAGGTAAGTCCCGATGGTTACTGATGTAGGTATTGTGCATTTTTATGTGCTTGTACAGAGCCCTGATGTCCAACTCGAGGGAGGACGACATTCAGTGTCGGATCGCGACGGAGTTGAGACGTCTTGGAACTGTACCCGATTCATTGTGCCCCGTGTTATTGTGTTAAGTTGTAATCTCAAGTAATTCGTTAGTTTTGCTAGAAATAGTGTATTGCAGTACGAGCCTAACGGAGTAAATTCTGACATATACGACATTTATAAAATGTTATACAATATTATCTTTACTGGTGGTAGTTTTATCTAGTTCTTTTTTGTCATTTCCCTACGTAATATAAAAAACTACGTACATAGGAAAAAAGATACTCGTAGAAAACCTCTTTTTTTAAGGCGGGTAATAAACAGAAGAACGAAAAAAAAATTTTGGCTAATGTAGCCACACCCATAAACGGTGTATTTTAGTGTAGGGTTTCTTTAATATAACTGTTTCATAACACTATTTAGTTTTCATTGATTTACACAGAAATTACACATAGCTCAATTGATTGGGCCAATTTCCCGGAATTTTCAAACATTCAATCATCATCTGCCTAGCCCTTTCCCAACCATATTGGGGTTGGCTTCCAGTCTAACCGGATGCAGCTGAATACCAGTATTTTACATGGAGCGACTGCCTATCTGACCTCCACAACCCAGTTAGTACTGGGTAATACGATACCCCTTGACTGGTTGTCAGACTTTTCGGGCCACTGACTACCTAACGACTGTCAAATATCTAAAAATGACACCCGGGACCAACGGCTTAACGTGCTTTCCGAGGCACGGAGGAAACTCGGTATGTAATGGGTCACCCATCCACAGACCAACCTATGCAAGCACAGCTTAATCATTTTCAAACATTCAATACTGGTACCAAACACCACATATTTAAATTAAAAATCATGTTTCAAAAATTTTGTAACGTAATTTTTTGAAAAAGGCAGTTTTATCAAAACGCCTCCCTATTACATTTCAGGGATTGTGAATTTGATAGTTTAAATGTCTTTTTTTATGGTTTATATTCACGAATTGCTGACACGATTTTATGCTGAAATATTTAGCTATATTTCATAACCAGATCAAATACCGAAACGAAAATGCAAAACAAAATAAAAAACCGTTTAAAATGCTAAAATCTACAACCGTTGAAAAACAACATATTCTATTGATTTTATTAATAAAATAAACTACATTTCCGTCCGCTAGAGAAAAAATACCAAAACGGTCTCATCTTTATAATTTCTATTAAACTTAAAAAACACGAACATTGCTGGAGGCAAAAACGATAACGTTTTATTACTTTCATTCGCAGACTGGATTAAAAAGTCTTAAAAAATGTCTCTTTATTATTTCTCTAACTATACTAGTTTAGAAAAGTGATAAAATCAGGAAATCGTTATTGGTCTTGGTATCAAAAGCGCGACTGTCGAGAGTGAAGTTCAATTCTTAACTAAATCGTGAGGCTATCGACAGAAGCATTCAATGACTATTTCATGAAAAAGTCATTCATCATCTGCCTAGCCTTTTCCAACTATATTGGGGTCGGCTTCCAGTCTAACCGGATGCAGCTGAATAACAGTATTTTACATGGAGCAATTGCCTATCTGACCTCCACAACCCAGTTAGTACTGGGTAATACGATACCCTTTGGTAAGACTGGTTGTCAGACTTCGGGCCTCTGACTACCTAACGACTGTCAAAGATCTACAAATGACAGCCGGGATCAACGGCTTAACGTGCTTTCTGAGGCACGGAGAAAATTCGGTATGTAATGGGCGGTCACCCATCCACAGACCAACCTATGCAAGCGCGGCTTAACCTAAAGATCGGCCCGAGCGGCTGTTATTATTTAGCCACGAGCTCCTCAGACGGTCAGACCTATTATTACCTATAATTTGTTTCGTGACAAGATGTCCTTAACAGTGTTAAAACACTGAACTACAAAGCTACAAAAACATCACTTCCAAGAAATACATCCCCCTCAAGCAATAGTCTTCAAAAGTACGCATGTATAAAAATGATCGATTTTATCCTCTAGGGCTCCAATACCAAAACTCTTTGAATATGTTATTTTTTATGTTATAGGTTATCAAAGCCCTGGACAGAAACAACTGGAAGTCATGGGGAGAGACCTTTGCCCAGCAGTGGGATGACGCAGGCTAACAGTATAAGTGTATAAGTACCAGGGTAGTAGGCAAAGAAGGCAGTGACCTATCTCACGTAAACAGGTTGTCGTCGCCAAAATCACACGTGTAGAATTTCCGATTCGCAAACTTCAACAACAATGAACGACACGCATATTATTATCCCTGTTATTTCACCATGATCGCGACCTTTTTGAGGATTTTGGCATGAAGCTAATGATGATGATGCCTATTAAAGAGGACTATGTCCAGCAGTGTGCTACTGGTTCTACCTGTCTTCACTGAAAGACACGTCCACCCCGGTCTACAGTTCTAACATAACATAACATCACGCCTGTGGGTTAAGCAGTAGTACACCCACATTTCGCCAGTTACGTTTAAGTCCCATTTATCCCGAGCTTATTGCCATCAACCGGGCTCAAATCCAGACGACTTCTCAGTAACAGTCACGGATGACTGTTACTGAGAAATTCGTGATGGAAAAACCCAATAACAGTTTGCCCGACCTGGCAATCGAACCCAGGACCTCATGCTCAGCATTCGCGCTTGCGACCACCATACCAACGAGGCATTCAATTACCAGATCTACGACTAATAAATATCTCACACTTAAATGGAAAAAAATGTTATTCCTAATGATAGTACTTCTAAGACGAATTCTTTCTCTAAAATCTCACCTGCCTCCGCCAACAAATAATCATCATCATCATCATCAAAGTCATAATTTTCCCGGAATCAACCTTTCTTCTGTTTTACTTCAGAGTTCCATCTGTCCTTTATTTGAATGCCATTCAAATACCAGAATTCGTTTAAAAACTCTTCGTTAAGCAAGAAAAATACTCAACTTCACACATACTCACTCAAGACAAGTACAAGTATGAAAGTGGACGAAGCGAGTTTATGTATGTGTCGGATCCGGTCGTTACTACGGACTTGGAATGAATCGCAAGTACGCCAGTGGTGACATCATGCGTGACGCGAGCTACTTACAAGTCTACCCACACCACAGCGTGCTACTACAGAGCCGAGATTTTTTTAAGCTCATGGCGAGGACGACATTCAAGGACTGATCGCAGTGGAGTTGAAACGTCCTGGAACTTTACCCGATTCATTGTGCCCCGTGTTAAATAATAATTTCAAGTAATTTGTTAGTTTATTATAAACAGTGCATCGCACCCAATGTGTTTTCATTGTACGAAACCCATCTTCTGCCCACATGATGTACGAGCCTAACGGAATAAATCCTGACAATCCGACATATGTAATTAGTTAATTTTATACCTAGCGAGATTTCTTCTAAGACTAATTCTTTCACTCAAAACTCTCCTACCGCCACCAAATATGTTTTAGAATCCCACACAAATACCAGGAAATCTTTAAACCCTCCCGAAGATACAAAAATTTTCTCACACATACACCTGCAGATAGTACTCATGGCACTCAATACAAGTACACTGTACAAGAGGGTGTACAGTTCGCGCCACATAATTGGATACGTGGATAAAATGAGCCAACTGGGCCGCGCTCTGATTGTTCTGGGCTTTTTTAATAACAAGCTCACTCGTAGTGGTGAGGAGTTAGGTGGCCTGGATGTGGCAAGGAGGAGATTATTCGGCTTTTCTTTTATATTGGTATGAGGTGTGAGTCATTCATCCATGATTGATAGTAAACAGTATAAAGTACTCTAAATACTGGAGATAGAAAATTTTACTCAAAGGAAACATTCTTTTATTTTTAAAAAGAAATAAATCTGCAATCAAAGATTTTCGAAAATTCGCTTGCCACACTCGGGAATCGAACCGAATAAATTCCAAAAAAATAAAACCCACTTATAAGGATAAAATCTCTCTAATAAACATAATAAATTAAATGAAAGGATAACTATGAAACTTAACTGAATGAACTTAGGGTAAACTAACCAATTAGTTGCTCAAAATGAGCTCCATTGTGTTAGATACATAAATTTATTTTCAATCAGCCCACTTCAGCCGCAATTTCATTGTCACTTCTATACTTTGCTAGGTACTTTCTAGTCGCTTCCAGGTCTCTTTACCTCCTCGTCCCCAGCGCGCGGCCCACCATAGCCCTTTATTGGCCACAAGCGCCTGTAGTCTTCCTTTCTTGTTTAGCACTTTCTATCTGTTATTATATTTTAGTTCGGACGGTGCTTATGTTTCATCTCGGTTTACTGTCTGGAGTATTGTTTGGCTAACTTAGCGTTTGCCGAATGAAAGGAAATGTGTTTAGGTATTTATTATATCGTGGGTATCCTAGTTGGAATGTTTCTTTGTGGGTTTAATTTTGGTTTTGGCTTTCTTGGGTAGTTTCTTTATTAATTATTTCGTTTGTTTGAGATTGTGGTAAAGTTCGTCATCTTATTTCGGAATCTTTGTAAGTCTAGCTTTGACAGTTTGATGTTGACTTTACAGGGAAAAGATGACATAGCAACAATTTATTTTGATTACAATTCTTTTGTGAGATTAGTTTTGTATCAGATTTTTATTGATAGTGTGCAAATGAGTGTGATTTTATTGCAGACTAGCATAATGTTCCTTGGCACTAAAAAAAGCATTTTAAAGATCATCAAGTCATTTGAAACTCGTCTCCTCTTTGGGTAGCTCATGCTGTGGTAAAAATATTAGCTAGACATCAAGGTAGTACAGTGGCTAACAGGTCAGTGACCCATTTAAGTAACGCCATCCATCTTACTAATATTAAAAATGCGAAATTTTGTGAGGATGGACAGATGTTTGTTACACTTTCACGCAAAAACTACAGAACGGATTTGGATCAAATTTAGCACACAGATAGTTTATAACCTGGATTAACACATAGGATACTTTTTATCCCGGTAGCATGATCCTGTGGGAGAATTATCGAACTTCTCGCGAAGCTGCGGGCATAAACTAGTGGACAATATTTTTGATGCACTCGATCTGATCGAGAACTAGACACAATAAGCGATAACACCAGGTAGACCAAACCCAAAATTCGTTCAACATTCATTAGTTTTTCACTGAAATTTTGTCTACCAACGGTCAATGTTCACACAAAATCAAAACATCTGAATATCGGTAGCTATCTCCGATCAACACCGTGCTGGCACGGTTTTACGATTTTTAAAAGAGTAGTTTCCAGCGACCAGCGGTAACTTTTTGGGACCTACATCGTTGTGACGGGCTCCGAAATTGTAAACAAGTGAGGTTGACAGCCGGATTTTTTGTTGACGTTACTTTTTTAGGTAAAAAATATACGTGTGGTTTAGATTGAAAAGAGTCAGAGGCTAATAGTGTGTTGAATGATTCAGTATCAATAGCCATATCTACTTAGGTTTATAAAAAAGTAGTCTCTTTTAGAACTTAATAATCTGCAAGTAATCTTTACACTAATCTAATCTAAAATGGGTAGTAATAAAAGCTCCGAAAAAAAAACACAAAATGGGCATACTCAAAATAATTAAATTTACTGCTTAAAATACTAATCTTGCGACAAAGAAACGACCGAATAAAATACTTTAAATTCCGAAAATCAATACAGCATTTGCTGACGTAATATTTTTTCACCAGATTAAATTGCGTATTAATCTTAAAATAAATAAAACAGGTATAAAATCAACGTCAAGATAAATATCAAAATGTTGTAATTAGGCGTAGTCGACGTAGCCCCGCCACGCGGGGCTCCTACTTCTGTCTGCAGGGTTTAAAGTAACCTAACCTAACCTAAAGTCGGGGTGCCTCAAGTCGAAAACTTTGTATTTTTTTTTCGCAAACTTAGTATTTTTTTCGCAAAACTTAGTATTTTTTTCGGAAACTTAGTATTTTTTTCGGAAATTTTGTTTATTTTTTTTCGTATAATTAATATTTGATTAAGCTCATGTTTTTTTTGTTAAATACAACATTTTCTGTCAGTTATTTTGTATTAATTTTTCGGTAGGTAATTCATTTTAAAAAAGTTTTTTTTATTTCGGAAGCTTTATTATTTCCCATCTAAAATCAACCATGTGTCAGCGATTGCTATGGCTTAAATTATCTTTTTTACGAATCAACCCACATTTATAAAAAGTCCTTTCAAAATACTTGCTTCAATTTTAGATCTTTGTCCATAAAGACCTTGTAGTACTTTCATGGTTCTTTTGCCCTTCTTTTTCTGAGAATGGAAGAAAAAAACGCGTTGCGCCGACCCCAAGTAACAGGGACAAGGGCAGGAAGATAAGCCTGCATCTGACACACACATTCTAGCCTAAATAGGTCATCCATCGTTTCTTTGATCTACCCCTTCTCTTATATAACCACTTTCAGAGTCCAGGATGGGCTAGCTCGCCGTCCGTCCGTCTTATGACGACAGGCCGTGTCGACGTGAGGCGTTCGTGTTCCACGCGCACCTCAAAGAGATATCAGCAACAAGGAAGGGGTCCACAAGGGCCCATGCCTGCCGGGGCTGCGGGACTGTTCGAAAGAGATACCGCGGCCCTGGAACACAAAGGGCAAAGAAGGAACATGGATGGGTTTTAGTCAATACAAGTCTGACCCTCCCTTCCGCTCCGTCCAGAACAGGAGGGGTCATTTGATGATTTCCCATCCTAAAAAAAAGCTATGTACCTACGGTAGAGCCTGCACTGATGTCTATTCTATTTTATGAGTAACTATTTCTACAACAGCTGTGACTGCTGCTTCATCCAATCCAACCATTCCAACTATTCTAAGCTAAATCATAGAGCATAGAATTCCAAATCCTTTAGCCATTCCGGTATCGTCTATGGAGACAGTTCCCCGAATCCATGGCTTTATATGTACGAGAATGATCGAATTTTAAACTGGGCTAAGCTTTATATAGGAATATATGCTGACAGGTGTGTTCTACCCTCACTAAGGTAACTTTTGGCTTTTCTGGGAAGCTTGAAGTTTCCGTGTGAACATATACAGTCATTTACATTTACTGTGAGGAGAAAATCTTTTGCAACTTTGCATTTGAAGTCAGTTCAACGCATTTGGCGACATAATCTACGAAATTATAATAAGTAATAAACATATTTCATAAGAAAAGGAGATTGTAGTACATGAGACATACACAAAGTTATACATATAAGTTTGTACCATGTCAATCACTTCGAAAGTTATGTTTAAGTCCCGTGTAATAGGGGGCGAGCCTATTACCATCAACCGGGCACAAATCCAGACTCCGTTCAGCTGCTACTGAGAAAAATTCCCGATAGAAAAACCCAATAACACTTTGCCAGAAACGGGAATTCAACCCGGGACCTCAGGCTCAGCAGTCGCGCTTGCGACCACTAGACCAACGAGGCAATCAATGTGACCAATTAAACAATATTTAGAAAACTAACCTTTACATCAACGGAACATAGTGTCTTGTTAGACACAAATACATAAATTCACGCCTTTATCACAGGGGGGAGGGGGGGGGGGGGGGGGGAACAAACGGCGATTAATAACAATAAAAAGCCCACGAGTTATGAATTAAAGTAATGACAACATACATAAAACAGTAGAAAATGATAAGAATAACACGGGGTTGCAAACTTGCAATATAACAACACCCTAATGTTAAGATAACGCTGCAATGCCATCCTTATCCTTACCACTGTTTGTATCACATTCTCTTATATACAGGCTGATATTATTACCACAGGTACCAAACATTATGATTACTTGCAACTGCTAAATATATTTTAAGCACTCATTATACCATTGTATGAGAAATAACACTACTGCGCTTAAATGTACACTTTTGTAATACTTTTTTTTTTTAAATAAATAATTCTTATTCTAAATTATTCTTACAGCATACAAGTGGTTTTAATTCTTACCGTTAAACGAGTCAGCAAAATCATCTTTGTTAATATAGTTTTATCATATAATTTTAAAATTATAAATTATGTATATAAAAAAATATTATTAATTATAAATTTCAGACTTCTCGTTTCCATTTTGTTTCATGTTGAAAATCCCACCATTCAGTTTTGAAACTATTGAAAACCGCTGCAAGGAATTATTTTCCAATATTCGACATTCATAGAATTTCATGAATTGAATATACTGTGAATGAAAACATTCTCCAAAAAAACTCAGTGCTCTCTCTTTTTTTACTATTCTTGGTACTGAACCTGTTATCCGTATTATTATAAGCCGCATAATAACGGCCATGTACAAGTCATACCCGTATGTGAAGGGTTTATTTAACAGTACATTTTTTTTTGTAGTTTAGATCAAACAAAAACAAAGCGCTAAAAAAACGTCTCTTGTGTCTTGACCACCTTAAATTTTTAACTTTATTTTATTTTAATAATTTGCTGCTATATCAGCCATAGCAATATACTGTGAAAATTTCAAGTTACTATTACGGTTCAAAATATACAGCCCTGTGATTGACGGACAGACAGCGGAGCCATAGTATCAAGGTCCCGTTGTAACCCTAAAAAACGAAACTAAGTTATCAATAATTCACAAAAATCCCGAAATAATCAACTAGAGAGCAGCCTGTATACACATAACAGCCCTTGAGCATGTTCGCTTACATTAGTAGGACATTAAGGGCGTCTTCTCGGCATTCAGGTAATATCTTTCAGCAGAATCCGCCACCAGGCTAGGTAGACCTCTCGGAGGAGAGGCTTCCGTGGGAATTGGCAAGCAGAGAGTGATGTGCGGGGCCTAGATATAGTGGACGCGTGGGTAGATTGAGGTTCTTGAAAATATACGGTGATGAGTTTGGATTTTAAACGTGAGAATGTCTAGGTTTTCATTATACAGTCGAATAAAACCTTTTTTTCTTTCAAATCGTTTAAAACAACTAAGGAGTAACTGACAAATGCTTGCACTGAGTGGACAGGTCCACTCAAATCTGTGTAGTTCTTTCTTCAAAAGACTATCTCAGACACTAATCTGCATAGTCCTCATGTGAGTTGACCAAGATTATACTGTTTTAAGCTTTCACGGTTTACAACTAAACTTATACTGTCACTTACGGGATATCTTCCGTGATTGTTCATTATTTTGAGCTCCCGATATTTCGACGCTGTATAATACGCGTGTTCGTGTGTTCGCTGCTGTGTGTGCTGTGTATAATGAACAATCACGGAAGATATCCCGTAAGTGACAGTATAAGTTTACCAAGATTATGTCTGGACCTTAAAAGATGCTATGACCTCTGAGTTTGTTTCGGCTGTTTCTTCTCAGAGTAGTCAGGTACGAAACACCGGCTCTATCTAATATAAAAAAAGATGTGTATGTGTGTGTAAAAACCTATTTGTTTAATAAACATAATTTATCATTTAAGTTGTCTTATTGTTTACACTCGACCGCACGTCGCCATCGGTGATCCGACCTTGAGTTGACATAGCCTTGTAACATTTTAAATCAATCAAATAAAAGTGCTAGATTTTCAATGCTCCGATCAGCGCTGAAAGTTGATAATCCAACTGGCTTTGATATTGCATACCTAGTATTACAGAAAACGGACATTGCAAGGTTTGCAAAAAATAGCTCAACGGCAACAGCAATAAAACTGGTATAAGATTTTAAACTATCATGATCACTAACATTATCATTAAAACAAAAGCCAGTAAACATGGTAAATATCTCGTTTCTAGTGTTAATGATAATAAAACTGGTGATCGCAATTTGAATCCCACCCGTAGCACGACAGCTACAGACGTGAATCACACCCAAGGCTAGGGTGATGATGATAATGTTTCAAAATCACCAATTAATTTAAGTTTCAATGCTCCAACACGACCGACATAATTTACTCGCAATCGTGTCGACGGAACTGTCGAATCGACAGATCGTGGGCACGGAATAGATGTAACGAAATTATTTCTGGTCCATTCGGTGTCGAATTGATACCTTTGTTTTGGTAGGGTGGTCTTATGTCCGAAGTAAAAATCTGGCTTGCTGATTGATTGTTTTCATGCGGACTTTGTTTTTTATTTCCATGTTGGGATTTATTCTTTATGTTATTCTTCTTAGCGTGTCAATGGCAAATTCTCATTAAATATATTTGGCTCAAAATTCAGCTATGCGAACTCCGCTCGCTGATGCAGTCATAAGATCGTCAAGTGCGCAGGTGTCTGGCACTTTAGGTTATTCAATCTGTGTTCATATTACTTTTCCCATTAATTTAATAATTGTTGACTCACATGTAGGTACATATTAGCTTATGCTCGCGGCTCCGCCCGCGTGAAGTTCGGTAACTGTCCCACGGAATCACACTACCGGGATAAAAAGTATCCTATATGTTAATCCAGGTTGTAAAATATCTATATGCCAAATTTCATTCAAATCCGTTCAGTAATTTTCGCGTGAAAGAGTAACACACATTCATACATCCATCCTCACAAACTTTCGCTTTTATAAGTAAGATTTTATATCAAAACATTTTCTAGTCCGAACCCAGGACTTCATGCTCAGCAGAGGCTCTTGCAGCCACAAGACCAACGAAGCGTTAAAATACACTAATCGTTATAAACCATCGGAAACGCATATAAGGCATCCGCAGTCCAGCCCGCACATCCTGGTACAGTATCAGCTTTCACAACATCCTGCCAGCTAGCCCCAACGTTTATAAGGCTTCCCGCTGGATCTGGTTCCCTTTTTGCTTCAACATTATTAATTTATGGAGCTACTTTTGAAACTTTGTTCGAGAAAGTACCTACAACCTACTTATTTAAGCTATCGAGAAGTTTTGCTATGTTGTTGATAGAATTAATAGTTTCTACATGTCATTTCATTATCTTTAGATGACCTTCATTGCAATATAAATGTACTAATGATCCACAATCTTCAAGGAGATACAAACATAAAAGACTTTTGTGATTTCTGACTTTTTTAGTACTCCAACCTGGGTTGGTCTTATTAGAAGTTTTTGATCAGTATTAGAAACAGGATCGCTTGGCATCAATATAATGTTTTGTGTAAAATGGCCATTTTCTTGCTAACTGTACAGTGTTTTTAAATCTGTGAATGGGGGTTAAAATTTCACGAAATATTATGTATAGTCTCCTAAGTCTATTTTCGTGTAGCTGCAACGGTTAAGGTAGTTGAAAGTTTCCACCTTGTATAGTTCAGCCTCCAAAGCTGTTTCTGGACATAGGTGTCTCCAATCAGTTCAATCACATGTCATTTACCTACAACGCTAGCTACTATCGTCCATCTGGTACCAGCTACCCAGCGAAATCGTCGCTCCGTTCTATTTACTGATCTAGCCCAAGCACAGCCTACCTATTCGCCCTGTATAGCATTTTTTTAATATCCCATCAAAGACATCCCCCACGTCTATCCAGGAGTTCTTATCTCTTCGTAGTTCATCATCTACCTGTATCTAATGTCATTTTACAAATCAAATAAAACATCAACATTCGCAATAATTTTGTTAACTAACAGCTAAATCCCAAAAACATTATCGTATGTTTCCACCTCCACCTCATTTTGCAACCTGTCCATCCAGCCTTGACACCTAGCATTGTGATATCTCACTTTAATGAGTCTAAGTCGAGCTAAGTTATTTAAAGGACACGAGATAATAACTTCGCAAGGCGCTCTAATGTCTATTACAGTCAAAATCTTGTCAGTTTTACATTAGTCGCGATTATTTATCTGCTAGACATATTTCTGTATCTCATTTGCTACGGTTTGATTATTATGATTTAAATATTTTATTTTTAATTAACTTTTATGGCGAACGGTATGTCAGTTTTTTTGTAGGATGGCGTCATTTGGTAGTTTGATTTGGCAGGTATATCGTTGTTATTCACATGACTTTCAAAAAACTAGCCTATTATATCAGTATTCAACATATTTCTCAACATGGAAACTGCGAGAATTCTAAAAAGAAACTTATCAATTATTAATAACATTGATTAATCAAATCTTAACACTTAACTTATCATTGACTTATTTAGCAAATGCAATGAATATTCATTATTGTAGTACACTAAGACATGACAGCAAGATGTATATTAATTTCGCTTCAAAACCATCCCTATACAAACTACCCACTGAACTGTTCTATACCCTCACTCCATTAACACACCCTTCATACCTCACACGACATATCAAAAGACATGTTTACGCCATAAAAATCAAAGACCCCATAGCTTCAGGCAGGACAGGACATCATACAGACCCTTGGGGTACCCCGTTTCCAGTTGATTTGGCAAAGGCGTTTAGCACAGTCATTCACTAATGGACATCTGACGAAGGGGACGAGAGTAAACGTGACCGTTTTAAAAGAAATCTGAAGGTTTTAAAAATGTGCTGAATCAGATCAGATAGGACGTATTTTGTTAGGAACTAGGCCAGATTTTAGGCAAGATGTCTAGGGTTGTGGATTAGGTAGGGAATTAAAGGTTTTTTCTGCTTGTATATTTACAGGCGGCTGAATTAAGGAGCGCGAATTTTGGTAGTGCTAATTTGCAACCAAAAATAATCATCATCTGCCTAGCCTTTTCCCAACAATATTGGGATCGGCTTCTAGTCTAACCGGATGCAGGTGAATACCAGTACTTTACATGGAGTGACCGCCTATCTGACCTACACAACCCAGTTAGTACTGGGTAATACGATACGCCTTGATACGACTGGTTGTCAGACCTTCGGGCCTCTGACTACCTGTAACGACTGTCAAGGATCTACAAAAGACAGCCGGGACCAACGGCTTAAAGTGCTTTCCGAGGCACGTAGGAAACTCCGTATGTAATGGGTGGTCACTCATCCACAGACCAACCTAGGCAAGCACAGCTTAACCTAAAGATCGACCCGAGCGGCTGTTATTATTTAGCAACGAGCTACCAAAGATAATATGAAATTGAGTGTTTTACTGCTCCTAATGATATCGTTTATTCGCGTTTTAACGCTAAATTACACCTAAATAAATGCCTATTGGATTTTTGGTGCTAACCCGACCGTATAAAATCCAACAGCATAATTTAAAATAAAACAGGCATAAGTAGTAGAAGTAGTAGTAGTGTATAGGTTATTTAGAAGATCGCCTTTTACGAAACTACCCTACGTAAGCTACCCATATTTACGAACAAAATTAATTAGCCTAGCATTTTCCCAAGAGGGTCGGCGGTCAGCTTACAGTCTAACAAGACGAGGCTAAATATAGAAACTAATATTTCTTTCAGTCTGTTTACTGTCACACCCGAAGAACTTCAGTACCTCGGAGAATTATTTGAGAAATAAATCCACCACTATCCCATCCTATTAACTGGGTCACAGTATAAATATATAACCGTGACTGGATTTTAGAGGTCAGATAGGCAGTCGATCCATGTAAAATACTGGTAATCATCTGCATCCGGTTCGACTGGAAGCCGACCCCAATATAGTTGGGAAAAGGCTAGGCAGATGATGATGAAACCAATGTAAATGGTTACACCAGGGACGAAGGCATCTATTCCAGATAGTACATCAATTGTCTGAAAATTAATGACCACATTTAGCCATTTCAGTCCATATTTCTTCACAATGTTTTGAAAGTGTGAATTCTCGATATCCTTTAAAAAAACTAATGAAGCTCGCTCGCTTTGAAATTGTGTGGGATCAATTTCTAAAGAATATACAAGACTTTCACAAATGTTGTTTTCTAGTTTTCTTTTTAAAATATAGCAGTGATAGCCTAGTGGTGTGATCGACACACTGCCAAGTCATACGTCTCGAGTTCGAACCCAACGCAAGCACCTTTGATTTTTCGAATTCATGTGCATATTGTATAATTATCACTTGCTTCGGTGAAGTAAAACATCGTGAGGTAACCAGCATGCTTGAGAGATATTTCTCGACGGCTTGTTAAAGCCAAGTCTGACACCAGGCTAGACACTAACCGCACGATAACGACAAACGAGTGCATAAAAACCAACATTATAAACCTCCAGTAATTAAGCCCGTAAACAAACTAGGTAACTTAAAACCGGTAGCCTATTTTCCTAAGTATCCACCTTTTAGATACTACATTACTTGTTATAAACTTGTTTGTTAACAAAGCAGTAACTTGGACGTAACTTTAAGTAAAGTTTCAACCCCTTTGGAAAGTCTGGTTGAAATTACTAAGGTGTTGTTACAAGTAAAAAATAGAGCAACATAACTTTAATGGACTTTATGTTACTTACGGTGTTTTACTTGTTGGAGGTGAGTTTAATTTTTTTCTGAGGTGACGTTATTGTGTTAGGTTTTTTCAACTGTCAAATACGTCTTTTCTAACAGGTCTAACTATATCCCAATTCATTTGGGGTCGGCAGAGCAAGTCTTCTTCTTCCATACTTCTCTATTACTCGTCACCTCAGCAGTCACCTCCTTTCTAGCCATATCATCCTTCACACAGTCCATCCATTGTTTCTTTGGTCTTCCTCTACTCTCATACCCATCCACATTCATACCCAAAAATTTTCCTCACAACATTTTCCTCATTCCTCCGCATCACCATACCACGACAACCGATTACCACACAACTTTTCAGTGACCGACGCCACTTTCAGACTCTAAACCGTCGTTCCTGGCAAGATCTTCGTTACAGTAGAGTAGTCAGTGGTCCTAAAGTCTGATAACCGTCTTACCAATGAGTATAGTATTACCCAGTACTAACTGGGTTGTGGAGGGCAGATAAGCAGTCACTCCATGTAAAATACTGGTATTCAGCGCATTGGGTTAGAATGGAAGCTGACCCCAACATAATTGCGAAAAGGCTGTGGGTCATGTCGTCGAATTTTTGGTTCTGAACTTTTGAGTCATTCCGGTTTTCTCGCAAAGTTTTTTTGGCGTTACAATTTTTAGAGCAATGATTTTTAAATAAAATACACAAAGTAACGCGCTTGCGACTCTAAGTCGAAGCTGTTTAGTTACCACTGGCTAAAAAACTTACAGACACATTCTTACTTCAAGTAGTTCTTCATATATATATTTTTTTTTTTATGAAATGACCGAGAATCCTATATCTCACAAAAGGCTCTTCCTCCTGTGACGTCATTGAATATTTATTACAACAATTATTACAGACAGAGTCCGAATTACATTTAATACTAACCATATTTACAGTGTGTCATAAAAACTTTGTTCCTCCAACAACATCAGAACTAATACCAACCTTAATTTAAGACAGATAAAGTTCAATATCGTCGAGCACGTTACACGAAATATATCAGCCGGCAACAAAGTTAGCTGTCAGTTTATGTGACACTTATGTTCTAGTACATAAGGTTAAATGTTGATTGTGTTATAGTGTTGAAGTTTTGTACGGATTAATAGGATAAGTTGTGAAGTCAAATCACGTAGCAATAATGATCGTGGGATTGTCTAACACTATTGCGTTGGAATGCTTATTATTTATTGTGGTAACACTAGAACTAAACACTGTTTTAATAGTAATCGTAAGACAAATGTCACGTTGGTCGCAAAATCTACTGGCCCTGGGTTCGATTCCCATGTCGGGCAAGGCGTTACTGGGTAATAAAAAAAATCAGGAATTTGTCAGTAGCAACTACTGAGTCTGTATTTGTGCTCGGTTGATGGCCATAGGCTCGCCCATTATTGGTGGGTGAACTATTAGATACACCTCTGCCTACCTCTTCGGGAATCGCAGCTGTGATGTTATGTGTCGTAAAACAATTTAGCAGAAAAACATTGTTTTCTGTTAGATACATTACCCTTGCTTTGCTGTGCAATCGGGTAAAATACATTTTTGAATCCGCAATCGCAAACTACGCAAGTCAAAAACTAAAAAAACGTAAAACAAAATGCTAGAAAGAGCGATCCGAAGCGGGAAAGCAATAAAAATATAATAAAACCGGTATACATAATGAATGTCGAGGTGAATCAGACCCAAATGTATTCTTTTGATATTTAAATGTTCGACTAATGAAATGATCCCCTGGGATTGGTCGGATCTCGAACCTCGCAGTACATTCGATTTCCGAACTTTTGAAAAGTAAGTTTTTGTGGTTGTGGCAGTTTTGTTCTGCCGACGTGATTAATGTGAAAGTTTTTAGAGTTCCGTAATTCTGTAGTAAGATAACTTAGTCTGTCACAAAAATATGGACAAAAACAACCAGTGGTTCATAGCGCTGTGTCGATAGAACTTGAAGGCATGGGGAGAAACCTTTGCCCAGCAGTGCGATGCTACAGGCTAACAGTAACAGTTACAAAAATGGGGCATTTTTACAGAATCATTCAAGTAATTTGGAAAATTGAAGTCTTTGTTTTGAATGGATGCGTCCTGCAATTCTAGACTAAATTTAAAATTATGGCCACTGAAACTAATTATTAAATAACTAGTAAGACAATAAATTGACCAGCGTGTCTGTAAATTCATTTTTAGGAGTGTCTTATTATAATCAATGTCTGATGCTCGAAAAGTATGAAGCTCATCATCATCATCATTTCAGCCGAAAGACGTCCACTGCTTGAGGTAGGCCTCCCCCAAGTGCCGCCACATTGTGACCGATCCCGTGCGACTCGTATATAAATATAAATGTATTTTCTTTCTATGTATTACTGAAAGTGACTTTAAGAAATACCTTAGAATAATGTTCCCTCTGCTGGGACTACAAATTACGCCTTCTTTTCTATGAGAGGGTCGAAAACATGCCTATAATAAAACAAGCATATAAAGGGTTTCATTTACCTATATGAATACCTTCGTCCTTGTACAAAAAGTGTATTTTTTTCTCTTCATACACCTATAAATAACTAATTTATACTCGACAATATAAATAATGAAGTACGCAAGTTGTACCTAAGGGAATCGTTGGGTATATAATATTTTGTGGTATTTGTTATATTTAACGAGAAGTACGCACGCAATCTCTTTGTGAAATATTATTAATTTTAGGTCTACTTTAGGTATTCGATGGATATTCGCTTACGTTGTAATTGACAGGCTAAATTAATTAAGTTCCGAAAGTTTTGGTGCTAATTACCTACTTATTTTCTTGAAGATAAGTACATAACTCCATAATTAATATTTAAGATTATTAAGGAAATAATTACAGAAATTGGTGAATTCTGATCACGACTTTTGGCCGTTCCTTTTAAGTATCATGTTTTCTCAATCATCTTACATCTGTCAAGCATGGTGATTCATCATCATCATCAGCCTGCAGTAGTCCACTGTTGGACACAGGCCTCTCCAATTCTCTCTTAATTGGACAATTCTCATCCACCTGCTACCAGCCATCCTTCATGGTGATTGTAGGATAGTAAACAAAACGGTGAAAGAAAACAGCGTGAGGAAACCGGAATATCCTAGAACCAAAAATTCGAATACATGTGGCATCTACCAACCCGTACTAGGCCCGCGTGGTTGATTACTGCCAATCCTTGGAGACAAGGCATGTGTCCCAGCAGTGGGAACATTATACGCTGATTATGTTAATATTACCTCCGAATATATAGGTCTACATTAATTGCAAATGAGAACATGATCTATTAAAACAATGAAAAAGTGAGATTCTTGCAAATTCTGAAAAAATGCGAACAACGAAATAAAAATACGTTGTACATTTTTTTGTATTCTCTCTTTGTCTTTGTTTATGTACACAGAAATATTTTATTGTTACCATTATAACTCGACTAAAACTCACCTCATTACAAACTTTATTTTAGCTAGTCAGATAAATGACAATAACCTTAGCTTATAAGCACTATCAAGCATGTCATTTAACATAATAATTATTTATCGATACCACAGATACCCGCTCACCCGTGGATACCAGTTTTTTTAGGTTACTCCATTTGCTTTTTGTGCAGCTTTTTGACAGTGACAGCTGTCAAAGAAATATCACTACTGGCAATTGTTTTATCCTACATTAAATTTTTTTTGTCCGTGATATTTTCAGCCTTTCTTTTTTAATTATTCGAGTTTATTTCTCATAGTAGCTTCTGAAAACAGCAATAAGAGGTATTTTTATTTTACTGACTTGCTCATAGGAACACGTTTTCCAATTAAAAGTGAATTAAAAACCAACTACTATGTCTGTTTGTTTTGTACTGTCTCTCTCTAGTTATGAAATTAATTTCATTATTTGCTCTAGCTTCTTGACACTAAAAAGATTTTTTACAATACTGAAAATAATTGGTACTTACTGTTCATTATTTACGTTGTAAAGGAGAATGGCACTTCGACTGGTGTTTGAATATTTATCTTTGTAGTTATGAAAGACTACAGTTCTTCTTTTATCAGGGTGTAGTTTGTTAACATGTCTTGCCTAGGTCGGTTAATGTCTTGCTCAGGTTGGCCCTAGGATGAGGCCACATACCGAGTTTCCTCCGTGCCTCGGAAAGCACTTTAAGCCGTTGGTCCCGGCTGTCATTTGCAGTTCTTTGACATTTGTTACAGGTAGTCAGTGGCCCGAAAGTTTGACAACCAGTCTTACCAAGGGGTATCATATTACCAAGTACTAACTGGGTTGTGGAGGTCAGATAGGCAGTCGCTCCATGTAAAATACTGGTATTCAGCTGTATCCGGTTAGACTGGAAGCCAACCCCAACCCAATATAGTTTGGAAAAGGCTAGGCAGATGATAAGTTTGTTACAATGTCAAACAGTTTCTTCATTATGTATTTTCTTTTTTTTATCTGGGACACCTTAGATATCAATGAAGGAAAACATCGTGAGGAAACCTGAACTTATAGTTAATTTAAGTGTGAAATTGCCAATCCATCTTGAGGAAGCGTGGTGACATCCTCGTACCTTCTCTGTATGAGAAGATTAAGAAGACTTCTTTGTTCAGCAATGGGGTAATATATCACATATTTATGATCACTGATCAAGCTTACTTCTACAGTATCCTTTTTTTTTTTAATAAAAACCTGTTATTTTTATTATTTTACTTACGTCGTTCTATTTTACACACGTTTTCATAAATAGTCAGCCTTACCTGTAACAAACAAACAAAAGAGGTTAAACGTAATGAAATACAAAGAACGAAAATGCTTGTTATTTTATAATTACAAAGAGAACTTCAGTGAATTTTTGTTTTAAGTAATTAATTCAAATAAGTTATAGAATCCATAACATTAAATTTTATGCAAAATATTTAGTTTTAAATCCGCGAAAAAGATCCAGGCTTGAATGCAAGTATACTTAGTCATTTGACGAACTTCTTCGCTAGATTTAATTTGAAGAGAGCTTTGGTGCAATGCCTGAGATATTGACTGCTGCGCGATGAGACGGTGGTTCGACTCCCATAGATGGGTAACAGGTGCCGATTATAATAATATTCTCTACAGTATCTCTTTTATTCATTTCTCTAACAAATTATTTACATTTTTAAATATTCCTGTACAAAGTGATATAAAAAAAAACATTTTAATAATATAAAAAATAGTAGCCCACCGGCATCGGAAACAGGGTCCGGTGACTATTAAGGTACACCTCTGCCTAACCCTTCGGGGGAAACTGGTGTGATGTTATTATTATTATATCCTTTATTCGTTTTTACACATTATTTACTTTTTTAAATACTTCTTAAAAAAAAACCATAGAAAAAAACATTTAAAAATATAAAAAATATTGGTCCGCCGGTATCGGGAGCAGGGTCCAAGCTACCGGTGGTCAGAGCTCTTGAGAGAGGAACCTCCTAATGATACGCGCCGTGTCCAAGTTCTTAATCCAGCTGCCAAGCGAGAGCCTCCTCAGATGTTAAATATGCTGGTCGAGGCTATTGGCTATTAAGCCATTGTCCGACACGACTATCGGCACAATGACAGCTGTACTCACGTCCCACATATCGACAACCTCGCGAGCCAGATCTAGATATTATTATAATATTATATTTGTTATCATATTCTCTTCAGTATCTTATTTTTACTATTACAGCATTGGTAACACATAAGAGTTTCATTAATCATTGAACATAATTCCCGTAGTTTTTCGAAATATTGCAAGACAGTCAGGTTTACAACACCCACTGGTTAAGAAAATCTGGCCATTTACACACTACCCAGCACAATTTTCATACACAAAACGTGTACCCATAATGCCTCAGTAAATCTTTTCATAAAGGAGATAAAATTGAATACGACATCATGGCGGGAACTGAAAATTTATGAAAAAATATGTAACGGGGGTACGGTGAACATGTCACATGCAAATGGGTGATGTTATACCATATTAACAGATGGGGATGGGATAAATAGGTGTTATGTATGTGTAGCTAGCTCTGTACATACTGCACGCGTTGTTTTTCTTAAATTGAGACAGTATATTAAGCGAGTGAGGAAATTTTTGAGTATAAATGTGAATAGCAATAAGAGTAAAGGAAGACTTAACAAACGATGGATATGCTGTGTGAAGGATGATATGGCAAGAACGGAGTAGGTGACCGCTGAGATGACGAGTAATAGAGAAGTATGGAAGAAGAAGACATACGCAACCCCAAATAAATTGGCAAGAGAATGATTTATTTATTAATTTATTTAATGATGACTATGCTAGGCGCTATTTTCACCGGCAAGAGAATCGTGGCGGTTCCAGCTGTGCAAACAAAGAATATAAACTCATTTTATCTATAAACGAATGACAATGACTTGGCGGACATAATTTAATGTTTTAGTTGTCTTTCACGGGACCCAAAGAATAAGAACGATCTAACTCATTCGTGAACATGTATTTTGCATTAGCGTTTTGTTTAAAAATTGTGAATTTTTAAATATGTGTATTTGTAAATATTGAACTTGACAGCTTTCGTTGCTCAACCCATTCTTCGTTATTTTAAAAACAATACTTTTGATTCTAAAATCACTTTACGATTTTTTTAAAAATAATATTGGGATTCTAAAATCTACTTAATTTACACTGCCACTAAGTTTATATTTGTTTAAGTAATAATAAACCAATCATTGCATACAAAGATTTGAATAGTTTCTAGGGAAAGTATTCCTTTGCATTAGCAAGTTGGGGGTATCTACCAGTAGCGATGGGACAATTTGTGTAAGAGGTAAGCCGGAGTACATATCTTTAATGTGATTATATTATTTGTCTATAGAATACTGACTGTGCCATTTTTCAAAGGGAATCCGGTAGGAATCGAGTTGTTTGAAACCTTCGCCACTGGTACCTTCTAGGTATTACAATAGCTACCTAGCTATAAGTATCCCTCTACATTGCAAACTGCAACTTACAATATCAGTACCGATGATAACTCCAACCATTACGACCGTATCGGTCGATTGGACCGGCCAGACACCTGGTCTGCAATGAAGTGTGGAATATGATGCTAGAAAGAGATGGGGTTCTACAAAATGCATACCGCCGTCTCTTTCTCGCAATAAAACAATTATTATAACGATTCGTGCAATCTATTTGAATGTTATCGTTTTCTATATTGCATTAAAACTTCTTGTTTAGTATCGTCTTACTTTCTAAGGGCTCGTTCGCGTCCTCAGGCAATGCAACTTGCGACCCGACTTGCGTGAAACGACACATGTACAGACGCCAGCACATCAAGCTACCCGAAACTGTCAAATTTTCCCAATCAACCTTGAACTTAATGCTTTAGTGATAAAGTTGAAAATGTATTAACCTTTTGACTGCCATAGTCACACATACGTGACAAGCAAGCGCGTGCCCTGTATAAACGCGCGTGCGTTTATACTCTAGCGGTCAAAAAGTTAAAGAAATTTGACAGATTTTAGTAGCTTGATGTGCTGGCGTCTGTACCTAGTCGTGTATTTCCTTCGCGAGAATACCTACCATCGATGATTCGTAGTATGCTCTCAATATACTATACTACACACACACTACTACCACCACCACTACTTCTATACTTGCATGTAATTGTGTAGTTTCTGTTGGAGATCCAATAAATAAATGAATAAATATTCTTTCATTTATGCTTTTTTTCATAGGTGTCTCAAAACGCATGTCGCTTGAGTAAGTAGTTCGTGGCCAAACAGTAATATTCATTATTAGCTTATGCCCGCGTGGAGTGCGGTAATTGTCCCACGGGATCGTACTACCGGGTTAAAAAGTGTACTATGTTTTAATCCAGGTTGTAAACCATCTGTGTGCCAAATTTCATCCAAATCCGTTCAGTGGTTTTTGCGTGAATGAGTAACAAACATCCTCACAAATTTTCGCATTTATAAATATACAAGGTGGAAGGCGCGCCTCAAAGAGATGTCAGCAACCACGTAGGGGTCCGCACGGGCCGATGCCTGCCAGGGCTGCGGGACTGTTCGAAAGAGATACCGCGGCCCTGGAACACAAGGGGCAAAGAAGGAACATGGATGGGTTTTAGTCAGTACAAGTCTGACACTCCCTTCCGCTCCGCCCAGGGCGGGGGGGGTCATTTGATGATTTCCCATCACAAAAATTTTTCATTGGTATTTTTTTTTTGTAAATTACTTGTATTTTGACCAAGTAGATAATGCAATTTCGTAGGAAACAGCTGTTTTTTTTTAAATAACCTTCCACCTTGTCTTATATGTTTTTACATATCATAGTCCATTCGCAGCTATTTCATCTCCATCTTTGTCTTGCTGTCAAATTCACATCTTTATTACACGTGATAGTGATAGCATCCTTATTGCTATAAGGACGCTATCACTGATAAGTCTGCCAAAATTGTAATTCTCTTTATTTTCGTGACAATAAAGGTTACTGTTGTACTACATTTGTCAAGAGGTAAATTAACTGAAAGAAAGGACTGTAATATGCTACTAAACTCACCAGATTTCTTTATAAAGTTAAACAAGACAAATAGAATAAAAGGAAGTTTATTAAAAATCAATGTGGGTAGGAACTAAACAATGAAAAGAAAATATTAATCAGGGGACTTCATACGTTTATCTGTTTGATGGGCCTGGCTGAGCTTCTGATGTTTCAGGTGCTAATGACTCTGACAATGACGCTCCTAGTTCTACTGACTCAGGGGCGAGCTGTCGCTTCTTTGGAACCATCGGCACCGCATCAAATATAACATTATTAAAGAACTCACTGTCCAGCTCACCATCTTCGCACTGATCCAAATCAGAAACACTCAAACGCTTATTTTTTATAGCTTCCAATACATTATCGAGGATCAACTCCAGTTTCTGGTCTTCATCGTATATCTTCTCCTCATCTTCCGTCATTCTCCCCTCTTCTCCCAACCAGAAACCAGGAAGGGTATCATTCATTGTAGTGGTTACATACGTCCTAAACGATTGTAAAGTCATCTTTTGCTTTACGACAATGAGCTTCATTATCCGTTTGAAGTATCCTACGTGACTCAGTTCAGAAGGACGAAGAACAGCATCATGGCCTGCAGCTTTCAAAATTTCACAGATTCTGTACAGCGGTGGGCAGTGCACTTTATGTTTTTCAATGAGAGCAAACAGTTCTCCTCGGTGCATCGTGGAGTCGTAAGGAATGTTGTAGGTATCAAGCCATGCAATCATATCTGCCTTCTTGCTGTGGATTGTAGGCAATTCGTGAGTCTGTTTGAAGTCAAATCGCGATAGATACGACTGTTGTATTACAAATACCGAATTCTGGGGTAGTGTGTGCAGTTTATTTCCAAGCCAAACATCTAGTGATTGCAGTTTTTTAGGGAAGTAGGCATCGATGAATCCTAGCTGCGGAGACGCAACAGCTATGATTTCCGTGCTCATTGCACGTTGCGAAGGATAATAAGGGCCCGTCCTATCTATGTGAATCAACACTCTGTTTCTCTTTCTGTACTCTCTCATTTGTTGCAAATACTTCATCCTGTTTGTAATTTGCTCCGTGTTTTCAACTACTACATATTTATCAGATTTAGGCAGTCGTTTCCATACGAAGCCTAGATTGTTCAAATCTTGTCTTAGCAACGGAAGTGTATATGATTGATTGTTTTTATCGATTTCCATAGCTCTAAATATTGAAGCTTTTGTGGGTATCTTCAGTTTGTTCACGTATTGATCAATGATAACGTTTCTTATGCGTTCGTAAGATATTAGAGAGGTTTCGTATTTGTCCTCTTTATATTTCAACCAATCAAGGAATGTTTTCTTTTCTTTCAAGTTCATCAATAATTGTTCCACATATTTCCTGTCGACTCCGGTGTAGTGACATATTTTTCGGGCAAGATAATTTTGACGGCTAGTATAAGTCAAATTACGGTCGGGAGGTGTGTCGCATTTTGTAAAAATGTGTTTAGCAATTTGAAGTGTGTCTTGTATTCGATTGTAAACCTCCAGATCCGATTTAGAATTCATTTTGTATAGATAAATCTGTAAAAGAAAGAAGTTACATTGCACAGTTTTCTTAATTTTATTTTTTACGAGTAAAAGCTAAGTAACAAATAATTTACACCCTTTTCCCTTAATTTTAAGAAAAGTAGAGAAGTGAATTTTAAAAGGGATTTGTTTATTCTTTTACAGAACCCTAAAAAAACAATTTCTGAACAACTGTCGCAATTTTCTATACAGTTGTGTTTAACTTAAAGAATATAAATGTAATTTATTAAACATGTTCACAATAAAGAATCGGTACAAGTGACAGCATATATACGTATGACGTCACTTTTCACTATAAGTCTACAGGGGTACGATGAAAGCCGCGCGGGAAAGGGGTGAGTGAGGGACATTCTTCCCAAGTAGCACACCACTTTATACAGACAGAGAACTCCATTCATTCAAGATAATCCGACAACAATGCGCCAGTGCAAACCGGTTAAATCCAGTTTTCAAAGCGGATAAAACTGACCACAAAGTTTTATTTATAAAGCGAAAATAAAACATTTAGCGTTATTATTTTCTACGAAATAGCTTATGCAAGTAATCAGAAACGCATATTTCACTTATTAAAAGTAAAATCAAAGAAATATTTACCTGACGGAATTTCCAAAAAAATTGACGTGCACTCTACACTGTGTTATATTGATTACTGAGGAACGCAACGTGCCCTCCCCGCCCGGCCCGCGCGCGCCCCGCGCTCGCGGTTACGAGACGCGCGGGTATAGGTGCGGGGAGAAAGAAGCGTTCGAAAGGTAGGTACCTACCTAATCATTTTGGTTGTGTCAAAAATAAAACAGGGACTTGCGGGAGTTTTTATTAAATACTAGTTCATGATTAAAGGTAGGCATTTTAGGTGTCGCTTAGTTAGTGAAAATGGGCTTGCGCATGCGCAGCAACTTAAGTTGACAACTTTTTAAAAGGTTTCCGTAATAAGTTGCCAGTCTCAGGAACGTCTACATAAGCGTAGCTTCTAAAAAAACATGAAAAACATCAATAATATAATCAGGTATTTGCGGATTTTCAGTTACCGAAACGGATGGATCAAAATGACTCCGTCTGTGCAACGCAAATAACACCTTGCAACAGAACAGTACACCCACAATTCGCCAGTTATGCTAAAGTGCCATATAATAGGAGGAGAGCCTAATGCTGCCAACCGGACACAAATTCTATTAATGAGAAATTCCTGATGGAAATACCTACCTACCTAATAACACTTTTTTGCCCGACATGACATCCGAATCTAGGACCGTATGCTCAGCAGTAAGTAGCATTTGCGATTGAGACCACTAGACCGACGAAGTTTGTTACTGTTTACACAAAATAAGATGTCCTCTATATCGAACTTTAGTTAAATGATATAATCTATAGAACAGTCATACTGTATCAAAACAAAAAAGATGCTTCAATTTAATAACGTCGAAGTTACAGGGTGGAGGGGAACAACGACGCTAAAATGGTTGTCACGTATTCAGTACATCATTCTGAACCCTCACTTAGAAAACCCTCTTTCCTACAAAACTGCAATACCTACATGGTCAAAATGTATGAAACAGCGTTTTTTTTTTTTATCCCGTATTTTAAGACACACTTCCTTACAAAGATATTAAACTTACTTATTTACACTATGTTCTTATCAAAATCGATGGCATATCTATTAGTAAAATAATTCCGAAAAAATATTGATGCTTTCGTTGAGCGTGTTTGGTTGGTCGCAGTGCAGTGTCAATGGTTCGGTTCCCATTCGTGAAATCAATGTTTCTACAGTGTCCTGTCGACAAACAGTGGTGGGTAATTATGCATATTTAGTTCTAGTTTGATAAAGATGTTTATCGCCCACGAAAAAGAGTCACTATTCGCATGAAACATGTTACCGAATCTTTTTAAACTCTATCAAGAACTCGCTTAGTTAGAATAATCCTTAATCCAAAGAACATTAGCTACATAGTTACATACCTTCTTCCCCCATATTAAAGATCAGCCACATTATCCATTTATTTTTCTCTTTAATCAAAGGTACGGTCAAGGGTACTCAGGTCCTTGAGGACTAAACGAACTACCCTCATCAAATATGAAACACACGGGAAATTTCTACGGAGTCACAGAATAAATATGTACAGAAGACCAACTTTGGCAGCTAAAGCAAATGCAACCGACACTCGTTTTTGACAGTTAAAGATGTCTGCAACAACTGAGCTGAGGATCCGAGCAAATCAAACAGATGATTTGCATTTAAACTGCGTACTAGGTGGTTTATTGACACTTCACATACGCTAGATTAAGTTAAGTAACTAATGAATAACGTGTGCATACCATACCGTTTTCGACGTTTTAACATCTTTCACTTTAGCCTTTTGACCGCCAGATCATAAGCCACAATTTCACCTACCTTTTTGTCACAAATTTGTATCGTTTGGCGTACAGGGCTCGCGCTTGCGTGTTAAGTATAAGTGACTATGGCGGAAAACTGTATCTAATATTCAATTTTTAGATCTGGCATATACTTCAAATGCAGACCGATGGACAGGTCTAAAATTCCGGTACATGGAGGTTTTTATGAGCATTTGGGGTCACCTGGATGGTTTTTAGCTACAGATGGATACAGTAGATAGCGGTGTAACCTCTAGAAAAGTGTAGGACGTCTGTCAGTTTTTAAAAATACCTACTCGTCAACCTGTGTGTGCGTCTGTTTCCGCTCGTTGTGTGAAGCTGTTCTTCTGTAACTATCTATTCTGTGACTAAACTAAGTTACTTGCTAATTGAAACCTTTGATCAGCAGCACGTTAACTTCAGAAGGGACTACTCATTATTAAGTTCGGAAAGTAATTAAATATAAAGGTTTCCTAAAAGTGTTCTTTTTTTTTTCTTTTTGGGAGAAACTGGTGATTTTTACGTGTGGCAGGGATAGAATAATTGATTGATTAAGTTACCTACTACAGTTTGTCTCTGCTTCACATAAAAGTTGGCCGATAGAAAATACCTATGGCATTAAGTCTGTTGTACATTTGTGTACAGTCGCCAGCGCATCAAGTTACCGCAAACTGTCATTTTTTCTCATTCGACATTTTTTTTTTTTTGAACTTAACTGTCAACATTTCATGGTTTAAAATCATTTGGAGAAATTTGACAGTTTGTTGTAACTTGATGAGCTGGCGAGTGTACACTAATATTATAAAGGGATAAAGTTTGTAACTTGGATTGTAGGGGGTAATCTTCGGAAATTCTGTCACCAATGGGAAGCTATAATATCTCCGAATGTCTATGTTTTTAACTATCCTTACGGGCGCGGCCACCGCTGCACCCTGATAAGTTGGTTTGATTCTATCTAATACCTACTTATATATACCTACCTATACAACATTATTTTAGTATATGCCAAATTATTATTATCAATGAGTTCAAGACGACGCTGGAGGCGCGCGCGCGCTGCGTTGTGAACACGTTTTTGCGCGGACAACCAGGTAACAGAACAAGCTTATAACTTTGTGATTTTTCATAATACAGTTTTGAAATTTTGTACATAGATTCTTTACATAAAAATACTAGACACGTGTTTCAAGTTTCGCATATATTAAAACTAAGGTTGTTTAATACATTTATCTTATATCTAAGTCCATTTTATAGTTTCGATGGCACAGTGGTCAAAGTGATTGGTTTCATCGCAGTGGTCCGCGGGTTTTTTTCGAATAGGAATAGAGACAGTTAGTAATAAGATTGAGACATAGTTGCCATCGGGGGAAAAACCTGGATGAGGCTGGCGCAGGACCGTGGGGATTGGCACGAGAAAAGAGAGGCCTATCCCCAGCAGTGGGTGAGTTCGGACTGTGGATGATGATGATGATACCTGCTTATGCACATGCATACATATCAATAAATGATAATTATGTTATGAGAATAAACAAGAAACTTTTGACTTTCTGATTCTCAATTAAGTATTTTTCTTGCGTGGGATAAACTTTGTTTTTACCTACTGAAAGTGCTGGTATTAGTACACATCAGGGGGTGATTTTAATTAAAAATCATTTATTTAAAATACTTCAAAACTTTAATTTCATCAACAAACTGAACAGGTGGCCTACCATGACATCTTAAAGAAGGAGTAATTCCAGTGTGGGAAAGAGATGGCGCTAGACGACCTGCATAGCTCTGTCTCTTTCCCACATTGGAATTAATCCTGGTTTAAGACGTTATAGTCCCCCCCCCCCCCCCCCCAGTTTAAAGAATAACACTTTACTTAAAACAAAACATCATTGAACAAGAATCTTCAAAATTCTAAAATTATTAATCGAACTAATCCGAATTCGACTCCGAATCATTCGAAGCGAGATCCGAATCCAGCCCATCATTTTCTGCCAAAGCAACTTTGTTGGTTTCTTCTAATTCATCCATTATTTTGTCAAGAGCCTCATCCTGCAGAAGAATTTTCTTTTCTTCATCTACGATGACGTCAGAGTATTCTCTGGCATGGTCTTGATTTAAAGTATCAATTACATAGTTTATTGTCGTCGTAATTGCCTCGAGATCTACATCATTGTACTTGTTCAGAAGACCAGGCATATTCGCTCGTAACATATCGAAATAATAAGTCGCAGGAGTCAGTTTGCTTAAGCAGTCTGGCAGCCTCAAAACTGTGTGGCCATCTAGTCTGAACATATTGTCTATTTCATAGATTTTCTTAGATATATCAGTGTATCTTTGAATGAGATCGAATACCAAAGATTTTGGTAACTCAGGGTCGTGGGGCACATCAAAATTTTCCAGCCATTGACACATTTCCTTTTTTAAACTGTCCTCATTTGGTACCAGCAGAACTTCTTCATTGTGATGCTTAAAGTTTTTTAAAACAATAACACTAGGCTTTGATATAGACTTGGACAAAGTCTCCTTTATCCATTTAAAGATAGCTTCCTTACTAAACTCATCTATAAATTTCTTGAATTGAACGCCCTCTTGCGTCACAGCATAAATAAGTCTTATTTGAGGCTCCGTTTTACGAGACATGCTCTGTTTCATTGTTAAAATATCACCGTTCATACCAAAAGCAACTTCGTCGATGAAATAAATTGTATTTTCTTCTTTTCTGTAGCGTTGAATGCTTTTCAAATACGAGTACCTTTCAAAAACAACATTAGGATTCTCAATAACGACACATTTGCCTTTTAAAATTTGTTTCCACATGAAACCGTGTTTAAAAAGGAAATTCCTGAACTCCCCCAAATCCATATGAGCTGGTATTTTCTGATATAGTTGTATGAATAGATCGTAGGTAGTGGGCATTATCTTCTTATTTAAGTACATATCCATTAATTGATAGTAAATTACGGATCGATCTACCTCCCTGACCTTTATTTCAATTTCATCTTCGTCCCCGTTTACCATTTCATCAACCAGGGAAGGCTGCAGACCGGTGAACTCGATCACTTTATCTTTCCTTCCAACTGCACCTTTCATTTCTTCTTTAACTTTCGTTGCAACACGGCGTAATATACGTAATTTTTGTGGAGAAGTTTTCGGTGCGTAACCACCAATTTTTTTGACAGGTCTGCTTGGACCGGGAGTGGGATCCGCCATTTTGTTTTAATGACACTCGAACGCACGAAAACGAAATACACGTGTGTCTACGGAAAGACACGCGGTGTAACTGGACGAGACGCGCCGCCCGTGCGGAGGTGCGCGGTGGTGAGGGACGCAGGGGGGGAGGCCCGCTGTCCGTAGCTGGCGGTATTATTTCCTGCGATTAGCGCGCGCGACCAATTATGTGAAAGAGATAGAAATAGCGTGATTCCCTGATTCCGAACTCTCGCACCGACCGTGCACCATATGTCTGTGCGCTGTTATTTTGTGAATTTAAAAGAAAACAAAAAAAAAAGTGAAATACTTTAACTTATTATGTAACGTGAAGTTAAAAAAAACATATACTCAGCAAAAAGTATCGAGTCTTATTTTATGCATTTAATTTTTTTGCTAAAAAAATCATAAATTAAAAACAAAGCCAATTAAAACCAACAGCCAATTCACAGTAAATCACAGTTACAACATTTCACTAAGACTACACAAAATTAACATTTCCGTTTGTTTGTTTAGTAGAAATATTGTTCTGAAGCGATAGGCCTCGGGCCACGGAGTAAATGGCTCGCATTTGTTAAACGTAATAAGAGCTTAGAGATAATAGATTATAGATTACTTCAATTAATAATTGCTGTGCCTTGGGGCAGCTGAGCTTCAGCAGCGGCGTAAAAATACTTAGATAACCATAATAATTATTAATAATTTGTTGTTTACAAAACACGTTCTCGACAATTGACAAATTCTAACTAATAATGTAAATGTGACCGTAAGTTTGTTTGTCACGCCTTTACGCTTTACCGGCTGAACGGATTTGGAAGAAATTTGGCGATAACCTGGAATATTTAATATCGTGGTAGGTACCTAGTACCTTTCCTGTGTGATATCTTCTCGCACATTGCACTTTAAAAGCAGAACTGCTAAAAAGAAGAGAGATGGCGCTAGACGACATGTATAGCTCTGTCTCTTTCTCACACTGGAATTACTCCTGCTATAAGACACCTCACCTCTACTTAACTCTTTAGATAAAACAGGCGTGATGTAGGTATGTGTGGGCAACTGACAAATTTGGATATAAATAACATTTCATAAGGTAAAAACTATTAACTTTATAATATCAATAAAAACATATTTATATTGCTTTTAGTTTTACGCATAATCAAGCAACCACAAATCATTTTTTTTTTTTCCAAATGACACATCTGTCATCATTTGTTTGACAGCTCATAAGAGACCGCAATTTATTTAGTTCTCTCAACAGTCAATAAAATATCCATTTTTATAACATCAACAATTCAAGATATTCACATTTTAGACATAATCCTTAGACAATCAATCGAAAATTAAGGCAAAAAAACAATAAATATTGGAATTATGTTTTACTGTCAAATACTTCAAAGTCTGCACATTAATTTCGCGAACTATTCTAGCGTCCGTGACCTGTACGCCGTGTGCGGGGTACGGGAGGGGCGGAGAACACAGGACTCGACCGTGTTCGTGTAGAGCTTCGGTTAACTTCGTGCGCCGTGGAACGATCGCGACCGGTAAACATGCGTTCGGTTATCTTCGGGTCGACCGATTACGGGCCGCGGTGCGCTTGCTCATTGAGTTTGTTATCTAAGTAGGTAGGTAGCAGCTAGTTTTGAATAAAATGTTCTAGGTTCATTTTGTAACAGCTATACAAATAAATAAAATTGAAGTGTCTGTTTGTAATTAAAAAAAAAACACCTTTTTTTACTGAATGCATATTTTATGAAAGTACCTACCTAGGTAAAGTACTTACCTACCTTTGTACTATTTAACATTTTTTTTTAAATTTTAGTCTTTCTTTCTGTCTATTTGTTCCGGCTAATCTCCGAAACGGCTGGACTGATTTTGGCGAGACTTTTATTTTAGAAAAAGGATTAGGGTTACATACAAAAATATTAAAAATTAAAACCCATGAAATTGTTACCTACCAAATTCCGATTAAAATAGGGAAGTGATTATTTTATTTTTTTAATAATTTCACTCGGACGAAGACTAAGTAAGTAAATGACACTAATGACATGAATTCTAATGATTTATTAACCAACTTCATTATTATTACCTATCTACGCATACTCTTGATTTTGCATCATATCCATAACACGTAATTTATTGTTTCTTTTTTTTTTAATTGCTATTGCTTTGGATTGCTGCCACTGAATCATAGTGATTTTTATTGCTTTGTGATTAAGGTTGATGTTGGCTTGCTGCTGCCAGAGATAAACTAACTCTGAAAAGACTATACTTAGGTAGGTCTGTGTGTTTATTTAGGTATTTTTTTAGGAACCGTAGATGAACGTATCCAATCAACTAATATTAATTTTTCGTCAAGACATATTAATTAGTAATGTCGTCCGTACCAATGCCTGATTTTTATTTACCTTCGTCTCCCACTTTTATTTATAACTAGCGGCGCGTCCCGGTTTCGCATGGGTGTAATAATTATAGCCTATGTTACTCGGGGATAATGTAGCATTCCAATGGAGAAAAAAATTTTGAAATCGGTCCAGTAGTTTTTGAGTTTATTCGTTACAAACATACAAAAATACAAATCTTTCCTTTTTATAGTATTAGTATAGAAGACCTTTGGAAACACACGGCCAATAAACTTTATTAAGTAAATCCTTTTATATTTTAACCTCAAATAATAACAATAGCATACCAACTAACACTTGAACGCAAAACAATTTTGTTTTAGCCCTAAACATTACACCTTTGCATACATGAAAACAACATATCTTAACAACAATCTAATTTAAACCTTCTTCAACAGAGCATAAGACACAATTTCCTTTGTATTTAAAAACAGATGTCTAAATCCCGATTGTGGTTCAGAGGCTCGCCAGTTCTTGGTTTTTAATTAACCGAAGGCACAAGATTGTGTATCGGGTTCGATTCCCGGTTAATGTAAAGCACAATCGATCGGCTCTGAACTAGGTAACGTGGCGTTGTTTTAATTAGTACTTGAATAATGGAATAATGTTTTAAGGATAAGATTTCGCGATTTGAGAGTGTTAGCCTTTGGTTGGTTAAGTTTGTACGGGCGGCCATGTTTGTTGATATCAGCTGAATGCTCATCCATACAAATACCTACTTATTTTAACTTAAAAAGTAACTTAGCCAGTCTGTCTGACTGTTAACTTTTTTATGCCTTGGCGGATGAAAGAATTTTTGATGAAATTAATCAATATTAATTTCATCAAAAATTTATCTACGAGCCCAATGGCTCGTAGATAAATAATAACAGCCGCTCGAGCTTCATGTTAAGCCGCGCTTGCTTAGGTTGGTCCGTGGATGGGTAACCACCCATTACATGCCGAGTTTCCTCTGTGCCTCGGAAAGCACGTTAAGCCGTTGGTCCCACCTGTCATTTTTGTTAATCTTTGACAGTCGTCACAGGTAGTCAGTGGCCTGAAAGTCTGACAACCATTCTTACAAAGGGATATCGTACCCAGTACTAATAGGCAGTCGCTCCATGTAAAATACTAGTATTCAGCTGCATCCGGTAAGACTGGAAGCCGACCCCAACATAGTTGGGAAAAGGCAGGCAGATGAGAATCCAGCATCCTTGGACCTGGCACAAAGGATACCTACATTTTTATATTGGCAGTATGTTCCCGTAGGATAGTTACTATTCAAACCTCCACATGGGAGAACCCGAACGCAAAAGCTAGTCGTCATTATGTACATAAATGAATTAGGTAGGTATCAAAATCGTGGTACGCACGACGGCCTATCTAGCTTCACAAAACCGTTTTATGCGGATCTGTCATTGTATAGAAAATCTATACAAAATGAGACCCAAGTTATACTTACTGGATAAGATAAGATAAGATAAGATAATTTTTTATTTGTTCAAAACATGAGTATACACACATAGCATGCAAGATGTTAAATCCAATTATGATTTCCGTCATGTTTTGCCTGAACGGCGTACAAATATGAGATGTCGAAGTTACACAGCCTCAATTATTTTTATAATCGTTAATTAAATTGCAGATATAGCAATGAAACAATCCAATTTAGAGCATACTAAAAGCTAAACGGTAGAATAAAATACAATCATAAATAATACTCATTTCAAAAAATAAAAAATAATAATTATACAATCATGTCAATATACAAATACATCTAAAGGAATACATACACATGTCAAAGCAACTGTTAATAAAATGAATGTCAAAATGCAAGTCAAATTAATTTGTCGGTTAAGAATTCGTCAGTGCTGTAATAGATTTTCTCTAAGAAAAGGTTTTTTAATCTATTTATACTATGGAAATGTACTGTATGTAATATATATACTATGGAAATGTACAGGTTAATGTGCCGCCGTATTTATTTACTGGAACCCTCACAATACAGGGATACCGAAGCACCAACGGTTGCCACCGTATTCGGAACATCATTCCGACACCCCCCCCCCCCCCTCCACCCCCACAGATAGACATTTTTATTTTATTTTTTTGTTAATCAGCTGTTTCCTGATCCTAAAAAAAAGTATGGAAAAGCAGATTTTCTTTTATTACCGATGAAAAAGTCTACATATTATGTGCCCCCCCCCCCAGTCCCAGTGTGGGCGTCAGAAAAATAAGAAATAAATGAATCAGTTAGATCATAAAATCGTGGTTCATTTTTCTTTACTGGAAACCTCACAATATTTTCATTTTTCCCATCCTTGAATAAGACACAACAAACATTTAATATAAACCATTTCTCTTCTAAGATTACTATGTAAATCAGTGAAAAAAGCCGAGATTTCACCCACACGTGTCAATATTGCATTATATATGTAATATATGCCACATTGGCGATATTAGACTAAATAAATCTTGGTTAGTCCCCGGGTTATTAAATGTAAGGGTTGGGTTATGAGTAAGGTGGCCATGTTGCTTGGGGGGTGTTGGGACGTTCTTATATTTTTGGGGGGTGAATGTTTCTTTAGGAAATAACATGATATTGTGAAGCTTGTTCCCCTATGGGATAAGCAGGGACATCAACGAACTCCCATACACATTAACTAAGCACAAAGAGTTTCGACTGAGAATTTCCTTTATATGCGACGCTACTCGGCCTGGGACTTGTCCTTCCCGTGTATATATAAAACTCATAATGTGACTTTTTTTATTCATTATGTAGCGTCGTAAGCATTGTCATGTTCTCTCACATCAGTGATGAATGTGGATGGGTATATGAGTAGAGGAAGACCAAAGAAACGATGGATGGACTGTATAAAGGATGATATGACAAGAAAGGAGGTGTCTGATGAGATGACGAGTAATAGAGAAGTATGGAAAAAGAAGACATGCTGCGCCGACCCCAAATTAATTGGGATAAGGGCAAGAGAATGATGATGATCAGTGATGGCTGAGAAAAGTGACATAGCTTTTGAAAAATTAGGAAAACAGCGTGAATAATGCAAGAACATGAGGGAAGATTTCAATGGTCTGAAAGGGCAGTAAGAAATCATGGTATGTCATTTTCTTCTTTGAATGAGAAAAGGCACTTATTCTACGGAAATAGGCCAGCAGTATTATGTGTTTTACTACATATGATTTCCCTTGTCTCTAGTGAAGAGTGTCCTGAATTATCCAAAATCCTGGTCACACTATTCATAAGGATATTTTTCCAAGGGGAGGCCTGGCCCATTTGCTTCAGGAATGTGGATTTAACTTCTTATTTCCATGATAATGCCATTTGATGTGACGTTAAGATGTCATTTTAAATATTATGTTATTCATATATGGTTTAATTAATGGCGGCAATAATTCTGTGTGGGGAGCGAGCTAATAGTCGTATGAGTTGAGGTTTGAGAAACAATTCTTGTTTTATATGGGTAATTTTGAGATCATAAAATGAAATCTTATTCTTAAATATAATTATTTCTGCCAGGGCTGCGGGACTGTTCGAAAGAGATACCGCGGCCCTGGAACACAAAGGGCAAAGAAGGAATATGGATGGGTTTTAGTCAGTACAAGTCTGACACTTCCTTCCACTCCGCCCAGAGTGGGACGGGGAGATCATTTAATCATTGATCATTTGATTTGATTCGAAAAAAAAAAAAAAAAAAAAATATTTTGAAAACTGTTAAAAAAAGACATTTGGGCCAGATTTGTACAATGGACGCCTAAATAAAAGTGCATTGTTGGAATACTTCAACAATGCACTTTTATTTATCGCCGGTTAAGCACCGAGATTTAAAAATCCAATACTAGATATAAAATTTAGGCAAAAACACTTTTAGGTGTAGCTTTGTGGTAATGAAAACGAGCATTAAGTTGTCATATTTTTATAAACGCCTACGGGAATCAAACCCAACGTGGTCTTCAAAACTACCTTAGTGTATATTTATTATAGATAGGACCTTCTATTACTGGTTATTAATAATCCTTTGACTTTGACTCTGCTAGAACATGTAATCATCATCCTCATCATCTTCCTGTCCTTGTCCCATTCTATTTGAGGTCGGCGCAACACGTTTTCTTCTTCCATTCTCCCCGGTCAGACGTCACGACATCATTTACTCCTTTCTCTTTCATATCATTCTTCACACAATTCGTCCATCTTTTCTTTGGCCTTCTTCTCCTTCTCCATACATCAACTCCTCATTCCTGTCCATGTCCATACCAAGACAAACAACTTCCTTTTAATTTTTCTGTAACAGGTGCTATAAAATACAAAAATAACCGACCAATTTAATTGATTTACAAATCGCAAAAAAACTCATCTTATTACCATGACATCCCATCGAATATTCCCTAAATCCCATTACTTTCCCATCAACAAAGTCCAAGGTCTAACTTTTCTGACTCCCATAACACGTTTACTTTAACTCTCTGAAAGTTATCAGAACTCGTTTAACCCATCGTGTGACGGCCACCTACCACAATTGGATGTGTCACTTCATAGAGTAAAATAAACGTAGATGCGAAACTTGTCTAAAGAACCCGGGTGTTAGTATCTTTGCGTTTTAGAAAAAGACTAACTCCACGTTTTCACACAGCGACGAGTAGTTTCTACGATAATGTATTGTACAGTTTTGGGATCACACGGCAATCCGCGATTTGCATTTGTACTTTATACACACGCTAGCACATCAAGTTCTATCTGTCAAATTTCTTTAATGGATTTTCAACTTTATAGCTTAAGCATTAGGTCCAAGGTTGATAGGGAAAATTTGACAGTTTCGGGTAGTTTGATGTGCTGGCGTCTGTACGTAAACGAATGAAAGGTGTGATATTCACACTATTAATCGTAGTGGACTGAAACGTGAACATCACATGTGACGACTACTAGATATGAACGGTTGCTTACACAGTCAAGTTATGATTGACTGAGAGGAAGATGGACGGAAAACTCGGAATTATCTCTTCTGGTGGGGAACAACTTTGCTCTGGGCCAGTTAAACCAAACTTGCTGCGAACATGATTGATTGAGCAGCTCAAGCTCCACAATTTTGACTTTCGAACGTTTCTAACGTTCTGCAGATAGGCATTTACAATGCGTTCGGAGCGAAAGTTTCGTTTCTACACAATCTTACTCTATGGTTACCGTCTGAACTCGGATAATCTTGGTCAGATGACATCGTTAGGTATAATGGCAGTTTACGTGGCTGCGTAATGTCATTATAAAGTATGACCACGGCTTTTGTTTCAAGAGTTTTTAATTTTCCGGGATGAAATGTACTTTTAAAGTTTCACCTGAGACCACAACTACTTTCAAAGTTTCAACAGAGAGAGACCAAACTTTTTTAGATGCGGAATCAGCCTCAGCCGGAGCCATAAATGCCAGTGGGTTTAGGAACTCTGGGATTTTATTATATTTCTGGCAAAAACAGCATACCACTAGCAAGAAAGCATGCTGCTTTATCATTCGTCCACTTTCATCCGTCGTGTTGTACAGGCAATCATAGATCAGAGATAGCAATTCGTCATTGGCTGCGACTTTATGTCGTATGCTTTAGGGCTATCGCAAGTGCTAGTGTTACCATTGATGTACGCACGTCATGGGTACAAACTACGCATAGGACACAAGCCTCCTCTATATTAGGGTGTGTGGGCCATGATCCTCCACGCGGGCCCAGTGCGTTTCGATGGTTGTCACAAACGTCTTCGAATTTTCGGTTCTAGGACAAGTCATTTTCCTCACTTATTACGCGCCTGACCTTTATAAGGTACATCGCTTTACCCAAACCCTATATCCCTCCATCTTGTATCCCTACAATACTGATCCCCATTTGATCACGCCATTACCTTGGAGCTGTGAAATGCTTCATATAATATGTATGCAAGTCCCCTGGATTTCACCCTCAAGAGTGTTTTGTTTTTACTGCTGCCCAAATGAAATTGTCACTAAACGATGACATACGAGGACTGTCTCGTTGGTCCGTGACTGCTGAGAATGAGGTCTTGGGTTCGATTCCTGGATCGGGCAAAATGCTATTGGGTTTTTTCATCAGGAATTTTTCAGTAGCAGCCACGGAATCTGGATTCGTGCCCAGTTGATAGCAATAGACTCGGCCTCTATTACATGAGGACTGGCGAAATTTGAGTGTGCTGTTAGGTACACCTCTGCCTGTTTACAGGCGTGATGTTATGATGATGAGGAGGTGGGGCATTTGATCCGGAGCACCGGAAGGGCACTTGGCTTTGGAGGAATCAATAATACCCCATTTTGCCAGATTATGTTTGCAGCGGCCTACCTGGGTACGCGCAATCGATTCAGAGCTTTCCAAATAGGCGAGTGTATTTCACAGTTTCACTGCCATTTTTCTTGGGACTTCAAGAAGTCAAGAGGTGGTGAACACCTCTCCTGCCTTTACTTGTATCGTACTTTAAGTGGCCTGTCCTGAATATCTAAGCTAGAAAGTAGACAATACAATAAGTTTTCCTAAGACGTTGGAAGTTGGAAGGCATGAAAAAGTCTAGGTGATATGGCTTGACCTTTTCGTCGTCTTGAGATCCTAATAAATGAATGTTTCCTAATACTACAATATCTTGAAAGGACAATCTTATTCCTATTTTGATCACGTGGATGGCTATAGAAGGTAAGACCAAAGACATGATAGATGGATTGTGTGGAAGATGACATGACTAGAAACGGGGTGGCTACTTCTTCTAAGCGTGTCGATGACAATCTAAATTAACATAACAACATCACGCCTGTAATCCTCGAAGGGTTAGGCAGAGTTATACCTTATAATACACCCACATTTCGCTAGTTCTGTTTGCAATCGGAGGCGAGGCGATCACTGCTCTCAAAACGGTGAAGGAAAACATTGTGAGGAAACCGGCATGTCCTAGAACCAAAAATTCGAAGACCAACCCGCACTGGTCCCGTGTGGTGGATTATAGAGGACGCCTGTGTCCTAGCAGTGGGAACATTATAGGCTGATTATGCATGATTATGCACAACACATTTTCTCTCAACCCAAAACTACGAAAACAATCAATAAGTACCGAAAACACGCCTCAACAACGTCTAATGCCGTACCAATAGTAATGTTCCCTCACCAGGGACCTAAGCTGGTATTAGGAGCTCTAATTTGTAACTTAATCACGGCTGGAGACGTTCAGCTGGGACCACATGTTAACTGGCAAGACGTGTCTTCAAGTTAGTAAGATAACTTATTTATTTTTGGGCTAATTATGAGACGAGTAAATTAGGTTAGGGAGCTGCGAGGATTTTTTTTCGGTTAGATGGCAGATTTGGGGGTTGATTGCTAGTTATCATTATTGGATTACAGAAAAATACTATCGGGCTTACTTTTAATGTCGAATATACAACGTTAGTTCTAGTTTAAGCGAAACCTGAAACAGTACAAAATTTCAAAACTGTATCATGAAAAATCACAAAGTTATAAGCCTGTTCTGTTACCTGGTTGTCCGCACAAAAACGTGGTCACCACGCGGACACCTCCAGCGTCGTCTTGAGCTCATTAATAATAATATTACGGCAGTAGGTACCTAAATAATTGCGATAGTTACTTAGTGTCGCTCGGTGTCCAACTTGTACCTTTTTAAAATATTTTTGGGAAAAAATTTAACATGGTTTAAAATTTATTGGAATCGATTCAGTTCCTTATTCTGAACAAACTATATTCAGATTTCGCATATACTAAAAATAATGTTGTATATTGATTCAACATTACAAGCAGGTATGCCTGTTAAACTCACTAGCTAAAACAGAGAACATACTTAATATTATCCATCCATCCATACATACAGCAACCTGTGTGGCATATGCTGACTAGAACCGGCTTTCCAATGAGCGGCCCAATAGCAAGCAGCTCAGATTCAAAACATTACATTTGACTCACATTCTTATTGATAGATGTTTACGGCTAAAATAGTTACGTTGAAAATATTTTTCATGTACCTACATTTTTAATTATATTTGTTTAGTAGTGATTAAGCAGTGTTGTTTTAGAGAATGTGAGTACCAATACAAACCAAACCATCTCTGGTTTAATGGTACCTACAAATCAAACGAACCTGTATTAAGACTATAAAGGGTGTAGTGTGTAAGGGTGTTTTCCCCGTCTTTGCGATATTTTTTTTGTTCTAGATCATACCTGGAAACCTTCTAGTTATGGAGATATTAAGGGGTCAAAGTTCCAACTTTGTCACAAGATTTTTTTTTTTTAAATACATGTTTTTAATTTAAGATTTTTATTTTACACACCTCCACGACCCTCGTACTATTCAATCCATCCATCAGCACAATGCTTTGAGTGCTTTCCTACCGTAAAACGTGATTTTTCACCCCAAAAAAAAAGCCGATTTTCAGCAATATTTTTTGCGTAAAGTTACTTAGTTTGATGTACAGAATGCTTGGTTGACGGCTATGTGAAGGGTCTGTCTACACCCTGTATGTTTAAAGAAAAAAAAAACATGAAAATAAAGTCTTCGGAAACAGCTCTGAAATAGCCAAAAAAATCACCTGTTTATCTGTTTCATGTATTTTCATCGGGTTTAAAACTTTATTTTGATTTTGTCAACTATGTCTAGTACGTATTCGTCTACAAAATTATGATGTTCGTCATACACGAATGCGGTTGCCTATTGGACTGTACGGAACCAAGTTAGGTCCATTTAGGGGCCTGCCGGACGCTGGACTAACATGGACCTGTCCGTACACAATTTAAGTGTTTGTCGGTACACCAGGCTGCTATTGAGTTAGGTTGCTGATGAGATTTCGGTTGGGGAAGGTAGGTCTACGTTAGTCTTGCTGTGTTTGTGTGAGGGAAGGTTTCGAGTGCATGTTTGTACATGTTTTAGGGGCACAATCATAATAGGATAATAATATGAATTATGTTACAATTCGTAAAGTGATAATTCATAATATTAACGGCGCCTGTGTCTGCGGGTCGGGCAGTCTTAACGGGTTTTTCCATTAGGAATTTCATTATTAAGTAGCAGCTATGGAACCTGGAATTGTGCCCGGTTGATGGCAATAGGCTCGCCCTCATGGGACTTAAACATAACTGACGAAATGTGGGTGTACCATTAAGTACACCTCTGTCTAACCCTTCGGGGATTACAGGCGTGATGTTATGTATTTTCTTGGTATTCTGACTTGCACGATAATGGCAATGATTACCGGAAGCTGGTAATTCCACAATCACAACACAAACATACATAATCTACAAGTATTATACATATTACATATTCAAATCTAAAGCTCCACTTCAATCTAACACAACGCTTGGTAATTCAGCAAGTTATACAGCAAGACATCGACGTCCCTAATACGTATAATCCTATTGATTGACCGATTGCCACTGTTGGAGATAGGTATCTGGAAGATATAGGAGCTACTTGATAGGATATTAGGTAACAAGTCAGTGTAGTTTTAGTTTTCTGTTTTGTTGAACAAATAAACTATTTGATTTTAAACTATCATGGTCATTAACATTATTATGTAAGGTCTAATTATTCATACACGAAATATTTTCAGGGAATCATCTAATGGCTATAACGAAACCATTTCAAGGGATTATTTTTTTTTATCTAAGTATATTTTTATAAAAAACTAGCTTTTGCCCGCGACCTTCGTCCGCGTGAAATTTTATGCCTATAACCTTCCTCGATAAATGGGCTATCTAACACTAAAATATTTTTTCAAATCGAACCAGTAGTTACTGAGATTAGCGCGTTCAAACAAACAAACAAACTCTTCAGCTTTATAATATTAGTATAGATAAATAATTTAAAATTACTTGACCCACAAAATAAATACTAGCTCCTTATTTTTGAACATCCATTACGCTAGTTTACTACGTCGTATTTACCTAGTGTCATTGTTAGAATATGGGAGTAAAGGTTTTATGCAAAAAGTCTCAAAAATTTTTAGAATTATAATAATTTCGTAAAAAAAACACTCAGATTTTTTTTTTTCGTTGCTATGGCGACTTTACGACTTATAGAAGTTACTCTTAAAATATTTCGTGAATGAAAAGATAGACCTTATATAGACTAGAAACGGGATATTTACCATGAGTAATCATGGTGTTTTTGTTGAATTCCCGATATTTCGGTGCTGTTGTGTGTGTTGTGTTGTGTTCCTTTTTTTTGACTTCCAGAAGTGACTTCTGGCCTAATACACGGCTTGACTTCGACTTTGCTAGACATAGATCTCTCTTATAATTCCGCACCACAACGCGGCAACGTCCGGCGTTTCGGAGTTCCTTAATTCTTCCCTTTGAGGTAATTCCCTTTACACGTTTTCAAGGCCTTGGTTTATTTTACCCTGACTTTCCATGTAATCAACCGATTGACACATAACATTATACTTGTAATCCACGAAAGGTTAGGCAGAGGTGTACCTAATAGTACACCCACATTACGCCAGTTATTTTTAAGTCCCATATGTTAAAGGACGAGCCTATTGCTATCAACCGGGCACGAATCCAGACTCCGTGACTGCTACTCTGAAATTCCTGATGGAAAAATACTTTGCCCGACCCGGGAATCGAACCCAGAACCTCATGCTCAGCAGTTGTCGGTTGCGACCACTAGGCCAACGAGGCAGACAAATTGAGTTTCCATGAAACTAAAATACCATTGAGGTTAAAATCATATATTGATGCTAGAGATATATGATCAGTTAAGGGCATTACATGGCTCAAATCCCAAAAATAGCGTATGTTCAAAGAAATTTGTTGATGAATCCCTTCGTGCGTTTTCCTTGTAAAAAAAGTATGTTATAGTTAAGTTCATCACAAATAAATTGTATTGTTTAAAATTTTAATAAACCTTCTCAATTTTTTTTGGTTAATCGTAGAAAATAGGTCCTTTTTCAACCTTAATTGTAAATTATCTCTGTAACGGCCGAATAGATCGGCATGAATTTTGTAACAACAAATACGTAATGATATACTTAACAATCTGTATTGATTTTTTTTCTGTTATTTCTTTTAATATTTTTAAATAATAAATAAAAACCGAAATTTTGCGAAATGTGCGGGGCAAGTCAACAAAAACCAGTACCCAGTCCAGTAGGGATAAAATCATCAAGGTCATCGAGCAATGTAATGCTTTAAGCTTCTGTGGTAACAATATTACATCATAAAACAAACAAGATTTGGCAAGCTTTTCCCCTTTTTCGCAGGGGAACATTACCTACATCCCGTACACTGTCTGACAAACATATTCACCCCTCAAAAATAGAGCAAATTCACCATCATTACCACTACGCATATTATATTACACCACGAAAAAAATACGGCCACATTTTTACCTGAGATTCTTCATAAGTGATAGCACATAGCGGTACATACATAGATAAAATCGTCCAAGCGCGAGTCGGACTCACACACGAAGGGTCCCGTACCACCGTAAAATATTTAATACATTATTTTTTCTCATTAAACGAAAATGCGGAAAAAAATGCTTCTTGTAGGACCCCTTTAATTCTCAAATTTATTTTATTAATATTATTTATTGTGTGAGAGCAACTATAGATTACTAGTACACAATCTGTGAAAATTCAAGTGTCTACCTATAACGGTTTTAAAGAAACAGCCCTGTGACAGACAGACAGACGAGCCTTAGTAAGAGGGTCCCGTTGGCACTCTATAAATACGGAACCCTAAAAAGTACCTACATGCCGTTATAACTGTACACTGTAGGTAAAAAAAACAGGCGATGTCAAGCGCATGCCCTTTGTCTTGCAGCCCCACTTACACTCGCGGACATAAAAAAGTACCAATGTTAAAAATGTTATATTTTTTCCGCATTTTGTTTCGCCATGTGATGAGTGTGTTGTGTTTTGTTATGATGCGGGTTTTGAATGTTTTAAGCTGGTGGTTTGTGAAATTGTTTGGCTAATGGGAACTGGATTTTGTATTCAGCAGTTTAAAGTTTCGTTATTAATTTAGCTTAGAATTTTATTCATAGGAGTTTATTTTCATCTACTCTATAATAACAACCACTTGGTGAATGGTATCTATAATTCTAGAAATACTATCCTCTATTATTGTAAAGATCAACATAATACACCTATTTCCTATTTGCAATCTCGAACAATATTCAATCTAATTTAAAGATCTGCTCATGTTCCGTAGAAAACGACATAAAGATAGATGGACATAAAAAGGCATATTTTATTACATTACAGCACAAGTACGTAACTGTTGCCTTTGTAACTATCAGAACATTCTGATGGTTCATTAATGAAAATTTATTCAGTTATTTGGGCTACACGGGAATAAACTTGTTCGTGTTTTTGCGGAAAAAAAATGTAAAAATGTTTTTATCAAGTGGGTGTTACGAGAATCCAATTTTGTTTGTAAATGTTTTAAGATAAACATCTATTACGTGTCAGTTTCTTTTAGATAGCATTATGGTAAGCTGATAACTGGGCTATAAGAAGTCTTGAAAAGATTCACACATGTTATTTGTAAAAAAAAAAGTTTTAGAACGCTTTGGATTTTATAAGTTTTCACTGTATGTAATAGACATATAATAGAGAAAGTATACTTTATTGTACACCAAAATTGTTAGACATCTCTGTTAGGATATTTTTAAATTTATGGATCTAATAGCGGTCTTATCAATAATAACAATAATTTCCAGACAACCTTTAGATAGACTGGAAGCAATACACTACCAAAACACCACACATTTTACAAAATAAATATCAAATCCGTTCACTTCACCGTTCAATTTACAACTCCACCTATAAATACTGCACACTTTTCTCGGCCCCAAGTGTACATACACATCTGCACACCAAAATTTACAATCACAGATATCGTAGTGGGATTTTATTTGAATAATTTAAGAGGCATCGTCTCGAGCGAGCTCGGTTGATCTTATCTTTTAAATTGCGCACACACCCCCTTTCTTGAGGGGGTGTGAGTGTAAGATGTGGATGTGGTATGTTACCTGTGGTTATTTAATACGAAGGTGTTTGGTGTTATTTTCTTTATTGCTTGGGCAACATTTAATTTTAAATCATAAACAATGTGGTAGCCGAAGATAGAGTAAAATGACGAATGATTGCAGAAGCCATGTTCAGCACTAAGTTAGTATTATCTGCAGATGAATGTGATATAAAACTTGTCATACCAGTTGAAAAATATGAAAATTCAGAAACTACCGTGATTAACTTGCTGATCATTTTTAAAACTGTTTAAAAATAACTCTACATGACTACAGATTCATGAAATCAACATAGATTCGCCGAAGCCTTGCTGAACCTACAGTAGTACTCTAATTTAACAGTTAAGTAAAACTAAGTAATAGCTTAACTAGTAAAATCCATTTTCGAAATCGAAAACGTTTCTCTTCTACGGAATGTTATACTGAAATGTTGGCTATTTCGGTTGGCCTTGCATCCTGGATCAGATAGGTGGTTCGAATATCGAGTCAGCTTACACATCGTCTGTCCAGTAATTGAGTCTCCCCCGGGGTCTCAATTTGGGAAGGTACACGTAGTCCAAGGTGGTCGCAAATAGATACACTAAAACACCACTTTATGGGACTTTCCAGGGTTTCGATTTGAGTGTTGTAAGTGAAAGATATTCTTAGATTAGTATAAATAGGATCTAAATTTGATTAGCCTCTTCTGATGAGACGATACATCGAGCTCTAATCTTCTAAACACTCGTCTGATTATTATATGCTTCTTTCACTAGCAAAATTAAAAATTCATGCGCCAAGTCGTAGGAAAAATTCTCCACTGAACTCAATACTTCAGTTTTAGACAAATTCACAGATAAAGACAAAAATATGTTTATTTTAAAGTTTTTCTTAAAAAAATAACACTTTATTCGTTTATGTGTAAAGTTTTACTCAAAAAAATAACTTTATTCCAATTCTCCTTTTCCAAAATATTATTAAAAAGTGCCACATCCAAAACATCCAACTTGAGAGCGAAAATGTTACCAATAAAAATTCAAGCGAAGGTGTTGAGTCAAATGACAGTGTTTAACAGGAATACAGCGGGCGAAGCCGCGGGGTGTTGTGTGGCGTAGATCTTAGATAAGTGCGCGCCTCTCGTATGTACTTATGAGAAAAATGGTGCTGTAATTTCCATACTGATTGAAGTTTTTTTGTAGAAGATTTTTTTTAAGTGAGTCGTTTTTTTGCATTTATTTGTTACGTTACCGTATCCTTGGAGTGACCGGTGACGTTCAAAAGTAGGTAGGTACTGATTGCTTACCTGAAAACAAAGAAAATTATTATTAGTATAATTGTTCACAAAGAACCTGCAAAAATAAGTTAGTCTCATAAACCCTGAAAATTATATATGACACACATTCTTTCTATAAACTGATATACTAAGTGGATTTTAGTAAGAAAATATCAGTTCATAATCTGCGATATAAACCTTTCTCAAAGAAAGTTATCAGAAATCCAAAGTCAATACAAAAAGAATAACGTTTCAAATCCTTAATATCATCATAAGACGTCTTCAACTTCACCCCCAATTTATCAACCCCCTAAATTGATTCCCCAGCAAAAAAAACACCCCCGCACAGCTGATAGACGCCACATTTTATCTCACCGCGAAAAAAATATAGTTAATACCCTGAAAAAGGTTAATTTTTCACTCTCATCTCCGTAACCTGGCCATATTTGTAACCGTCACGCAACGCTTAGAACGATTAATTAACATCGTTATAAGCTATTAGGGGTGTTTAAAAATAACTAGGGGGTCAATGGATACCGAGCTTAATAGGGGTCATTTGTCATAGGTACGTTTTTTTTAGTCTGTGGTCTTGTAAAAGTTGTTGGTTGATTAATTTTGTGTCGAGTATATTTTTTTTTGCTGGTATGTCAACAGATATTCGAGTTTTCAGGTTCTGTATTGTAATGAATAACTCTATCCAAATATCATTACGGGATTTTAGTCTTACAAAATTAAAAGTGGCTATAGTTCAGTGAACACAATTATCGTAATTTCGATAAGTATACTTTATTTAATTTAAAGTTTGGTTATAGGATTCTATAAATGTCTCCTGTTTGTTTTAAAACCTCTAAATAATGTTGGCGTGTTAAAGTACTCAAGCATAATCAGCCTATAATGTTCCCACTGTTGTGACACACGGCCTCCTCTCTATGAGAAAATAAAAATAACAAAATAAATTATAACAAAAAAAAAATAAAAATAAAACTTAGCTCCACAAAAAGGTGACCCAATAATTTTGTCCCAAAGTACACGTCACACGGTAAAATCCATAAGTCCACAAGATCTAGTTTTACATCAAAAACCCTCGGGTTCTCATTATAAGTCGACACCGGACTCGCTATAAATCATTTTATATGAGCATAAGCGTTTAATGCACCCCCAATTAGGAGGGGGGAGCTTAAGTACCATATTGAGAGCTTAGCATCTAATGACAACGGACCCTAAATGGGGGACAGAGACAGAGATATATTCTACCGAAGGTGTGAAAGAGAGGGCAGATAAGGGCTAGTGATTCTCTCGGTAGTTAATAAACCTCGCCTTGAAGGTTCGTGTCGTCTTCTAATTTTAGGGTTCCGTGTTCTATTGGTTGCACCTGTACATAATAAGTTCCCTTGTCAAATGAAGTGGATTATTACCCCCGGATGCGTATTTGTCCCCTAAATTGGGGTGGTTTTCGTGTCTATGTTTCAGAAACGTTTTGAAATATTATATCTGTTTGAAATTTGTGTCTTTAAAGGGGTAATTTGGAAGAGGAAATTATAAAGATGAGACGTATTTAAAATGTGGTGTATTTGTGTAAAATAACAAAAAATATGTGTAGTTATAGTATCAGTTAGTTTTAGTTTTATTTGTCGCAGGTATCAAATCATATCTCATTTTAAATAATAAAAATTAAAGAAACCAGCAAATAAAAAAGTAAATATGCTAAATATGCCGTTTCTAGTCTTAGTGATAATATCTCATCTTAACCTAGTAATTTAAGATTATGACAATCACTATACCATGAATTACAATAATAACACTGGATATAGGTGTTGTAACAGTTTTAGCTATAAAAAAGTAAGTGAATACTCAAAACAGCGAAACAATTGACAGATATTCGCGACGTTGCCAACTTTCAGAAAACACAGCCTTCAGCTACAAATAAAATACCTAACAAAGAAAAAACAGAAACCTACGAAAACACACCCTTACCAACCAGACAGCCATTAATTGAAGAATTTCGTCCGCTACTAAACTGTGGTGGAATCGTAAATTGAAAAGAAAAACGTTTCGGCATTAACGAGCGGTGCGGGCATCGTAAGGTACAGTGTGATGTATGTTACAGCCTTTATGTGCGAACTATGAGAAGAGGTCGAGAAAAAACCATGTTTTTTTTTGTTTAAATCACAGAATAAAGGAGTTTTTAGACCAGCATAATCAGCCAATAATGTTCACCTTCTGGGACTTGCTGAAAATAGAATAATAATACTTGATAATAATAATCTCGACGACCATCTTTCGAGGCTCTCCTTAGGCGGTTGGATCAAGGGCTTGATTCAGAAGGCAGTACTCCTCGATATGGCTCGCATTGTGAGGAGGTTCCTGTCTCTGGAGCCCTAACCACCGGTTGCTTGGACCCTACACCCGACACCGGCGGGCCAGTAGTTTTTATATTTTTATATGATTTTTTTTTTAATATTTAAAAATATGTAAATTATGTATATAAAATGAATAAAGGAATAATAATAATACCTGGGGGGTTACTATGACGTCTTAAAACAGGGGTAATTCCAATGTGGGAAAGAGTCAGAGCTATTCAGGTAGCGCCATCTCTTTCCTACACTGGATTACTCCTGTTTAAGACCTCATGGTATGCCACCTGGACACGAGTTGCCATGGCTAACCTGGAAGGCTTTGAATCGACGCCTGACACAGGTTAGCCGAAGCAAGGAAAACCTGTTCAGGTGGAGATTCATAGATGACTCTGCCCTGGAGTGTAAATGTGGTGTTGCCCCACAAAAGATGGGACACTTGATATCGTGTCTTGCCTTTTATGTTGCTTGCACATCACAGGAGCTGATGGACGCCACTGATAGTGCCAAACTCGTCGCCAAATTTTGGGCTGACTCAATTTAAATTGTCATCGACACGCTAAGAAGAAGACCTGCTGGAACAAGAGCCTCCTTACCGTCAAAGAGAGCCATAATCCACCACGTCGGCCCAGAGCCAGTTGGTAGATGTCACATGTCTTCTAATTTCAGACCGATCTGGAAAAATATTCCAACCTAAAACTGTAGATGTGATCTTGATTAACGAATAGACATTGAATTATATCAGTATTTATTTAGTTTTGAAAACAAAAACGATTCGGGCATTAACGACCGGAGCGGGCCTCGTAAGGCACGCGTGATGTATGTATGTTACAGCCTTTGCCATGCGTGAACTATGAGAAGTATGCGAGAGATTATTGTTATTATCATAAGAAAAACACTGCGATTTTAAAACAAATGCGTGCTGACTGACTGGACAGATGCACTGAAAAATGTGTGGTTTTTTTCTCATAATACCGCTTCAGACACGTATTTTAAAACATCGCTCTGTTTCTATGAATCGTTTGTGTATGACAGAGATAGAATGATGTGTTTAAATAATGTTTAGCGCTGAACGCATTTAGTCATTTGTGGTGCAAGTCGGCCTAAATAACCATGGTCCTCGTGTGACTTGACCAAGATTATGTCTGGACTTTAAGAAGACTGAGATCTGTTTCTTTTTCTCAGAGTTGTCGTAAAGATCTCATCTAGTTTTAAAACGTATTGTTAAAGTGATTACAACAACCAGTAAAAATAAATAAATAGCATTTGTTGAAACCGAAGAATAGACCGACTTGGACAAGAACTCGGTCTAGCTGTACATAGACGCGGGCCTAATTTCTCAATTAGCAAGCTTACTCCGGCAAAACAATAACATGACATATCATCACGCCTGTTATCCCGAAGGATCAGGCAGAGGACACACCCAATCATAGTACACCCCAGTAGAGAAGGGTCAATTTTTGTAAGAGGTAAGCCGGAGTACATATATTTACTTTATAGAATATTATTGTCTATAGAATACTGACTGTGCCATTTTTCAAAGGGAAGCCGGTAGGAATCGGGATGTATGGAACCTTCGCCACTGGTACACCCACATTTTGCCTATTATGTTGAAGTCCCATGTAATAGGTGGTGAGCCTATTGCCATCAAGGTCACAGATCCAGACTCCATGGCTGTTCTTGAGAAAATTCCTGATGAAAAACCCCAATAACACTTTGCCCGACACGGGAGTCAAACCAAGAATCTCTCAGCTCAGCAGTCGCGCTTGCGACCACTCGACCAACGAGACAGCCAAAACAATTAAGAACCAAAAAATTCATGCATCCATGAAAAATGCATAATTATTTAGCTCGCGTACAAACAGCATTACAATCAAAAAGATTACTTGAACAGTTGAAATTACTAACAAGAGAGAAGCTTTGATGTGAAAATTAGGGACAAATGAAAAATACTTCGTTTTGAGCAGTTTTTTTGGATGAAAACGGAATGTTTGAATAGTTAAGTCTGTTTTTTGGACGACTGAACCGGTTTATTACTAGCGACTGACTAGGGGACTTCGGAGATGCTTCGGATTTATGAAAGGTGGATGAGCCATTGAGTATTTTGCTTCAGGATGTTTTAATTCAGCATTCAAGAAGCTAGCAAGAATCGAAAATACAACAATCGTATCGGACTTTGGTTATAGTTTTTGCAACAAACACGATAAGTTTTACCCATAAATATGATATTATGACGGCGCGGTTGGCGCAGTGGCTGAGCGATTGGCTGCTGTGCTGCGTGTCGCAGGTTCGATTCCCGCACGGAACAAATATTTGTATGGCCTACAGGTAGTTGTTCCGGGTCTGGCTGTTTGTGTATGTTAGTTTAAATGTTTGTTATCACACCCAAGATACAGGAGAAATACTTTGAGTCGGGCAACGTTTTTCAAAAAAAATAAATCAAAAAAATTAAGTAAGTCTAAGAAGACAGTAAAAATTACTTAGGAAACGATTATTCTCGAAAGAAGCTGGTTTAAAATCTTGCAAGAATTTTAACGATCAATGATAAAATTCTAATGTTTTGAGTCTCTTAATAATTTCGTATATTATTATAATCTTCGTAGACCTGCGTGGTCCGAATCTAATAAGTTCATCTCATAAAATATCTTGATTGCTTATTAAAGTGTCATGTTCAGACCAAAATAGCATTCAAAATTATCATAGCAGCAAATTAATATACTACCCACTGCATCATCTGCCTAGCCTTTTCGCAACTATGTTAGGGTCGGCTTCCAGTCTAACCGGATGCAGCTGAATACCAGTATTTTACATGGAGCGACTGCCTATCTGACCTTTACAATCCAGTTAGTACTAGGTAGCCCTTGGTAAGACTGGTTGCCAGACTCTTAGGCCACTGCCTACCTGTTACGACTGTCAAAGATCTACAAATGACAGCCGGGACCAACGGCTTAACGTGCTTTGGCTGAGGAAACTCGGTAATGGGTGGTCACCCATTCACAGACCAACCTAGGCAAGCATGGCTTAACCTAAAGATCGATCCAAGCGGCTGTTATTATTTAGCACTACTTACTGATACACTGATACTGCTAGCCTGCGTCACCCCACTGCTGGGCAAGGGCCTCTCTCCATGACTTCCAGTTGTTTCTGTCCAGGGCTAATGTGGGCCAATGGTCGTAACACTACTTATTCCTTCTAAAATACCACATCAAATCCCCCAAAAATTCTCACATCCCTAACATTAGCGCCCTTTTTAATATCCCTCCGTGTGATGGGGAGGAAGGTGCCCTATTAGGTCGGCCTGGCATTTCGACGCATTCCCCCAACATACCGCCGTGTACCCTAGCTTTATAATCTACCAGCTTTCGGGTAACGGATGTACCTGGTTCGCCATTTTGTTTGTGTCTCATAATGTCAAAGGTGGAGGTGTATTTTAGGAGTTCTGTGTTGTATACCGAGCAGTAGATATATAATGCATAATTTGGAATTTTGGTTCTTGGTTCGATTACCAGCTTGGGCAGTGACTGTTAGAAAAAAAGAAATAATACTAAAATTGACAGCACGCAGTTTGCAAACATGTTGGGCGTCTTGTTTCTAGAATCTAACAAGATTGTCTATGTAAATCTTGCAAACAGTAAATGACAAAGTATAGCAGTGATAGCCTAGTGGTGTGACCGTCGGAATGCGAAGTCATAGGTCTCAAGTTAGAACCCAGAACACGCACCTCTGATTTTTCAGATTCATGTGTGTATTGTATAGTTATCACTTGCTTCGGTGAAGGAAAACATCGTGAAGAAACCAGCATGTCTGAGAAATATTTCTCGACGGCATGTAAAGCCAAGTCAGAGGCCCATGGGCGGCATAAAAACTCTGTCACCATGTTAGGCACTAACCGTACGATAAAGAAAAAAGAAGAAGAATGACAAAGGTCCGCAGAACAAGTCCGAAATTATCCAGAAATGAAGATGGTTTGAACTAGAACATCATCTGCCTAGCTTGTCCCCAACTATGTTGGGGTCGGCTTCTAGACTAACCGTAATGGTATGAACTAGAACGTGTCAGTGAAATAGATGTATTTCTTGAAACCAGCCCTCCACTAAAAATAACTTCCAAGATATAAAATCCTCCGGAATTCCTCGCATCACGGAACACCTTTGTGCACCATATCGGTAACTAAAACTCAAGCGTTGGAAAAGAAGTTAATAAAAAAGTCTTAAAACAGAGAGAGGCAATCGGTTCAATTTCTTCCCTTTACCGATTACCAACTTAATGGTTCGAGAGAATATCAAAGTGATACAGAAACTGAGCTCCTTGAGACCAAATGTATACCGACCACGGAATAGAATCGATACAGAATGTCAGCTTCATACAACTAGCGAATACAGGTGCATACATTTGTGGCATGTGCCAAATAAATGTATTTTCTTTCTTTCTTACATTCTACGTTTGTAAGTTAGTTTCTGAACGTCATCATAATCATTCTTCTGCCCTTATTTCAATTTATTTGGGGTCGGCGCATCATGTCTTATTTCTCTATTACTCGTCAATTCAAGTCTGTATTTCCCCTTTTCTAGCCATACCATCATTCACACAGTGGATGAATCATTTGTTTACTACAAACATGTAAACAGAATGGAGTTTACGTAATCCAAAAAAACCTTTATAATTATAAGATTCAGTTTGCATTACTCACTCAATTTTTTTGTACTCTTTCAGTTAAGTAATTCTGAAGGTTGATATTGCTGAATTTGAAATGAGATCAATTGAAAAAACAAGAATTTTGAAAATGGAACAGACGCAAACGGCGATATCAGTCACGAGTACGCTTGCACTCGCTGTACTTGAAGCGTGTCTATTTTCTTTGCGTGCATTTCTGCTCGTTGTTTGAACCTTCTGTACCCATCTACTCCATGTTTATACCATCTAGTACAGTCTGTAGATCTAACGCAATTAATTCTCGTCTGACCTGTCTTTGCGAATGTTACCATCCCGGCCAGGGTCAGATTGGCCGGCTCGCAAAGTGACCGTCAATGAAGTGCGTGATTTGATTTATTAGGTTAGCCCACTTATGTTTCGGTGGACGAGCAATGACCATGAACATGGGCTTCTATAGTAGGTAATGCGGATGAGCCTTTGGTGATGGGCACTGGAGTAGAAAGAGGTTAATATAAGATTTGAGTAGTTGTCTCTGCTTTTCTCGATATCTTCAAGTTGCTGAATAGGACAAAATCTATTCTTAATCAAAATATATTTCTATTCTAAAGGGTGTAAATAGACCCTTAACGAAGCCGAAAGACACTTGTTCTACCCATCTTTGCGATATTTTTTTTGCTCTAGACCATACCAGGGAACCTTCTAGTAACGGAGATATTAGGGGTTAAAGTTCCGACTTTTTCACAAGTTTTTTTTTTTAAACATGGTTTTAATGTAAGATTTTTACTTTATACACCTCCACGATCCCCGTACTATTCATATTCAATCCATCCATCAGCACAATGCTTTCAGTGCTTTCCATCGAGTCCTACCGTAAAACGTGATTTTTCACCCCAAAAAAAATTCGTATCCCAGCAATAATTTTTGCGTCAAGTTACTTAGTTTGATGTACAGAATGTTTGGTTGACGCATTCGTGAAGGGTCTGTTTACACCCTGTATAGGGGGTCCCCCTAACGGATTGCCGTCATATTACCAGTGACCCCGTAAAAGTACATAGATTCCTTTACTACCTGCGACCTTCACGGTCTACTAAAAATAAATCTATTCATAACCTCCCCCATATCGGAAGTACCGATAAAAATACTTGAAATACCTACTCTGTTGTTTTGTCGGGCCAAACCTTGGGACAAAAGGTAGTCGGTAAGTCTTTATTATCATTTCTTTCGCCCCCTCATCGCTTCTTGAGCCAGTAATGAATTATTCAGGCTGTGATCCAGCGTTTTTCTGAGCCGCCTCCATTTTTGTGTGCGTTAGTATGGCGGGACCGTTCGGTGTTTCTGATTTGGTTAATATTTTTTGGTTGGGTGTGATTAAATAAATATATTGTGTGTCATTTTCTGGCAGAAGCAGGTTTGGTGATGTGCGGGTTATTAAATTCACTTGTGCTGTAGCTTGCTAGGTCAAATAGGAGCGTTTTCTTAATTCACTTGGATTCTGAATCTACCTTACCACTGGTAGCCTGTATTTACGATAATAATAATTGGTTTATTACGTTTAATAACCCAATTATATCGAATAGGTCAATCTTTTATTTAACAAACATTCACATTTAAATCGCACTGTTATCTCAGCGACAATCAACGTCAGAATCTCACTTAATTGTATTTTTGACAGATTGAACCAGAGAACAGAATGCGAATAGCCTTTTTTGTTTTTTCTACATTTATTTGTTGTGCTCGGTACTAAAACAATTACACAAAGTCATAATTTTCAGTTGCTGTTGAACGATTTCCCCGGTTTTTTGATATCCCTAATAGAGGGACCACTAGCGACCCGCCCTGGCTTAGAACGGGTGCAACATACATATAACCTTTCTCTTGAATCACTCTATCTATTGCTGAACACTGCATTAAAATCCGTTGAGCAGTTTAAAAGATATAAGCGTACAAACAGTGGCAGCAACTTTGTTTTATACTATGTAAGATGTTTAAGTTAGACACCAGTATAAATTAATAAATACGTCGTATCCCCGCTATCATGACGAACACATCACTAAAGCCTGTTTTTCCGTGGACCTAGACTAACATTTGGGATCGACCAAAACATCGACGATTGGAAGCTCAAGGACATATTAAACTCACCAATCATTGTGTACTTAACTTGTCTTGTTTTTCAAACTAAAGAAACTGGTCTCTCTTAAAACTTGAGTTTTATCTAAAGAGACTGGCTTCGAATAATGAAGTAAGAATATTACGTTACTATAGATAAGTATTACTACTCGACTATAAGTTTCTTTCTTTTGAAGAATTCCTGTAAAACGATAGGCTGAATAAATTAAAAGCGTTTTTTACAGAAAGTGTGCAACGTCGCGACTAGCTGTCAAATATTTCACTGTTTTGATTAATTGGGCAATAAGAAATAAGGCTAACTAGTGAACATTGATTATGAAATGCAATAATTAATATCGATGCCTTATGTTTGCTGATGATTTAAAATTGTACCTCTCTGTAACCAACGCTAAGGATTGTGAGGTGCTACAACATGATATTGACGCTGTGGTTGAATGGAGTATAAAAAATAAATTGTCATTTATTAATTCTAAGTGTAAAACAATAACTTTTTCCCGGTCCCGTAATCCGATTAGAAATCATTATAATCTTGCTGGCGCGTCATTGGAACGTGTTTTCTCGATCCGGGATTTGGGAGTAATAATGGATAGCAAATTAAATTTTCACGAGCATATTCTTAAAACTTGCAAAGACGCTAATAAATGTCTTGGTTTCATCATTAGATTATCATCTCAGTTTAAGAACACTCAAGCTATAAAACAAATATACAATGGCTATGTCCGTAGTAAATTAGAATATAATGCAATAGTTTGGAGTCCTCAAGAGTAATTGTACACTATCATGATAGAAAAAATTCAACGTAAATTCTGTAGATACCTATACAAACGTCAATATGGATATTACCCCTTTCTATATCCTTCTTTGTTCGTGTCAGGAATGGTGGGTTTAGACACACTCAAATTCAGGCGAGAATCCACACATGTAATTAATTATTATTTAATATTAGTCGGTAAGATAGATAGTCCTGTTCTACGAGAGTCAATCAATTTTTATGTTCCTGACCAGTACATGCGTGGCGTTGTAAGACGACAACATAGAATCCTCTGCTACCCGCCTGCATGGCGTGCTCCCCGAACCAACAACACTCCCACTGCTAGAGCAATTAAGTTAATAAATGGTTTTCTAAAATATATTCCTAAGGCAGATTTATTTTTTGACTCTCAATGGACCATGATTAGAATAGATATAAGCGATTTGGTGTAAACTGTTAGCTTACATTTGATGAATAAATGAATATGAATATGATACACCGAATATTTAGTATTACGTTAGTATTATTAAACGGTTACGACATCAAATTCAGTTTTTTTTATTGCAATTCTTTATTAATATTCTAGTTCACTAGCTAGCCATATTTCCTATTCCTATACAGTAATATTGCCAAATGAATAAAAACAGGTACATATTTGACAGCTATTTGCAACGTTGCCAACTTTTTAGATGAACGCTCTTAACTAACGAATGATCGTTAGAAGAATCACCAATTAGGCTTTATCTTTGGGTCATCCTAAGGTAGACTGGTAGAAAGTGCTCAACGTTTGAGTAATGTAAAAATAACTGTATGATCATTTTAATTAGATCAGGACTATCAGTTACATGAGCTCATCATGCTATTATCATCATCATATCATCTTAAGCCTATATCGTCCCACTGCAGGACAAAGGCCTCCCTTCCCTCCTTCCACATTTCGCGGTCTAGTGCGATTGTAGGCCAATCCTTTGAGAAAGAGTCCAGCTCATCCCGCCACCTCCTTCTGGGCCTGCCACGTTGTCGTATTCTATTATAGACAATAATAATTCTCAAATAACGCAAGGTCTCTTTATTACAATACATACAGTTATTTTTACATTACTCAACCAACCTTATGCATTTTCTACCAGAAAAAACAAACAAAAAAAAACTGTATGTACAGTTATTTTTTACTTGTGGATAACGTTTAATAAATAAATAAACTTCAGACATCCTCGTAATTTACTTAAAATTTTGGTCTGAATAAAAATAATAATAGTGTTGAATAACAGTCTGGTTATCTTCCAGACAAAAAGTTCATAACTCACAACTATTAATCCAAAATCACTTCTTTGCTAAAAAACATTTCATCCCAAAAAAAAACAAAGAAGCATTAGATAAACAAATAATCTATCACACTTCTATAATACCACTCCATCTAAAAAAACGCCATACCAACCAAACCATGATTAATACGACAGACGTGATAATCTGTTAATAATTAATATTAATTACTATTGTTCCATTGTGAGCCAAAAATCTCTGTAATTGGGAAAAAATAAGATTCATTGTTAAAATCGGATTGTGAGATTCCTCATTAATTTGGAGGCGGGCGCCATTTTGAGACAAAAAATTCGGAAGCCATTTTGACGATTAAAAAAAATTGAATTTGCTGTGCTTTGTCGTCGTTTGGGTAAATAATTTTATTACTTGTTTGTTGTGTTGTCTTATATCTTTCACCGAAGCATGTAATAATTAAACAATACGCACATGAGGTTGAAAATCAGAGATGCGTGAATTGGGTCCGTACATGAGAACTTTTGACTTGGTAGTCTATTATATACTTCAATAAGCAGTGATATATTATAAAAAATAATCATCATTTATTTCAGATATCATTTTATATCCATATAAAATGTTAGTAAAAATGAACTTAAAAACTAGTTAGTAAAACATGAAGGTTTGACAGACAATTCATAAACGGGCAATCAAATTTCCCCGCAATAACATTCAGGAGACTGTTTGAGCTGCCCCGGACCCTTTGCAGCAGCGACGCGGCACGCTTACGTGTGATAGCTTTTGAAGCCATCAGTGTGCGCATCAGGAAACATTCCCGACGCACTACAGAAGCGTGGCAGCCCCAGCAGCATCCTGAATGCATTGTTATTACATCACTGCGTTGTAAAAGCGTTGTAAAAGCATACAATAAATACTTCGAGTATTTATTGTATGCTTTTACAACGTTTTGAAACCAACTTTGTTTTCTCCAGGATTAGCCAAAGACTTCCCTTACCCAACCAGAAAGAATACCCATATTCCATGACTTTTAATGTAAAACTATAAACCTAAACCATTATCCATTAAAAAAAACCATTAAAACTAACAATTTAAAATTCAGCTGAAAACGAGAGTCAACTGGGAAATAACTGCCAAGACTTTCAGTGCAGAAACACTGAAAATTTGATATCGCGTTGTGCCGTAAGAGATTGCCTGAAAATACACTGAAACAGCGTAAGGGTTTGTTCAGATAGACAACTTTATCACCAAAAAAACCTAGCCAAGCCTTTTCTATTTTTAGGGTTCCACGTTTTTTCGGGCTAACACGGAACCCTTATAGATTCATCTTGTCTGTCTGTCTGTTTGTCCCAGCCACTTTACTCAGAGACTGTCGACACTCTACTCGAAAGCAGCTAACCAGTATTTTACATGACGTGATTCCTTGTCTGACCAGCTCAACTCGATCGATACATCTGACTAAGACAGGTTCTCAGACTTTCGCGCTTCTGAATACTCCTATACCACATTACGGCCGGACAAGTGGTTCGGAGTTCAAGGCTTTATAGCTGACGGCGATCGCGATTTCTGACACGGTATCGGTGATGTCAACTACACGTAACCATAGTCTGTACAATGGTATCTTCGCCCGTTTTGTCACTACACAACCTCACATGTGGTCCATGTCACCACAAACATGTACGGTGGAACTGATGTTTTGTGGTTATAGTCCTTCGCACACAGGCAGGTATTATTGTCAGAACTGAACTGTTGCATGTTCAAAACGAAGTCGGAGATAATTTCAGAGGTCTAGAAATCAATGAGCTTTACGTCATCATCATCATTTCAGCCGAAAGACATCCACTGCTGGACATAGGCCTCCCCCAAGTGTCGCCACATTGACAGGTTTCGTGCGTCTCGCATCCAGCGGATCCCCGCAACCTTCACCAGTTCATCGGTCCACCTAGTGGGAGGCCTTCCAAAGCAACGTCTTCGGGTTCACGGTCGCCACTCTAGAACTTTTTGGCCCCATCGGCCATCCGTTCTGAGAGCTTTACGTACAATGATAAAAATAAACTGCCTCTTTGGTCTAGTGGTCGCTATCGCGGCTGCTGAGCACATGAGCTCCTCGGTTCGATTCCTTAGAAATTACTGATGGAAAAACCAAACAATACTGCCAGTATTATTGGGTATTTCCATCAGGAATTTCTCAGTAGCAGGCACAGAGTCTAGATCTGTGTCCGTTAAGATACATATTAGGTTTGCCTATGGTACATAATACTTATACATCACTGTCGTAATGTGGGTGTGCTATCAGGTACAGCTCTGTCAAACCCTTCGTCTGACAACCAGTCTTCCCATGGGGTATCGTATCACCCACTACTAACTGGGTTGTGGAGGTCAGATAGGCAGTCGCTCTATATAAAATACTGGTATTCAGCTGCATCCGGTTAGACTGGAAGCCGACCCCAACATAGTTGAGAAAAGGCTAGGCAGATGATAACATTCCTGAAGAATCTGTGTAACAAAAAAGTTGCTTGTCTGGACCCACCCTTACCCCAAGCTAATATTACATGAATGCAGTAAACTTGGCAAGTTATTGCCTTATCCTTGATTACGTTAAGAAACTGAACGTAATGAATATCACATCGTTATTATCTTAGGCCATGAACTATTCTACAATGAACAATATAGTAGGAAGATTTGTAGTTTAATTTTAAAGGAGTTCCCGGGAAGATAGTTTTTTATTTTGTAGGCAGTTATTTTTATGGCGGGCTCCGAGAAAAGTGTAAAGTGTAGACAGGCTTGCAATTTCATCTTGAACGCTTTTGAATATAATCATTATTATTATACATTTATTAGGTAGTAACCTGCTGAATGCCGGTAGTCAGAAAGTTATTATTTTTAGTATTTGCGAAACCTGAATATAGTTTGTTCAGAATAAGTAACTGAATCGATTCCAATATTTTTTTAACCATGTTATAATTTGTCCCAAAAATATTTAAAAAAGGCTACAAGTTGGACACCGAGCGATACTAAGTACCTATCGCAATCATTTAGGTACCTACTGCCAAATTATTATTATCAATGAGCCCAAGACGACGTTGGAGGCGCGCGCGCGGGCGCGCCGCTTGGTGACCACGTTTTTGTGCAGACAACTAAGTAACAGAACAATCTTATAAATTTGTGATTTTTCATGATACAGTTTTGAAATTCTAACTTCATGGTTACTGTCTTCAAAAATAAAACGACTGGACTTGCTGCATCTTCCCCAAAGGACATACATAGTCTTCCATACAACTTTGTACATATACCTATTGTTCCTAAACCAACAAATTTTTCTACGATGACAACCAACATCATTTTGGCACAACAAATTGCAGTACCGAAGTATAAAAATGTTCACTTTTATACTACCGCTGGTCTCCTGTCTCCTTTATTTTACTACCCACCCCCCAGAAGTTATACCTTGATGGTACCATTTGTATTCCCGTCTTGGCTTTTTATGCATTAAGATATTGTGTGTACGTGGGGTAAGGCGGACGTTTCCAACTATGAAGGTAAAGTCAAACGTCTCCATTTTTCGCTTTGAAGCGAAAAATGGAGACGTTTGATGTGGTGCGATAAAAAAAATATGGTGGTTCTAATTAGGCAGGTGAGATTTATTTTTAGAAAAATTTCGAAAGCAGAAAGTACCTAATGAGTGTAAAAAAACCCTTAACGAAGCCAAAAGGCTTGTTCTCCTCACCATTGCGTTTTTTTTTGTTTTGGACATACCTGGGAACTTTCTAGTTACGGAGATATTGGAAACCAAAGTTCCATCCAACTTTTTTTTTAAACACACGTTTTTAATGTTATAACTTTACTTTAAATACCTCCATGAACCCTGTGCTATTCAATGCATCCATCAGCATAATTTTTCTAGTGCGTAACATTGAGTCATAAAGTAAAACGTGATTTTACACCCCAAAAAAAAAAGTCGTTTCACAGCAACAATTTTTGCGTTAAGTTACTTAGTTTGATGTACAGAATGCATGGTTGACGGCTTCGTGAAGGGTCCGTCTACACCTTGTCTATAAGGAAGTCTGTCAAAACTATGCCTTACGCTAGTCTTTAAAACCAGATTGAAGACCTAATAATAAAGAAAAAGTACCAAAACGAACGTTACCAACGAAAAAACAAGACAACAAATAAAAAACTGGTGAAGTTACGTTTCGCCTTAATATTTAAGTAGTTACTGAAATAATTATAATTGGAAATGCCTTCTCGTGTAACAAATACTTTACCACGCTAATGTTGTAAGCTTACCAAGGTCGTAGTGTACTTATTTAAAAAAAAGTTAAAGTCAATAGAATAAAACTTAAAGAAATCCACACTTAAGCAATTGATTTGGTTACTATTCGCACTCATTCCTTCTCTACAGTATGTTTAGAGGTTTTCGCCCTGTAGATGGACTGTAACAGACTAACTTTACAGATTAGTTGGTGTAATGGCTAAGCTTCTGCGCTATGGGTCGTGAGTACGATTCCCAAACGAAACAAACTACTTATAAGGCGCACAGTAGGTTTCGGATTCCGGATTCTGAGTGTTTGCATTTCAGATTTAGTCCATAACATAGATATTGGTCGCTGTAGAAATAATCTGACCAAATTGGGTATCATCGACCCGACCCAAATACAATGCCAGTGTGGAGCCCCTCTGCAGGATATGTCTCACCTGCATTCTTGCCCATCCTGCACCTTCCAGGATTTAAACGAAACTAACGACAGAGCTGTGCAGGTAATACAACATTATTTTAAGTATATGCGAAACCTGAATATAGTTTGTTCAGAATAAGTAACTGAATCGACTCCAATAATTTTTAAACCATGTTATATTTTTTTCCAAAATATTAAAAAAAGTTAAAAGTTGGATACCGAGTGACTTTGAGTACCTATCGCAATAATTTAGGTACCTACTGCCAAATTATCAATGAGCTCAAGACGACGCTGGAGGTGCGCGCTGAGTGGTGACCGCGTTTTTGTGCGGACAACGTGGTAACAGAACAAGCTTATAACTTTGTGATTTTTCATGATACAGTTTTAAAATTTTGTACATAGATTTTTTACATAAAAATACTAGACACGTGTATCAGGTTTTGCATATACTAAAACTAATGTTCTATACTGGTCGGGTATTATTTGAGTCCATCGACACGCAAAGAAGAAAATCTCGGAATTAATGTTTTTTTTTTCAGTTTTTTTTCAAATCTTACGTTAACCCTGCTAATGCCAATGGGTTACATTATACCCGTACGATATACAACCCGTGACTTACGACTCGCTAGCTGGGTAAGAATGACCGGCCCGGGTGTACTAACTGGAAGACTACACCGTTACGGCAATAACGCCGGGTGGAACACCGGACCGGTAATAATGTTGCTGTAAAAGATGGCACTGGTGAAAGAGAAATCTAATTGTAGAATTAAGAGTTGAAAAAGCTTGAAAAATCTAAGAAAAGTACTGCCTGACGACGTGTAGACTGTCTCGTTGGTCTAGTTCGATTCCCAGGTCGGGCAAAGCGTTATTTGCTTTTTTCATCAGGAGTATTTCAGTAGCAGCCACGGAGCCTGGATTTGTGCCCGGTTGATGGCAATAGGCTCTCCCGCCTATTACATGGAACTTAAACATAACTGGCGAAACGTGGGTGTACTATTAGGTACGCCTCTGCCTAACCATTCAGGGATTACAAGCACGATGTTATGTTGTTTCCAAATCCAAGCTGAACCTCTTGACTTTCCTTATCACGAGCACGAAATAGCTCCACAAATCATGTTCTGGCGAAATGTGGGTGTACTATTAAGTACACATCTGCCTTACCCTTCTGGAATTACAGGTGTGATGTTATGTTAAGTTTCTATTTTCAGACCACCCAATGTAAAATGTCATTTTATTTTACCTGTAATGTAGAATATAATAAAGAATATTCTATCATCAATTTTCAGCCTGCTAAAGCGACGTAGCTACCAACATAATTATTATCTATACTAATATTATAAAGCTGAAGAGTTTGTTTGTTTGTTTGCTTGAACGCGCTAATCTCAGAAACTACTGGTCCGAATTGAAAAAATATTTTAGTGTTTGATAGCCCATTTATCGAGGAAGGCTATAGGCTACATAACATCACGCTAAGACCAATAGGAGCAGAGCATTTATGAAAAAAGATTGCAAAAACGGGGAAAATCCAAACGCAGACGAAGTTGCGCGGGTCAGCTAGTAAAATTATAAAAAAAACAACATACTGTAAGTCGCATCAAAGAAATGGATCAAAGGGTGATCTTATGTGTGGGGAGAGAAATCGAACAATTTAACCACAGCGCCCTTCGAATCGCCTTTTATTATTTGTAATACCTGTAGGTTAATAATTTAATTTCGCATTCAGATTATCTACTTACAAATATGTCACAAACACAAATTACTTACAAAACACAAAGAAAATTATTCTTTAGGCAATCACATTATACAAGTTTGTTTTCAATTGAAAAAACCTTACAATACAGTCTGAAATTACAAATATTGTTACTTACATATATGTAATATGTGCTTAGCTTTGACTACGTAAAAAATATTTTTTTTGAACTTAAAAGTTTCGGTTATCAATTCATCTGCCTAGCCTTTTCCCAACTATCTTGGGGTCGGCTTCCAGTCAAACCGGATGCGGCTGAATACCAGTATTTTTCATGGAGCGACTGCCTATCTGACCTCCACAATTAGCAATGGGTGATACGATACCCCTTGGTACGACTGGTTGTCAGAATTTCGGGCTACTGACTACCTGTAACGACTGTCAAAGATCTATAAATGACAGCCGGGACCAACGGTTTATCGAGCTTTCCGAAGCACGTAGGGAACTCGGTATTATTGGTTGGTCTCCCATCCATGGACCAACCTAGGCAAGCGCGAAGAACGACCTGAGCGGCTGTTATTATATAGCCACGAGTTCCTCAGTTACCAACCCTAGAATGAAGACAAGAGCTAAGTTCAACCCGCATTGAACAGCAAATATAGATTGATTGATCCAGGTCTCTCCACTCAGCAAAAACCTACACTTGAAACCCAGTTTTGTAAGCAGAAAAATAAAGAACGCCGAGAAAACACCAGCCTTGAAAGTTGAAAGCTCTAGGGCTACTAATTTTCGCATTCTTTAGCAAAATAGGCTTTGGCATTACTAATTGCGGCTAATAGTAGTCTGTTAAACAGCTATTATGGACAGCCCTAATTTCTATGCCCAAAGGATGCATGACGGCGTATTATCCTTACTAATAATATTATACATGTATGCGAACCTAACTCTGTCTGACGGTCTATCTGTTATGTTTTCACATCTTAACAGCTGCACAGATTTCTATACAATTGGGCACATAAGTAAACCATGACCTGGATCAAGTCATCATCATCAGCCTACAGCAGTCCACTGCTGGACATAGGCCTCTCCAGCAACTCTCTTCCAGCTGCAATCAGCCACCCTGTGGAATCGTCGCTCCACCTAGCATGAGAGCGTCCCAACTTTCGCTGGTTGATGTTAAGGACATGAAATACTTTTTATCTCGGTAAGCCGTTCCGTGGGATAACTTTCGACCTAAATGCGGTCGAAACCGCAGGTAAAAGCTAGTTTATTTAAAAATAAAAATCACAGGTAAAGGCAGTTACACACGGGACGCTCGCAACCCACAGTTAAGGGCGAGTCGAGCATAACAGAGTAATTTAAGTAGACAGCCGAGCGTGCAGTCCCGCTGGACTGACGCACTCGCGCCAGTGGCTTGCCTGCCAGTAGTTTAGAGCTAATGTATGGGGAGCGATGAATGGGCATTGTTAGAGTTAGATGCGCTGATTTGTATTTGTTTAGTTTGGGTACATAACAGTCATTTCCTTTGTTTTAAATAGGTAGGTATTAGTTTATAAGCTACGAAGATAACTACAGACGCCTCGTTTTTAAGACACTCCAAAAAAACTAAACTAAAGGAAAACTTTATTATTAGCTTATTCACTCAAAACCGAACAGTGATGTTTGTGTGTTAGGCTGGTAATCAGCATTTTTTTAAGGTAAAAAATGATATGAGGTACAGCCCCCAAAGAGTTCGTCCTTCGCCGAGAAAAATAAGTGGCAGAACAAACTCCCCAGCAAAAGACTTAACAGTGAAGCTTCCACGCTGCTGTAACTGCTAATTTACTGGTACTCTGATGCACAAGAAAAACAATCATCATAAATAACACGAAAACATAAATAAAACTTAATAACTGTAAACATATTCTTCATTATACCATCGTAATTTAAGTTGAGAACAAAACATACGTCCCGTTGCGCTGGACGGATGTACTCGCGCCAGCCACTCGCCCGGCTGCTACTTTAGCCGTAATATATGGCGGACAAGTAATGGATGGTGATTGTAGTTGGCGCTAAATAGTGGCGTAACGTGCCAATTCGTCTCTGATAACGTAAGTCTGGTTTGTATGTTGATTTATCATACGAATGAGGGAAATTTCGTTTCCATACTAGCAAGTGGGAAAGCGCAAGAGTCTACTTGTCTAGAAATACATTTTCGAGCTTACAAGAAATAGAGCGGTAAGTAGATACGCCAGTGGTCTTCACGAGGCTTTATAGAAGCGCAAGAATATTTTTTTATCGTGTTTTTTTGTAAATAAAGCGACGTCTCAGATAATCTTTAATTTTGTTTCTTAAGACCACTGTTCTGAGGAATGTATTTTCTGAAACCCCATGTTAACTTAACCAGCTAATCAGTACCAACACTTAATCTATAAATCAACATTGAGCTCGTAAAACCACTCACTCAAACTTTTACTAGCGCCAGTAACTATCCCAATCAAACACAGCAATAAGGCGCAGTCCCCAAAGATAGCAATTTGCAATAGCGAAGATAAAGTGCTTAAAGTGCTAAAGCTTAAGGGTTGAACCTCATCTAGCAGCACGAAATCGCACTTCTGCATATGGGCAAAATAAAATAAATAAATATAATGTTACATCTCGGACTACCTCCTTAGTCGCAAATGGTCGCAAGCGCGACTGCTGAGCACGAGGTCCTGGGTTCGATTCCCAGGTTGGGCAAAGTATTTTTGGATTTTTCCATCGGGAATTTCAGAGTAGCAGCCACAGAGTCTGAAATTGTGCTCGATTGATGGCAATAGGCTCGCTCCCTAATTAAATGTGGGTGTGCGATTAGGTACACCTCTGCCTAACCCTTCGAGGATTACAAGCGTGATGTTACATCATAATTAAATGCGTATTTTAGTGAAATATACCAATAACGCTCTAAGGCTAATTTTAAATACATTTTTTTTAAAACATAATGCATTTAAAACTATAGATATACCTTAAAATAATTTTCCAAGGACGTTTGCTAGGGGGGACGCCTTAATTGCAGCAACAATTGTCTCGCTAGTGTTGGCTGTTGCGGTTGGCGGGTCAATTTACTTCATGTTGCGGAGTTGCGGCTCCGTTGCGTTGCGGCCATATGCGTAATCAACGTAATACGGTTTAATTTTATGCGCAGAATGTGTAATTTCGTTTTAGTGTAAGTACTTTTTCGCGTTCAGAAGTTAAAGACTTGTTTTTGTTTGTGAGTTTGTGTGCTTTGTTATTATGCTGTTTAAAGTTATTGTTTTAATTCTAATTGGCTGGTGAATATAATCATATTGTAGGTATCGCTATAAGTAAGGATATTTTTTTTTCATTATAAAACTTTGTAAAACTAAAAAAGAAAAATAATAACTTTTATTTCGGACAAGCAACATCCATAGAAGGTTAGTAAAGTAAAACTTATTCTGTAGTACTTTTAAGTCTGCAGTTTGTCTTTTAATGCTTTGATAAACCCAACCCTAAAATGCAACTGAATAATTTTCCAATGTATTTATTCGTCATTTTTATTTTATAAATAATATTATTATAATTAAACCATTCACAAATTACGGCAGACTATCTTTAACTATTTATTTATATACTTATGTATTTACTTTAAATTTCACCAGCATTGGAACGATCTAGTTTAAATGAATACTACATACAATAATACAATGCAAAAGCAACACACGAAATTGCGTGAAAATTAAAGTAATTGTTTTTATTTCATTATTTATTTGAACACGATTTACGTTAAAGTAAGTTACGGTTTTAATTTCATTGTAGAAGCTTTACTTGAAATTGGCTATATTTTATTGATGTAAAATACTGGACATTTCAAGTTAAGCATGTACTTTGTAAAATATATCGTGAGGTCCTTACTCAGCTATTATTAACTTGAATTATTATTGTCATATTTCTCGCAATTTGAATTTATTTAAAAGAAGAAAATCTGATTTGTGTTATTACTGATTATTACTGATTTCTATTAATTTTTCACGGCAGTATATTTATATATGTATACTAACTAAAATATTTTAGACTTAGTTAATAACAACAAAAAATATCTACTTCAGAGTATTATACAAAAAAAAAAAATGTAGTTTCGTTCACACTTTCATCGCTATCAACCAAACTTAAATATTTTCTTGCTTCAGGTAAAATCAACCCTGCAATGAAGCTATCGACAACAACAATTCACAAAGAAACAACAAGCAATCAGAGATACAACGAACAACAGGCAACGTTTGGAGCCTCCAGCTGTATTAATAAGCCGACACAGATTGTCCGGGCGAGACAAATAGAGCGATTTATATTATACGCCATTAAAAACTGTGCAAGGTATGAGATGACAGCGATTTTATCCACGACTACTACTGCGCGACAGAACAGAGAGGGTCATTAAATAAAGTATGTTTTGGTGTCATATATAATACAGTATCTAAAGCACTTTCTCGTGATTGCAATTTTATATTCAAGTAATTTTTATGAAAAATGAAAGTGTAATTGTCATTTGTGTTAGATAGGGCATTTGTCAAATGTCAGTTTGAGACGGTGAGAGCTCGATTCTGATGAGTTCTGTCTTAATAGTAGTTGTGTCAACTTTCTAGCATTTGTCTCTTTTAATCAAATCATGGAATGCAGAACTTTTTCTTTTACAACATTATAACTTCGTTATTTTCCCGCTAATTACTTGTGCCTTACGTCTTTAACATTACAGGGACTATTAAAAATATAACACGCGTCCGTTCTACCCCGAGTTGAAACAAAATTGATTGTTTATTACTCTTTTTATTTGCGAAAGCAAAATAGAGCGACGAAAATTTTAAAATATATTTTTATTTTTCTCTTTTGCGAAATTACACCAGCATTTAAGGGTTAATACGTTTATTAACATATTTGCCCCTTTATAAGTGGGGGCATGAAATTTTTATTATAGTCTGTTTGCTTGCATAATTAATAAATTGCGGCATCAACCTTTTGCGCTTGGCTTTGTTAATTATATGAGCTGTTAAATATTATATTTTTGTTTTAAAATTAATAGAACAATAACCCATCACAAAGAGATAATTAGTTTTCCCTGAAATTCCAAAGAGGTCTATATAAAAATATACAAAAACCAATGCTACGATTTTGAACCTTCCAGAAGCCAAAATATATATTAAATTCAGCAGTATTATATAAAGCTTTTTTTACAAAAGCTTTGCTACCCCTTATGCTTTTGCAGAAAAAACATTCTAAAAGTAATTCTAATAATTTGCATACGTATGCAAAATATTCTAACGTCTGTACCCACTATTCATTCTCAGGGTTTGCTTTTTTTTCTCAAATTATTTCAATGTACACACCCTCGACATGCATATTTATTGGAGGGTGGTAGATTGAAGAATAAATTGAGTTTCAAATATTCAACGTATATTTTGTGGGCAGGTGAAAATCAAACAAACCTATTTACATAATGCTAACTCTACGGAGTCCTTTCATTAAAACAATAATCATGGAATAAGATAATGTGAAAAAAAAAATTCAGTCTAAAGTTTCACAGTTAGGAAAAGCATAAAAAGTCTATTCCACACAATATTATTAAACATTTCCCGAACAAAAATCACAGCGAAAAATTCAATCCCGAATTCCGGCACCAATACAAAAAAAAACCCGCAAAAAATGCGTTATAACACGCTGAAATTGTCCAATTAAGTTGAACAAAAACCGCGGAACGCGATCGGACGCGAATGTTCTCTTTGACCGCTAAGCCGGCCGAAAAAATTAAAAAAAGAGCGACCGATAGCTACACAGCCCTATGACAAATGTAGGTTACCAGTACCCGGTTGGGTCATGCGGACGTCAAAAACACCCGGTCGCCGCGAACGGGTTAAAAAAAGATCAGTAATGGTGATTTCACATGGACGTTATTTTTCTTTTTTGTTTCTCTAAAAATCATGTACAAGGATCTGTTAAAAGATAAAACGGCAATAAATTGGTTGTTTGTTTTCAATTACGTTTGGTAAAGGTATTTTTTTGATAACGATCAGTGTTTTCAAATGCTTTTTTTTTGGTGAATCAAATTAAGAAACAATTTGTATTTTCTTATTACGTTTAAAATTGTATCTTTTGGTTATCTTTGTAATTTGAAGAAAAGAGATAAGCCATAGTATTATTCTTTCCATGAAAATCGCTTTCAAGATAACAAACATATGTGGATTATTTTTTTATCTGTCTGACCCTTTATTCCGTCGACTAGAAGGTTTTCAAAAACTTGGCATTAAAGCTAAAAAAGCTTTTAGAACTGGAGGACAGAGGTGGGTATATTTTAAATTATAGGTACGCCATGAACAAAGCTTTAAGACAGCTTTCATTGATTCACAAATAAACGTTAGTTAATACAATAAAAAATATCAACGATTACCTTTCCACGTAATCAGCACACACAAAGAAAGTAGTTCTTACCTTGTATGACACAAAATAAAAAAAATACGGATAAAAAATGGACTTTCAAAGACAGCCCGCATCCAACGGGTTAAATCTAAAATTATCTAAATAAATCACTTTGCCCTTATGTTTTAAAGTAGCGGCCAATAAATTCAAGTTTATTCAATAAATCGTGGCTTACTTCAAGTTTGTTTGTCTTGTTATACATAAAACATTGTTTTGGTACATAATATACATACATATTTGTTTGCGGGTTTGTTCAGAAATTGGCGATGTGCTCGTTGATTCGGATGTGTAAGAAAACATTCAATTTCTGAACTGAAATGTTGTTTGTTTTCTTACTTCTAATAAAGTCGTAAGTATAGATAGAATTCTACTTAATGATAAAAAATGTATACACGGTGTAAACAGACCCTTCACGAAGCCGTCAACCACGCATTCTGTACATCAAACTAAGTAACTCTACGCAAAAATTATTGCTGGGAAACGACTTTTTTTTGGGGTGACAAATCACGTTTTACGGTAGGACTCGATGGAACGCACTCAAAACATTGTGCTGATGGATGGATTGAATAATACTAGGTTCCCAGGTATGGTCTAGAATAAAAAAATGATCGCAATGATAGGGAGAAAAAGTGCCTTTCGGCTTCGTTAAGGGTCTTGTTACACCCTTTATAAGGTAGTTTCTGGAAAAGGCAAGAGCTTAGATCCGATACAGTATGATGTACATAATTGTAAGACTTCTTCTGAAGACTTCAATTTATTTTCCCTGAACTTTCTAGTTGGGAAAAGCCCATTGATGTCTTATACGAAACTGAGATTGGAAAAAAATAGGTAATAATTGCTACTCACAGAGTAAGTTATTTAAAGTATTACTAAAAATCATACAATTGGCTGGCGAAACATTCACAGAAAAAACATGTCGTCTAGTGAGATAAAAGATATCAACTAAGAGAAGGGAGAGGAGAAAAAAAGATATTGTAACTTTTTTTTTTTGTAAATACTAGCTTATGCCCGCGGGTTCGCCTCGAGTTTGGTAATTGTCCCACGGGATCATACTACCGGGATAAAAAGTATCCTATGTGTTAATCCAGGTTATAGGCTACCTGTGTGCCATCTAAATCCGGTCAGTAGTTTTTGCGTGAAAGAGTAACAAACTTCCATCCATCAATCCTCACAAAATTTCGAATTTATAATATTAGTAAGATTCCGTCAGTGCGACGGCCCATTTAGGTTCTTTAAGTAACATTTGGAGAACCCACCCAATGTTATCTAGGTAGACCTGGGTAAAACTCAACCCAAAAACTGGGTAAAACTCATCCAAAAGCTGGATTAAATTCAACCAAAAACTGGATTCAACTCCTCAAAAACACCACAAATCATTGTCAAGATCCCCGGATCCGTTTGAAACAACCAGTTTCCAGTTAACTCCAAAACTGCTAAGCGTGAAGATAAATCCTGCCTTGTTGAAGAAAAAAAAAGATGGCGGCGGCGGCGGGCGACAATCCCGCAAAATTTTGTATGTGTGGTCATATCTCAGATAGTCTGGCGAAACGCCAAAAACTAGTGTGTTGAGGACGCGTTCGTTGTAACCCTGCCTTACTGGCATGCAAGCCGGGCTTTCAAATAAGTATAACGGTGTTTCGGACCATGTTTCAAACGGTTAGGTCGTGAACATATCAGGGAATTCCTCTAAGCTTCGAAGTGGGGCAAAAATGAACGGGTAAAAAATGTAACTGCAGTGAGAGGGTTATCTTTTGAGGAGGAAATTGGTTTTAAATATAACATAACATCACGCCTGTAATCCTCGAAGGGTTAGACAGAGGTGTACCTAATAGTACACCCACATTTCGCCAGTTATGTTTAAGTCCCATGTAATAGAAGGTGAGCTTATTGCCATCAACTGGGCGCACATACAGACTCCGTGGCTGCTACTGAGAATTTCCTGATGGAAAACCCAATAACACTTTGCCCGACCTGGGAATCGAACCCAGGACCTCATGCTAAGCAGTCGCGCTTGTGAACACTAGACCAAAGAGGTAGTTTTAAATATAATTTATTTTTGTATTGTTTTGTTTTAGTTTTTTTTCTCCTTTTTCCTTTTGTTTCTTTCTTTAAGAAAAAAACGTCGTTTCGGCTAAATAAGATTACACGATAAACACTACGATGCTACTCATCTAGCCTGGACTCCCGAGGGCAATGACCTCTCATTCCCTTTTTTAAAAACCTCTGTATATTGTTTATGCAGGACAGTTACCACTAGTTACCAGAGTTAACTTGAGTCTAGCACGTCCTACCTGCCGGTCAGACGCGGTGAAAAATAAACTGAGTTTAACAATGAAAAGTTAATTTTAAGAGTGTCAATTTCCATAGCTATTATAGCACTGACAACTCTTGAACGCGGGTTAGATGTATTGATCGCTTTCAGCTTTATTGCTAAACTAGCTGTTGCCCGCGACCTTCGTCCGCGTGAAATTTTATAGCCTATAACCTTCCTCGATAAATGGGCTATCCAACACTAAAAGAATTTTTCAAATCGAACCAGTAGTTCCTGAGATTAGCGCGTTCAAGCAAACAAACAAACAAACAAACTTTTCAGCTTTATAATATTAAGTATAGAAGTATAGATCAGCTGTTGCCCGCGACCTTTGCTCGAGTGTAATTATTATAAAAACATATTGATTCCCTTTTTGAATCAGATTTTGTTACCAATTTCAACGGTTTAAATTTTTTTTGCACGGATCTCCAATTATTCTAAAATAAAAGTAGCCTAAGTTACTCCTTGTAACATCAGCTACCTACAAGTCGAAATCGCTCCAGCCGTTTCGGAAATTTTCCGGAACAAACAGACAGGCAGACAAAAATATAAAAAAAAGATAAGTTCCGTATAAACTTGTACTGTCACTTACGGGATATCTTCTGTGATTGTTCATTGTTTTGAGCTCCCGATATCAACACAAAAACAACACACACAAACACACAATCACGGAAGATATCCCGTAAGTGACAGTACAAGTTTAGTTGTAAACCGTGATAGCTTAAAACAGTGTTTAAGTTCCGTATAAACTTACTTTTATATGCATTCAGAAAAAGGTGTTACTTTGAAGTTGCAAACAGACTGCAATTTTATTTATTTGAATGGAAGTATAGATATCGCCCTAAGTTTAAATCCATAAATCCAGTCACATTTAAAACTTTCAACATTCAAAGAAACACTCCACCAAAAAGTATTATTCAAAAAATCTGTACGGACAACAAAAAAAAACAAACAAACTAACCTTCTATTTATAAAAAAAAATACGTAACACAATAACTTATCCGGGGAGGCGTATACGATAGTGTCACGTGTACAGTCGGCAAAATAGGCCGCGCTCGGCTAACTAGGTTACGAGCTACGGGCCTGACTGTACCTGTGTTGTAGCTGCCGTGATATCACGCTTTGCGATAGGGTTCCGTATAGTGGAACCATAAAGGGATACATTAGGTGAATACTTGTAATCAAGGAAAAAGGGATGATAGGATCGGGCAATAGGGTTCCATGGGGTGCATGATTGTTGGTGGTTCTTGATACATATGTAGCAAATTCGATTATAATGCTGTATTTTTCGATGTCCGACATTTTGTTGTCCGATTCGTACCGCAAATACATAGACGTTACGCCATGACCGATTTTCGTTCCTGGCAGCCAATTGCAGCAGAGACAAGCTATCGCCGGTTAAGTTTAGACCTACTGCTTTAATGAGTCCTCCGCCTTGCCCCATCAAAGGCACATTAAGCGTCCACAAAGTCCTAACAATATCCCACAGGTATTACGATACTAATTGAACCAATTTATGATCAACCTTCATGATATTCCATTTAAATTGAGAGGATTCATTAAAGCGGTCTGCTTCTAGTCTAACCGGATGCAGCTGAATACCAGTATTTTACATGGAGCGACTGCCTATCTGACCTCCACAACCCAGAATTGTTCACGTTCATACATTTCATAAATGCACAACGGTGGCAAGTACTATACTCTTGACCTTTATACCCCATAATATCTATCACAGTTTCCTTATGCCCCAAATCCTTCATTCCCCATCGCATAACCTTCACAAAAGCATACTGCCGGATATCCCCTATTTCCTCAGCTCTTTGAGGAGCGTCAATAGGCGTCTGACGCGTTCCAACGTCAATGGCCGACTGACGTGAACGAACGCCCAATTTGGCGTCAATTTGACGCGTTATTATGACATTTTGACGTATCTATGATTGGACTCGATAAAGGTGAGGCATAGGAAATTGTACAATAAATAGGAGTTGGTTTTTTATATCAGAATCACGGCGAAAAGAGTGCTGACCTTTGATGGTTGGACTATTTTTAAATCTCTTACACAACTATTTCATTCGTGTGTTATACCAAAAGTTTGGTTTAATATGAATGTGTTCATTCCCTGGCTAGTAGGTTTAGTTGTGAATAAAATAAATCTACTTTATACCAACTAAAGATACCCTTTTTTATCTGACGATGTGTCAATTAAAGTAACTTGTGTCTTACTACAAACCATGTGTATCCATAATTCCATAAAGGACATTTTTCGGTGTCCATACATCATTCACGTGTTCTAAATAATGCATTAATTCGATTGAAACTAAATTATAATCACATACACTTCTGAGAATTGTAAAAAAATCCAAAACACTTGGTATTTGAGGTTATAATTAGGCTCTGTTTGGTCTGTCATTACTATCAAAAATGTCAAAGTGTCATCTGTCAATTCAGTGACTGTCAGTGTCGATGTTGCTTGTTTCACATAGCACTTTCAATCGCTTTATTCTGTTTGTAAGTAAAAACCTTATTCAATTCACAAAAAAATAATGGCACGCGCACAGGGGAAAACGACAGAAGGAAGTGAATTACTTTTTAAAATGTTTTCGAAATTATAAAGTGTCCGTTCTATTGTAATAATTGCAATGTAAATTATAAAAAGAACCAGTAATTATTGTAAAGGCTTCATGCGTGTTGATGCTTAGGCCATTTTGTACAATGTGCTTTGCCAAATGATCACAGTCACATCAGAGCATTAAGTAAAATATACAACATTATTTTTAGTACATGCGAAACCTGAATATAGTTTGTTCAGAATAAGTAACTGAATTGATTCCAATAATTTTTAAACCATGTTATATTTTTTCCCAAAAATATTTAAAAAAGTTAAAAGTTGGATACCGAGCGACTTTGAGTACCTATCGCAACAATTTAGGTACCTACTGCCAAATTATTATTATCAATGAGCTCAAGACGACGCTGGAGGCGCCCGCTGCGTGGTGACCGCCTTTTTGTGCGGACAACTAGGTAACAGAACAAGCCTATAACTTTGTGATTTTTCATGATACAGTTTTGAAATTTTGTACATAGATTCTTTACATAAAAATACTAGACACGTTTATCAGGTTTCGCATATACTAAAAGTAATGTTGTAGAACATTTTACAATCATCATCAGACTTAATCAGAACACTGATGTATTCACTGATTGACGGACTCGTTGGTCAAGTAGTCGAGGCACTCTTACTAGTTTCAATATACCACTTTGAATCGTTTTCCATTCAGAAACGTGTGTAGAGATAGCAAATGGAGAACATTCGAACAATACTCCATTGGTAACTGGTAGGAATTCAGCAGTATCCTACCAATGGCCGTAATCCCAGTTTCGGTTCCCAGGAAATTCTGAACAAGGCCAGGCTTTGGCCCAAATGGCATTAATTGCTCGTAACATGAAATATTGACGTCTAACAAAAGGTACTTCACTTTGTGAGGGTAATCCTTCAATAGGGTTTTACGATGAATGGTAGTTGGTACTCAGTCACCTAGATCATATTTCTAGGTACACAAGGTCCTATTAAAATACATGGACAAACTTTTAGAAATCATTCAGACCACCAAAATAAGGACAATGGTAAAAAAATAAGAAAAACGCATTAGACACTTACTAGAAAAAAATCAGCTAACAAAAATACACTAAAAATTATAGTTACTAAATGATTTTAGGTCAAAATAAAATCACTTTATTCAGTGTTTTTTTGCTTGAATATCTTTGGTGACGTACTGAACGCTGTGTTAAAATTTGTCCATCTATTTTAATAGGACCTTATATATTCTAAATCAAGAGTGAGAAAACACCGACCGCATCTAGTTTTAAAGCTTAATTTATTAAGACGTGTAAAAGTAACTTTTTTATATAACTTTCATAAATATAAATTAAACAGGGTGGAATTTTCGAAAGGGCAGGTACCTTAATCGCTGTAACTATTGTTGTTTTTGAGTAGTTAAAATTTGACTTTTAATATTTTTTTTAATAAGGCCACCCTTACCGCCCCATCTCAAAATTCCACCCTGATGCATAGATGATAAAATCAGGCCTAATATCCTCGAAGAGTGAGGCACAGCTGTGCATGCAGTGTGTAGTACAGACGCAAGCACATCAAGCTACTAGAATCTGTCAAATTTCTTTAATAGATTTTCCACTTTATCGCTAAATCATTAGGTTCAAGGTTGATTGGGAAAATTTGACAGTTTCGAGTAGCTTGATGTGCTCTCTTGATGTGCCCGTACTACATCCACATTTATCTAGTTATGTTTTAATTCCTATATACCTCGGTGAGCGGCAATTCATCCAACAGGACACGAATCCTGACTCTGGGCTGCTTCTGAAAAACTCTTAATGGAAAGCCCAGTAACATTTTCCCTGTCATGGGAATCGAACCCACGACTTCATGCTCAGTACCTATTCATATACATTTATTTTGCATTCCATATTGTAATAAAGATGTTACAAAGGGCTTCAAGCTAGGTACATAAATATGGACCCTGTGCACAGCAAAGTTGGAGAGATGAAGAGGGCTTTAATTTGACTAATTAATTGGTATACAAAACAATACTTAATTTAATAAACTATTTGTCATCATCATCATCATTTCAGCCGAAAGACGTCCACTGCTGGACATAGACCTCCCCCAAGTTTCGCCACATTGAACGGTCCCGTGCGAAAAAATACAATTAGTGAATCATTAATATATTCATTAATAGTACCTATAATAGCAACAGTAGCTGTAGCGCTTGCGACCACTCAATCAAAGAGGCCGTCTTTCTAAAACAAACATACTGATATACCCACAGATATAGATAGACCTAGATAACGCAAGTATCACGATCTGTATGAAAACCAAGCGTGCCATTTTTTGACTACCTATTATGACGTCACAAGCACTATTTAGTGATGGGAAAATCAAACCGATTCAAAGACGCCGCCGCGGACGACGCCCCCCTCGTCCTACCCCCCGCCATGACGCCCACTGACGTCCGACTAGCGCTATGCTCCGATGCAGACTGAGTTCGAAATTGGCCACTTACGATTTTTGTACGTAAGCTACATAATAATATGGCACGCGAAGTAGTTGCTCTCGCGTTATCTAGGTCTATCTATATCTGTGGATATACCTCATGTTACTTTTAAGGCCCGGCTAAACTTTTCGTCATTGTTTACTTATTATCCATTACTAACACAACTCGCACTGTCCAACGAGAAAAAAAAAAACCTGAAAAAAAACTATGAAATAAAAACCACTTTAAAAAAAAAAGCAACACTCCACCTGACAGTAGGTTACCTAAATAAAAGGCCACGTTCACACGATCGACGAAATTCATTTATTTCCAGCTACGATACCGTATCGTTGTGTCCCGAGGGAAATCGCCCTCTTATTGTATCGCCAATCTATCTTGCAAACAATATTTGTACGTCAGATGTGCTCTAGGCTTTATTTTTAGGTGTTACTGTTGTAGGGTGTTGTTTTTCTAAAGTTTCTTTAATTGTTTGAAGACCTAGGTCTAGCTGTAGTTTTTGAGGGACCTGTCTGAAGTCTCTACTAACGCTGTCGACGGTGTTCATTTAACTTGAACGTGGATATCATCGACACCGAGGAGCTCGTGGCCAAATAATAACAGCCGCTCCGGTCGATCTTCAGGTAAAGCCGCATTTGCCTAGGTTGGTCCGTGGCTGGGTTTCCTCCGTGACTCAGAAAGCACGTTAAGCCGTTAGTCCCGGCTGTCATTTGTAGGTCTTTGACAGTCGTTACAGGTAGTCAGTGGTCCGAAAGTCTGACAACCAGTCTTACGAAGGGGTATCGTATTGCCCAGTACTAACTGGGTTGTGGATGTCAGATAGGCAGTCGTTCCATGTAAAATACTGGTATTCAGCTGCATGCGGTTCGACTGGAAGCCAACCCCAACATAGTTGGGAAATGGCTAGGTAGAAGATGATGGGCATCATCGTCACAACGAAAAAAAACAAGTTATTAGTTCATACGGTGTTCCTACGTCCAAACATTGTCTGTCCGTATACTGGTACAATTTTACTTTATATCACACTACTGAAGGCATTCATATTGTCGTGTTGTGTTTGTAGGAAAAAAATAAACCAATTGAAAATGAATTAAGTGTTTTTAAAACGTTGCCCCACACTAGGAATTTCTCTTATATCGTGGGTGCGTTTACAGACATTTAAACTCACATACACAAACAGCTAGACCCGGAACAACTAACTGCGGTCATACAAATGTTTGTTCCGCGCGGGAATCGAACCCGCGACACGCAGCGCAGCAGTCAATCGCTCAGCCACTGCGCCTTTAAAACTTGATCAGCTTTCGAGTTTCAATCGATGTAGAAATCAAAAAATACTGTGCCTACCAAGGAATTAACTCAGTACCTCACGCTTGAAACAAGTGCTAAAGCAAAATATAGTATAGCATATCTGTGGCAATCTAGTTTACTATGTTATTTACAAACTTCAGCTACAAAATCACTATACCAATTTTCTTAGTCACCAATATTGGTTATTCGCTACCCTCCATGGACCATGACCAAAGCTTAACACTTCCCAAATCTGTCCAAGTTTCCGATCCGAAATTGTCTCAAAACTAGATTTATTGAAGCCTAATAATTGCACCCACAACATTTGAAACAAGCCATTATGACCTTTAAAGCAATAACAATAAGAGATTTTAAAACTTCAGTGCTTCGCCAGTTTGTATTTGTGTACGAAAATGGGGCATGTGAAACCACCCAACGGAAAGCGCTTTTCCGCTAATTCAGCAAAAAGCAATAACAATTTAGCTGTGCTGCTAACGCTGTTTTTCATCGTAAGTTCGTTCGCATAAATCAAAACCATACGTCGCTTTACAGTTGCGCTTTAAAGCGCTCGAGAGTTTATAATATTTTCGGCGTTTTGCTGTCGCAGATAAGGGCTTTGAATATGAAAATTATACCGATCATTATAAAAAATGGTTGGAAATTTAGTTTGATATTTTAGTTTTATTTAAATTTAAACACCTTTATATGAAAATGAGCTCATCTACGTATTGCGAAAAGCGAGAGTGAATTCAAAACTTATAATCAGAGTCAGTAGGTATACTTTACAATGATAACTCATAACAAAAAATATTCAAAAAATGTATTCATTGTTAAAAAATGGCTCATATTGTCCTTTAATATAATTTCGTTGTAGTTAAAGGTCGAAAGGTTCAAAAGAAGTAACTTTGTAGGAACTAACATTACAACATAACCGTCTGAAGCGTTCCAACCGCGCGTTTTTCATCGCAAGTGTAATATTGTTAATTCTTTTTAGATAATAACCGAAACATCGCATTCGCATCGATAACTAACGACTAAACAATATGCGCAAAACATGTTTATGTTATGTACTAGCTTTTGGCGCGGCTTCGCCCGCTTGCAGGTCCAAAATTATCCTACGGGGACGGAGGGGAGACAGAGGTGTACCTAATAGTACACCCACCTTTCGCCACTTACGTTTAAGTCCCATGTAACAGGGACGAGCCTATTGCCATCATTCGGACACAAATCCAGACTCCGTGGCTTCTACCGAAAAATTATGAAAAAACCCAATAACACTTTGCCCTACCTGGGAATCGAACCCAGGACCTCATGCTCAGCAGTCGCGCTTGCGACTTGCACTCGACCAACGAGGCAGAGTTTCACTACCTAACAAATTTTATTTGAACCTTCGTGATTTGTGAAATTTCAAATTCATCGACAGAAATTATCTGATTTATATTATAAACTTGGTTAGTTTATTTAATAAAAGTCAACGAGCAGTCTACACGATATGATGCATGAGACAAAACAAAATTTTTAAACCAATCTACATACGCATAAAACTTAAAAATAACCATAAAATAAATTAACTAATAACCATACAACTGCCAAGTCATAGGTCTCGAGTTTGAACCCAAGGCACGCACCTCTGATTTTTCGGATTCATGTCCGTATTGTATAATTATCACTTGCTTCAGTGAAGGAAAACATCGTGAGGAAACCAGCATGCCCGAGAGATATTTCTCGACGGTATGCAAAGCCAAGTCAGAGGCCCATGGGCGGCATAAAAACTCTGACACACTTACCACACGATAAAGAAAGAAGAAAGATCATACAACAATTCAGCAGTTCAACTACCACATCTGCCTAGCCTTTTCCCAACTATGTTAGGGTCGGCTTCCAGTCTAACCGGACGCAGGTGAATACCGGTATTTTACATGTTGACTGCCTATCTGACCTCCACAACCCAGTTAGTACTAGGAAAAACGATACCCCTTGGTAAGACTGGTTGTCGGACTTTTTGGGCCACTGACTACCTGTAACGACTGTCAAAGATCTACAAATGACTGCCGGGACCAACGGCTTAGCGTGCTTTCCGAGGCACGGAGAAAACTCGGTATGTAATGGGTGGTCACCCATCCACAGACCAACCTAGGCAAGCACGGCTAAACCTAAAGTTCGATCCGAGCGGCTGTTATTAATTAGCCACGAGCTCCTCAACTACCAATGCTCAAAAAAAAACACCAAAGCGATGAGCGAAAATAAAATATACCTGCAAATTTCACAAACCTGGAATTCCTAGGAAATTCCTACTCTTTACTAGAAAGAGGAATGGCTAGGTGTTCGGACATAGAATCTTTTTGTAAGACACGTTAAAAACTACACTGTTCGCGTTTTTCCTGTACTTAGCCGGAATTTATATCTGTGTGATAAATTCTAGACTATTCCCGATTGAGTTATCTTTAGATTCTTTGGTCGATTCTGTGTTGTTTTTTTTTGAGGTGATAAATGTTTTCTTTGTGTAGAATTTCGAGGGGACTTAGACGAGAGAAAGAACTTTTATTATAACATAACACCACGCCTGTAATCGGCGAAGGTTTAGGCTGAGTTGTACCCACATTTCGCCAATTATGTTTAAGTCCCATGTAATAGGGGGCGAGCCTATTGCCATCAGTTCGGCAAAAGTAACATTTTTTTGTAATGCTTAGGAGGTCACCACGAAATGCTTTTTCATTTTATTTTTCAGCAACCGGGCACAAATCCAGATTCCGTGGCTGCTACTGAGAAATTCCTGATGATAAAACCCAATAACACTTTGTCCGACCTGGGATTCGAACCCAGGACCTCATGCTCAGCAGTCGCGCTTGCGACTATTAGACCAACGAGGCAGTCTCACTCATTATCTACAAAATATCGACTACCTAATAGAGTAATAAATACACCCAAGTTTTGCTGTCGTAAATAAAAACGTTTTTCAAGCAGCAAATAAGAGATAAACAAAAATCCTTTTAATGCGATTCCCATATTTTAGCATTTTCTGGAAACCACGAAGTAGGTTAGCTAGGTCCAACCTAGTTTGCAAATTTAACCTCAATCGTTCATTATTTCAAAAACATTTTAAATCTCAAACGTACTTTTTAGCGAAATACAGATATCATTTACTCTGCCAGCTCTGAGGGCCATTTATAACTTCATAAAAAAAAGTAAAAAAATAAAATATAAAAAAATATAAATTAACATTCAGCTAAGCTCTCAGTTTATTAACCCGTTACACGCCGAGGTAACAGGGCGAAACTGAAATCTGAATTTCACGGGACGCCAACCAGCAAATGGGGGTCTTTTGTACCCCCGAAATTAAAGACTAAAAATGTGTCGGATTAGTAATTACATTGGACTGAAAATGGAGAGATATGGCTGTGTTATCTGACACCTTGCTTGTTATTCACTGTGTCGAATAAACGGTGTAAACAGGATAGCAAGCTACTGGATTTTAGTACGGGTATATTGACTTGTTGTCCTTGTACAAAGTTTTCGTGTCAATATTTTTGAGTTCTATTCTATTGAGTAAACTTTCGTCGTAAAATAACAAGTACATATTTAAAACAGAAAGACGGATGAATGAGTTAATTTTGGGCTGTAGCGCTCATAAAAGAAAAAACTCATTTACATACAACTGAAGATCGAAGTGAAAACAGAAGAAAGATCGAATTCAGTTGTTGTTTTGATTTCAAAACTATACAACATTATTTTTAGTATATGCGAAACCTGAATATAGTTTGTTCAGAATAAGTAACTGCATCGATTCCAATCATTTTTAAACCATGTTATATTTTTTCCCAAAAATATTTAAAAAAGTTAAAAGTTGGACACCGAGCGACTTTAAGTACCTATCGCAATAATTTAGGTACCTACTGCCAAATTATAATTATCAATGAGCTCAAGACGACGCTGGAGGCGCGCGCTGCGTGGTGACCACGATTTTGTGCGGACAACTAGATAACAGAACAAGCTTATAACTTTGTGATTTTTCATGATACTATTTTGAAATTTTGTACATAGATTCTTTAAATAAAAATACTACATACGTGTATCAGGTTTCGCATCTACTAAAACTAATTTTGTAGAATGGGATACGGAAAAATGAGAAAATCGTGTTATCAGCCAGAGGACGTCCACTGATGGAAGATGGTCAATCAAAAAAAAAAAGTAATTTTTTTTTTTACAAAATCCGATTCAAAGAGAGAAGTAATATTTTTATAATAATTTCACGCGGATGAAGCTCACGGGCAACAGCTAGTACACACGGCTTCACATGAAGCTGTACATTTCGAGTATAGCTTGGCCTCGCCTTGTATAGATTTCCTATAATCCGCATAAACTGGTTATGTATAGCTTGATTGGCCGACGTGCGTACAAAATATGTCCCAAATACAAAATACACTTTAGTTAACATTGATTGCCTTTAAACAGGGCGAGCTACAATATCTTTGAAGCAATACGTACTTAAAGCCATTACAATTTCTTTGTTACTGACCCAGATCGACGCAGTCACTCACCCGCTCCTTCACACATTTAAGAAAAGAAAACTTCTTTTCTCAAGTCAAATAAAATAATGTTTTCTATTTTTATGACGAAAACATTCGGGTATCTTCAAAGATAAAATATAGAGCGAACGCTTGAAAAATAAATCAATAGACTCTAGATATTCGTTTGTGGAAAAACAAAGTTTCTCTCCTTTTGTCATGGCCACTTCTGTCCGATCCACCGGACCGACTGTTACACCGACGTGGGAATTTTGATAAAGAATTTTTTGTTTATTTTTTGGCGATTTCCGATATGATTTACGATTACGACGGTGATTATGTAATAATTCTTGATGGGACTATTGAGAACTTCTGAACTTCTAAGACTAAACAATACCATGTAACATGGTTATTTTCTTCCCGTGACCAGAGGGCTGGCCAAAGTATCAGCATTGCCAAATAACGTGGCAATACTACCAGCCATTTGAGCACTATTCCTGTTGCCAGCGACGTGGACGATTTTTTTGACGACCGTTCATACTTTTCTTCTCGTCAATATGTACATATTTCTATTATTATTTTAAGTTTGGTTATAGATAATAATAGTAGAATTCGAAAGCTGATATTCGTATTCAAAAAGCTACGATTTATTACAGATCCAAAAATACTTAGACAAGTATATTTTGCTCTTTCCCATAACTAGTATGTTATGAGAACGGCTTTTTTCTTCACTACGAGGCACTTCTACAAATGAAACAGAAAAAAAAAATATTAAGTGTAATTTACAAGTGTATTGTAGTATAACAGCTATGCATGTGCTTAAATAAAACTGGCGATACAAGGATGTACTATCGTTACACGTCTGTCTATGTTTTTAAGTTCACTATTTGCCGTCTAGATTGCAACCTACACACAAGAAACACAGGAAGAACAAAGCGGAGATTCGTCCCCTACCGGATCATCCGCTCGCATCGGTGTAACATCCGCCCTCTGCTCCTTGCCCTATTTCCCCTGACGGCAAATAAACAGTATCCTGAAAACTCTTATCATTGTCGCCGATAATATCTGTCTTAGACAGTGACGTTATAAAAAGAGAAGCCGTTTTTAGTTGTGCAAAAAATATTATCATTCTTATAAAAGAAATAAACACAAAATTACAATATAAAGGGTGTAAATAGACCATTAACATAACTGAAAGGCACTTGTTCTCCCTGTCTTTGCGATATTTTTTTTTTGTTCTAGACCATACCTGGGTACCTTCTAGTTACGGAGATATTGGGAGTCAAATTTCCAACTTTTTCACAAGTTTTTTTTCAAATACATGTTTTTAATGTAAGATTTTTACTTTACACACCTCTACGACCCCCATACTATTTAATCCATCCATCAGCACAATGCTTTGAGTGCTTTCCATCTAGTCCTACCGTAAAACGTGATTTTTCACCCCAAAAAAAAGTCTATTCTCAGCAATAATTTTTGCGTAAAGTTACTCAGTTTGATATGTACAGAATACTTGGTTGACAGGTATGTGAAGGGTCTGTTTACACCCTGCATAGCAAAAAAAAATCGTGTTGGATATAATTTAGTTTTAAATGTACCGTGTACATTAGAAAAAGAAAAACTGGCCAAGTGCGAGTTGGATTCGCGCATCGTAGTAGGGTAGTCCCCTTTAATTTATTTTTATTATTTGTTATTTATAGCGGCAATAGAAATACACATTTTGTGAAAATTTCAACTGTCTACCTATCACCGACAGCCCGCTGACAGACGGACGGACGGACAGCGGAGCCTTAGTAATAGGGACCCGTTGGTTCAGGTACGGGACCCTAAAAACTACACGGATCCTTTTAAAATAATATTTTTAAGTTGGTTTTTTGAATTTATTCCATGCTATCTATTATATGATATCGTGATATGTATTATATTTCCTTGTATTTTTGCTCTGAAAATATACCGTATAAATATTTACAGCAGTCTGTTATCGGAGTCTACCCGACAGATAACCATTAGTAAATGGACTTTTCTAAAAAAAATTGTTTTATTCATAACGTAACATCATCACGTCTGTAATCCCCGAAGGGTTAGGCAGAGGTGTACGTAACAAGTAGACCCATATTCCGCCAGTTATGTTTAAGTTCCATGCAATAGGGGGCGAGCCTTTTGCCATCAACCGTGCACAAATCCAGACTCCATGGCTGCTACTGAGAAACTCCTGATGGATTTTCCAATAACATTTTGCCCGACCTGGGAATCGAACCCAGGACCTCAGTGCATTATTCATGTTTCCAATAATTCGTAGAACCTTACGACAGGTTAATGAAACTTGTATATTATGAAATAACGGGTACATCCCGTTTGGTAACTTTCCCGTTTCGCTAACTAAACAAAAGACGTGCAAAATAAGTGAAAAAAGTCCCCTTTCGTAACTATTTTAATCTTTATACATTGATTCCCGTTTCGTCAACTATGAATAAGGTTACAAGCTGCCTTGTTTATTATTTAAACTTAAGGATGATTTCCACCAAACGGCTCGCATCGCATTGGATCGGAACGGAACGGATTTGATAATCTTTAAACGATATTAAATCGTGTACACAGTATTTAATGTCTATATTACCAAGCCGCGAACAGCAGCTTGACCACAGGTGTCTTCTGCGATAATAGCCGAAAGTATGCTGCGACGCGCGAGTGGCTCCGTTCGCCTGTCATCGTATCCGATCGGATCAAAACAAAAATTACTACATGTCAACACGCTAGGAATGAACCTATTTGACTAGGCGCAGAAACAGATACGTTCGCAAGCGACGGAGCCGATCATATGCGTCGACATCCTGCCGGACGCGGTCGTCTGCCACCGCATGCGTTTGTATCCTTTCCGATCCGATGCGATGCGAGCCGTTAGGTGGAAATTATCCTTTAGTCAAATAATTTCTTTACAAATTGATATCAAATCCGAAACTATTACGTAATATCTTCAAAACATCTAGCCAACAACCCAAGTTACACTAATAACTCTAATCCAACTATTGACTCAGGATAATCCGAATCATTGATGATCACCAACAATGCCACTAATTAACCCTATCGCAACCGAACCGAAACGTTTGGGGTCCTTTGATACCCCGTTTCGGGTATTTCATAACCCCAGATAGCATGCCAAGGGTTTTATTAAGACATCAAAACCAGATGTCATTGTCAAAGGAAAATGGTACCTGACATTAACAGGAAGACAAAATTATTCATACATTTCATAACAACATATATTTTGTAATTTGGTTCTTAAGTGAACGGAATAAGAGATCTTGGTTTTTTGCTAGGGCGTATATTTATTTTTGTGTTCATAAAGAAGGATGCTGATTTTATCTAATAATATTTAATTAAGGATGTTGAGATTGCTTTTGTACTGGAGATTGACTAGTTTGTCTAAATTCAGATTTAAAGGTATAAATACGAAAATAGATCATCCATTCCTCGCCCTTATCCCAATTTATTTATATTTGGCGCAGTATGTCTTCTTCTTCCATACTTGTCTCGTGGTCTCATCATGAGATCCTTATAGCCTTATCTTTAATCACACAGCACATCCATCGTTTCTTTGGTCTTCCCCAACTGTCATCCACATTCATACTCAAAATTTTCCTAACGTCATTTAACTCTCCATAAATAGAAAAATAAGATTTTTTTAAGAGTTTCCAAAACATAAGCTGTGTTCTAGTAATTCAATCTATTTACCTGTGTGATGTACTACCACGCTCATTGACGTTCAACCAATTTTTAACCTTATGACTCTGAACACAAGGGTGAAACGATGGTGTCTGAGCCTATTTTAATAATACTATAAGTTGTTACATTACCCCCTCCGAGCTTTGACGAAAAAAAGATGAAATATTTTACCTGAAACAAAAAAAAAACATTATTACTACGATACTCAACAGCATAACATTTTAAATTTCGAATTCAATACACAAACAAGAAAACATAAATCATCAAACACGTTGCAATTATTTGTAATACGGGTGCGGGCGGGTGGGTACCAAAAACACCACGTATATGTACAAAATTCCAAGAATAATTTGTATCATTTATCTACCCATATTCTGGCATAAACCTCCATAACCTAATCAAAAGTACAGACAACATATTCACGAAAAAAATCCAACATCCTTTCAACGGAGTAACTTACGTCTTTTCTTTTTTTAACCCTATCAAAACCACACTCGGAAAAACAGGAAAAATATCCGAATTATTCCGAATCACTCCGAGCGCATCACTCCATTCAGTCAATTTTTTACTCCCGAAAGGAGAGGTCGTGATGATAAATAGGTTTAAAGCCATTCCAAAGGCGAAGGAAAGGGGCGTCGCATAAAAATATTTTTTTTTCTTTTTGTATCAAAGACGAGTTCAAGTCGGGTTTTCAACGGATTTCCGCGTTCTATGCTGGGTGGAGGGTTAGCAGAAAAAAAAATACTAAGTACTTTTTATACTTGATGAAAGAATGTTTGTAGTTTTAATTGATGTACTGTGTGTGAATATTGTGTATCGATTGCGAGGCATTTTTTAACGAGAGTTTATCTACGATATTTGATGCCTATATATTATTTGTAGATGTTTTGTTATTGCGAAAATGCTGTTACATTCAATTAAGTTAAGTATCAAGTCATTAACAAAGAAATTATTTTATTAATTTTATTTTTTCCTTTTTTAGTTCTTTAATCTTACGATACACTTTAATTGACACACATTATCGCTAGCTTAATAAAGTGTCTTAATTTTAGTGTGTTAATGTAACTTAAAGTAAGTGCATTTTGTTATTATAATTTTTTATGGTAAATAAAGACATTTGAAAATGAAATTGAAACACAAAAATTTTAAATTTTTCCTTGTCACATTTTTTGTTTCGATCTATTTAAAATTTTCTCTCGAAACACTTTGAAGCTGTCTCTGTGGACCGTACCTCCCACCTACCGGCGGTAAGCCGCACCGCAGTCGTTCATCTTCCATAAATTCCATAATCATTTGTTACGAGATAACGCGGACTCCAGACGTACACACTCACTGATTTTAACGGTCCATATTACAGCTTTGTGTTCACGCTGAACTGAGGGAGTAAGCAGGGTTTGAGATAAGAGGACAGCTTAAAAATCATTCAAAAATTGAGAGAGATGATTTTAGTAAAAACATATTTTGAGAGTTGGCCGTTGGTCCCGGCTGTCATTTATAGATCTTTGACAGTCGTTAAAGGTAGCCCGAAAGTCTGACAACCAGTCTTACCAAGGGGTATCGTATTACCCAGTACTAACTGGTAGCTCACATCTCAGAAACGAGACACTTTAGAACATTTTGTTTCAATCAAAACTGGTTTGTATTGATACCAGCTATCGATAAATGTAGGTTTTATGCGTGGTAAGTTTGAAAAAAAAAAATGGCGGAATTTAGGCCGGCCATTAAATTCAAACCCCTTTATCAATGGATGGAATTCTTCTGTCTTTATCGTGTGGTTAGTGCCTAACCTGGTGTCAGAGTTTATTTGCCGCCCATGGGCCTCTGACTTGGCTTGACATGCCGTCGAGCAATATCTCTCAGGCATGCTGGTCTCCTCACGATGTTTTCCTTCACCGAAAATATTTAGCGATACTTATACAATACGCACATGAATGCGAAAAATCAGAGGCGTGTGTGTCTTGGGTTCGAACTCGAGACCTAAGACTTGGCAGTCCGATGGTCACACCACTAGGCTATCACTGCCATAAAGGGACTGATATTATTATAATTATGACAAACGATATTTGTGCCAGGTTAATAGTACAAGAGGTATGGTACATAACTGGCATAATGTTGGTGTTCCACCTCTGCCTATTATATATATTTATGTACTCGGTAAAGTAGGAGAGGTGCCTTAGTTACTGGAACCCATCTTCAAACAGTACTTCACGTAGCAAGGAATTATTGGTTGCCATGACAACCAATCCTTTGTTGGCTTCGTCAGTAATTAGTCAAAGTCCGGTTCGTTCCGGGTATATAATGAAGTTCAAACAGGTATATAACGACGGGGATTAGGGAAATTAACTTAATATTAGTAGTTGTTTTGATTAAGTGATTATTACTGATTATTTAGTAAGTGCACCTGTGAGCAATGATATCTATTGTATTATCGATAGACACATTATTATTTATTATTAGCCATTAAGTCCCACTGCTGGGCAAAGACCTCCCTTCCCTCTTTCCACTTATTCCTATCTAGTGCTGTTATTCGCCAATTCTTATGTAAGGAGTCAAGTTCGTCCCGCCATCTCCTTCTGGGCCTGCCGCGTTGTCGTTTGCTGCTGTTTGGGACCCATGGTGTTGTTACTTTAGCCCATAGCTCCTCTGGCATGCGACAGATGTGGCCAGCCCAGTTCCATTTGAGCTTGGCAGCCGTGTGACCTACATCGGCAATTTGATAGACACATAACGTATTCTTATCGCTTTAGAGGAACAGGCCATAATAATAAGATTGGGTAGATAAATGCAAAGTTAGTCATTCATTCCAATCATCATCATATGCCTAGCCTTTTCCCAACTATGTTGGGGTCGGCTTCCAGTCTAATTTTACATGGAGCGACTGTCAATCTGACCTCCACAACCCAATTAGTACTGGGAACGAGACCCTTCCAGATTCGAGATTGTCAAAGATCTGCAAATGACAGCCGGGACCAACGGCTTAACGTGCTTTCCGAGGCACGGAGGAAACTCGGTATGTAACGGGTGGTCACCCGTCCAAGGACCAACCTAGGCAATTGCAGCTTACCCTGAAAATCGACCCGAGCGGCTGGTATTATTTAGCCACGAGCTCCTCCCAATCGAATAAAAGGGAAGAGGCAACAAGGAAGATGGTTTTCTTGACTACCTACCTATTAAAATCTCTTAAGGTGGAAACGCCAGGGTAGACCGCGATATTTAAATTTTCTTAGATTTTTTGCAATTTACAGGCCAGTGTCAGGTCGTATGTTGATTAAGATATGATTCGCTACCGTAACAAATATGGCTTGACAGAAGTATAGTCATTGAACTCATCAAAACAACCCTCTTTTTTTTTCTTATTCGTGTGGGTAATCATCAAATGACGTGTGTGTGGTCCCGCTTTGGGTGGAGCGGAAGGGAGTGTCAGACTTGTACTGACTAAAACCCATCCATGTTCCTTCTTTGCCCTTTGTGTTCCAGGGCCGTGGTATCTCTTTCGAACAGTCCCACAGCCCTGGCAGGCATTGGCCCATGCGGACCCCTACGTGGTTGCTGACATCTCTTTGAGGCGCGCGTGGAACACGAACGCGCCGTCGACGCGGCCTGTCGTCATAAATACAAATATGAAATAGTCATTAAATGGGATTAAATGAACTTAGAGGGTTGTATTGATTATTTTAATGATTATAATTCTGTAACTACATACGTGTTACGGTAGCGAATCATATTTTGTTTCAGTTATAGCCTGAAACTGACCAGCAAATTGCGAAAAATCTAAGAAAATTTGAATTTTGCGGGTTACCCTGGTGCTTCCACCTTAACAATATAAGGTTTAACTATTCATACACGAAATATTTTCAGGGAATCATCTAACGGCTATAACGAAGCCATTTCAAGGGTTTTTTTTTTTTAATCTGAGTATATTTTTATTCAAAATAAATAATTTAAAATTACTTGACCCACAAAATAAATAGTAGCTCCTTATTTTTAAACAGCCATTACGCTAGTTTACTACGTCGTATTTACCTACTGTCATTGTTAGAATATGGGAGTAAAGGTTTTATGCAAAAAGTCTCAAAAATTTTTAGAATCATAATAATTTTGTAAAAAAAAAACACTCAGATATTTTTTTTTTCGTTGCCATGGCGACTTTACGACTTATAGAAGTTACTCTTAAAATATTTCGTGTATGAAAAGATAGACCTTATATAAGTAGGAACAAGTAAGTAATAACATAGAATTCTGCCTATTCAACGAGATAAAATGAAACAACATATTTCGCTTCAACACAATTTCGAAGTTACTTCAGTAAACAATCAAATGTTTTGCAAATAATTTGCTTTAAAATTACGATCGTGCTTGCTGCTGATGGTTCATCTAAATGGAATGTTAGGTATATAATAGGTACCTAGTAAATAACTGGTAGTTATTTAGTGGGTCTTTTGAGGTCAGACCAGTCACTTCTTGTTTTGATGGTAGGAATGATGCAGTGGAGTAAACGTTTTTTGGTTGTAGCCGCATATAAAAAAGAATGGAGGACTGAAAGTATTCGATAAACTCCATTTCATCCTGGCAGAAAATACACGACCAATAGCATAATTAACGTGCCTATAATGTTCCTACTGCTGGGATACAGCCCTACATCCTGCAAGAAGGAGTGAGCCAAATCATAAACAAAAATCGAAGAGATGTAACATCCACCGCCCAGCACTAGTGCTGGGCGGTGGATGTTACATCTCTTCGATTTTTGTTTATAATATATTTTCCTTCACCGTTTTGAAAGCAGTGCTGATAACAATAAAATCACAAATGCCTGCTTAAGTTCGAACCCACAACCTTTTTTTTTTTTTTTTTTTTTTGTTTTCGGGGGGAAACCTTCAAAAGGCGACCGGTCTTTGGGGATAAGACCGGGGAGTGTGGGATTTTTACCGCACTAAAACCACCCCGGTGGTCACCATCCGCACATGAGAGGAGGCACCGTTTCCTCTTAAAAGACCTGTCCGGAGCCCCCTCTGTGCAACGCCTGTTAAGGCACATCCCTGGGGCGACTATACAGAGATCTCCCCTGAGCCTCGCTGTGCAAGTGTGCACGGCAGCACGTGACCACTGTGCTGCCGGTCATCTCCGAGATCACTCGGTGAGCGCACAGAGTCCCCACTCTGAACGCCCGTGACCTCAGTGTCCCACCTGCTTTAGGTAATGCAGGCGGGGTTTCGGCGTGTTAAGCGGCGAGGCGGTTGCCTCCCCGACGCCTTCTTCTCCTACTGGGATCGGCTCTCTCACGATCCCGCTCGGCAGCCTCCTTTTGGACCATCACGGTCTCACAGAACGAGGTCACCTCCCTCCAGTTGTCAGACTCCGTCAGCATAGCCCCAACTATGGCTGGCAGAGACAAGTCTTGCCCGATCTTGGCTACCAGGACCCGTCGTTCAGAGTCCCATGCAGGGCACTCCTCGAGCGTGTGCTGTGCTGAGTCCAGGTTGCCTCCACAATGATGGCAATTGGCTGTTGCCTCTCGCCCAATCTTATTCAGGTACTCGCCGAAGCAACCGTGCCCGGTAAGTACCTGAGTAAGTCTATAGGAGATTCGAACCCACAACCTACCACTGAGCCACTATTTCGCGTTATAAAACTCACAAACTATAAAAATTCAACAAAAAATTCTAATAAAAAACCTTAAAAATCTACCTTTTACTCCCCCAGCTTGAAACCCGAGCACGGAAATAATGCTCGTACCGAACGCTAATATATTCACGTATCGCCCCGATATTCCATCATGGCGGACACAATCTGACACTTCGATCTGACACTCCGACATCAGTGTCAGGTGTCGGCACGTCGTTCGTAAGATCATCATTCATGGTTGCAATACTTGGACACTTGAGTGAGTGGGCAAAGGATTTTTGTGTTGCAATGTCTTATGAAGTAAGCTTTGAATTGAGCAGATGTTAGTCGGCACATGTTAGCTGAGTATTACATACAAACATTCATATGATATTACATATTGCTCACACGATCATCGCACGGAGGAATAAAGAAACTACTGAACGCCTAACTTATTAACCTAAGTATTTAGTTCTAGTTTTAATTATCTTACAAAATAATACAGATCGTAAATCATAAATAAATCGGGCACACACTTCACTTTGCATTTATTTATTTTTCAGCACCAAATCTCACAATACGACGAAAGAAATCAACGTGAGGAAACCGGCTTGTCCAAGAACCTTAAATTCGGAGACATATGACGTCCACCAACATTCGGTAGACCCGCTGGTGGCTGACGGTTCACTAATTCACAAAGGCCTGTGCAGCCAAGGCCCAACCAGGGAGAGCGTTCTAGGCTCATAATGTTTGAAGTAACTGTGGATCAAGAGCAAATTCTGAGAATCTCATGAATCAGAATCGACTAAGTCATTCATCAACAATAAACATAAAAAAAAGCTTCTTATCGTCATTACCTCAAAAACATCATCATCATCTGCCTAGCCTTATCCAATTATGTTGGCGTCGGCTTCCAGTCTAACCGGATGCAGCTGGATACCAGTATATTACATGGAGCGGCTGCCTATCTGACCTCCACAACCCAGTTGGTACTGAGTAATACGACAGCCCTTGGTAAGACTGGTTGACTTTCGGGCTACTGACTACCGACTGTCAAAGATCTGTAAATGACAGCCGGGACCAACGGCTTAACGTGCTTTCCGAGGCACGCAGGAAACTCGGCATGTAATGTGTGGTCACCCATCCACGGACCAATTTAGGCAATCGCAAGTTAATCTTAAGATACCCGAGCGGCTGTTATTATTTAGCCACGAGCTCCTCTTCAAAAAAATCATATCAATGTAAAAATAAAATTTTCAACGATTTATTCCGCATTTCAATTTCAAACCTAATAAACGTATCGTATTGAATGCGACGCGCGTCGGCGTCTCGTTATATCATCACGCTTCGTCAAACAGGACCTAGATAGGCGTAGGAGCTATTTCAGTAATATTGTGTAGAATACAACTTATTTCTTAGTAAGATGTTTTGAAGCGTGAAAGAGTGTGGTTAGTTCAAAATGAGAATTTGTATTTTGAAAAGAACTAGTTTTCGTCCGCAGTTTTGCTCGTGTCGAGAGAAATTATACCACGAAAACGTACTAAAAACCATCGCCTCGCCTTATACCATCATCATCATTCTCCTGCCATTATCCCAATGTATTTAGGGTCGGCGCAGCATGATCTTCCACACTTCTCTATTTCTCGTCATCTCAGCAGTCACCTCCTTTCCATATCATCTTTCACACAGTCCATCCATCGTTTCTTTGGTCTTCCTCTACTCTTATAGCCACCTACATTCATACTCAACATTTTCCTCATTCCTCCGCATCACGTGTCCGTACCACGATACCTTCTACCATCAATGAATTATGTTCGGATCGGTACAGCAAAATTCGAGCCAAGCTGACTGGCTTTTTTCCGAACATATAAGTCTACATTTATATTCAACTGGCCCTCTGTACATAATCAATCCGAACATGTGTTTAGCACCTACTAAGACTGCTGTCTTAGGCCTTTCCATCCTAAATCGTGGACATTTCCTCCGTGCCTCGGAAAGCACGTTAAGCCGTTGGTCGTTGGCTGTCATTTGTAGATCTTTGACAGTCGTTACAGGGAGTCAGTGGCCCGATAGTCTGACAACCAGTCTTACCAAGAGGTATCTAGCTGCTGCTATCAAACAAAAAACTCAAAAATTCTAAACCATTTTTTTCATATAACAACACTACGAAACAAGTGTACCAACATCAAGATATTGCAAGTTTCCCCGAACTAGCAAGCACCAACCAAACGACATACATCACACAAGGCGGGCTAACATTTTTCATTATATACAAGTTTGCCGTCCGGATTCATTCGCGTTTCGGTATTGCAAAAGTAGTGGTGTTACGTGATAACTGTAGGAGGGTGTTTTTGTAAGATGGGGGCGAAATGGGGGTGATTTTGTAAGGAAAGAATGTAAGCTGTCAGAAATTATTAGATGTTGAATTTGAGGAATTTCGCATTTTATTATTAGGTTTTTCCATCAGAAATTTCTCAGTATTAGCCACGGAGTCTCGATTTGTGCCTAGTTGATGGCAATAGGCTCGCCCCCTATTACATGAGAATTAAAATATTACTGAAGAAAATGTGGGTGTACTATTAGGTACACTCTGTCTAACTGTATGAGGATTACAGGCATGATATTAAGGGCGAGCCTATTGTCATCAACCGAGCTCGAATCCAGAGTCCGTGGCTGTTACTGAGAAATTCCTGATGGAAAAACCTAATAGCATTTTGCCCGACCCCCGGAATCGAACCCAGAACCTCATGCTCCGCAGTCGCGCTTGAACCACTCGACCTACGAGACAGTCAACTAAATAAACGTCTGCAAAATTACTGGCAACAGAAACTACTTAAGTTTAGACACGAAGCGTAATCTAAAATCACAGTATCTCTTTACCTAATTGGTGATCACCACACAATTTAGCGTTACTGGACATTTTTTTAAATTAAACCATCATTTATGATTCCCACAAAAAAGCTTTTAATTTTCACATTATCCCCTCAAACAAAAAAAAACCAAAAAATACAATCTCCTGAACAAAATCCTTTCAGAAACTGACACTACACAGTAATACTGCCTCTACACTGCAATCTTACTGCACCACTCGCTTGCAGGCAATACTTTACTGTTATACTTTTAAAAATCCGCTCCCAAACCAATATTTATGAAGAAAATAAAAAATAGAAGGGCAATGAAAGTTTTTCGCCTCATATTTCGCGTTTATCACAGGGTGCAGTCAAGGCGTAAACGGATTTGGAGCCGAGAAATTCGTTTTCTGTGCTAATTATTTTTGTTAGAGCTATTTTCTAGTATCATCATCTGCCTAGCCTTTTCCCAACTATGTTAGGGTCGGCTTCCAGTCTAATCGGATGCAGCTGAATACCAGTATTTTACATGGGTTGACTGCCTATCTGACCTCCACAACCTAGTTAGTACTAGTCAATACGATACCCCTTAGTGAGACTGTTTGTCAGACTTTTTGGGCCACTGACTACCTGTAACGACTGTTAAAGATCTACAAATGACAGCCGGGACCTACGGCTTAACATGCTTTCCGAGGCACGGAGGAAACTCGGTATGTAATGGGTGGTCACCCATCCACAGACCAACCTAGGCAAGCACGGCTTAACCTAAAGAGCGAACCGAGCGGCTGTTATTATTTAGCCACGAGCTCCTCCTTAAATTTAATAGGTCCCAGTAATCACCAGAAAACTAAGATCTTCATAACTACCATTCCTCTCTTTCCTATTCGAATGTTACCTCCCATAATTTCCTCGGCCAAAATATTTATACCTCCATAGTGTATCATATATTTATATCTTCTGTATCCATATTGTGTCATATATCTTCGAACACATGTTCAGGGCGGAGGGTGCTGAGTTATGGAGCCCACGCCCCCTGTCAAACGTGCACGGCAAAGTGTAGGCCCAAGATTATGAACTATTATTTGTTTTATAAGTTTTCTTTTTAGAAGGATATAATGGGACGTGTTTTGTGAGATACCGTCTGGAGGAAGGGGAGTTAAAGATTTGAAGAAACTTGATTCTAGGATTCTTGCTTTTCCACACTAGTTATATAAAGAGGAAGTTTGTAGTATATTTGGAAAATTGGAACAACTGATCGGGTTTTGAAAATCTTTGACTTATGAGAAGCTACTTTATTACTAGACATCGGATTATATGCACAGCCAAAATGCCAAAAAATTCAATATAAAAAGCCGAAATATGCACAAAAAAAGCGAAATATGCACAATCAAAATGCTATTCTTCATCATTTCAGCCGAAAGACGTCCACTGCTGGACATAGGCCTCCCCCAAGTGTCGCCACATTGACCGGTCCCGTGCTATTCGCATCCAGCGTATCCCTACAACCTTCACCAGGTTATCGGTCCACCTAGTGGGAGGCCTTCCAATCTACGTTTATTTTCACTAAATATATTTATTAAATTTATTAATTATTTTAATTAATTAGAGCACATGGAAGGATTTGGTGGAGGCCTTTGCCCAACAGTGGGCCACTAACAAAAAAAAAATATAGATGGTCATTGATCAGTTGTGATTCTTGTGACAATCAACAATTCAACATTTTTGTAGATTTTCTTAAACAAACTTGTGAGGTGGCACGCTTTGAAGAGCTGATTCTGAGCATAATTAAATTTGTTTGGAGTTTACTTTAGTACCTACACAGAATGTGAGAAAATCTGGAAATAGGTCTAAAATTAGAATATCGATATTGCTCTTCTCCAGTAATTGGACTGGGCTGGTCTCGGACGCGTACAAATAATTAATAACTTGAAATTATTCATAGATAGGTATCTATTTCTCTCTACTACTTACTTTGGGATAAAAGATTCAGAGCTTAAAGGCCTCAAGCCTAAAAAAATAATGAAATAAAGTAGATTGAAATAAGGCCTATCAAGAAAATCTGTAGATTTTTTTAAGTCTACAATATCAAAGCGTTTTCCTTCACTAACCAAACTTGCCTCAAGACTTTTATTCATTAAAAATATATCTTAATTGAATCTATGTGTTTCTTTGAAGATTTTTTGTTAAAAGAAGGGCTCTGCTAACTTCGGGGTTTTTCATGTATTATCTTAATTTAATTAAACATACAATACCATTATGATTATGATGTGAAACGAATAATCATGATGAATAAAGGATATCGTATAGACGAGACTGTTTCGTTGGATTAGTAGTCGCAAGCGCGACTGTTGAGCATGAGGTCTTGGGTTCGATTCCCGGGTCGGGCAAAGTGTTATTGGGTTTTTCCACCAGGAATTCCTCATCAGCAGCCACGGAGTCTGGATTTGTGCCCGATTGATGGCAATAGGCTCGCACTACTACATGGGACTTAAACATAACTGGCGAAATGTGGGTGTACTAATGGGTACACCTCTGCCTTACCCTTCGGGGATTAGAAGCGTGATGTTATGTTATGATATCGTAAAGAGACAACTCAAATTATATCAAGAGGCCACGCTGGTCTTGTGGTCGCAAGCACTACTGATGAGCTTGAAGTCTTGGGTTCGATTTTATCATCATTTTTGTCATTAACTCACACCTTTTCCAAATTCAATGGGGTAGGCAGAAATTACGCCCCCCAGCAAGATGGACCAACGACCTTCATTCTGGATGTTGAAAGCGGAAGACAGGGTGTTGTAGACCAGCTTGGGAGAAGACATGTCCAGCAGAGGACTGTGATGGGCAGAATTGACCGAGGTAGAAGCTGTAGAACACCTCATGTTTATTTCCTGACACGTTCTTTATGCTCCATCATGTCATAAAAACGGGTATCGTTACTGGGTTGTGAAGGTCAGATGGGTAGTCGCTCCATGTAAAATGCTAGTATACAGTTGCATCCAGTTTGACTGGAAGTCGACCCCAACATCACCATCTGCCTAGTCTTTCCGCAACTGTGTGGGAGTCGACTTCCACACAGCAAACCCATCATCTGGTTAGCCTTTTCCTAACTATGTTGGGGTCAGCTTCCAGTCTAACCGGATGCAGCTGAATATATTACCCCTACTACCAGTATTTTACATGGAGCGACTGCCTATTTGACCTCCACAACCCAGTTAGTACTGGGTAATACGATACACAGGAAACCCCAAGATAGGAAAAGGCTAGACAGTTAATGACGAAAATGTTCTTTAAGCTACATCCACGTTCTCAAATCTTCTCATACATGCAGCAACAATGCTTCATCTGTTTCCCCTTCTGTCCTACTAAAACAGAAACCTCATACCCACGTAACAAACTGTGAATTACTGAAATTAAGTTTTGTGTTAAACTAGAGCATCTTTGAGCGTCTCGACTTATGCAGGAGGTAAACAAGCAGACGCAGAGACTTGGAAATGTCGTGTCGTGATAAGGGGTGCATGAGCGGAGCGGGTGGCGAATATATTTTTTAACGTTTAAAGATTGGATGGGCACGGAGCGCCGATATTCCCAAGGTGGCTAGTAGCAGCTGGATGAGAGTTATTGAGATTCGAGAGGCCTATGTCCAGCAGTAGACTGCTGTAGGCTAATGATGATGGGAAGGCTCTTGTACTAAATTACGCTTGACGGAAAGCGACGAATGTGGTCTACGGTGGAACGATTGTCACCAAAAGATGACTTTTCGCTCTTGTTTTGAAGGCTGATGAAAACATCGTGTCCGAAATGCGAGCAATAGCATAACGTCATGCTAGGATTCTCGGAAGGGTCTGCAGACACGCAACGTAGTTAAAGGGCGACCCAATTTCCATAACTAACCAGGAATCATACCAGATAATCAGGGCTGCTACTCAAAAAACTGGAAGAACTCAGTACCTAGCACATTACCAAACCCAGTAATTGAACACAGGACCCCACACTCAGAACACGCTTGCGATCAAAATCATCACGGTTCTTCTCTTGCATCCAAAATAATCAATATCCATGCAAAAATCAACGGGCAATGGAGGACAGCATACTTCAACATTAAACTTACCGATCGAATAAAGAACACCACATTGTGCTCCAGAACTCAAATTGCTGAGCTCATAAAGCTGTTAAACTAAAATGGGACTGGGCAGGCCATTTCTGCCGGCAAAGCTGTGGGCCCGCATATCACAAAACTGAATCCCTGAGACAGCTAGGCGGGGTCCGAGGAGAAGATGGCGAGAAGAGGCGTAACATCGAGAAAAGTGGAAGGAATAGGGGTAGACCTTTACCCAGGAGTGGGACAGTTCAAGCTAACAAAATGCAAAAATCATTTTTAAAATCAAAATAGGTAAAAAAAACCAGTGTAGGGTGAATCAGTGGGGAGGCGTTCCTACACGTCACACTTGATAAACCTATCACAATATTACAGGTTCTATACCATTATCTTTAGGATAGACTGCATGTGAATACCGCAATCCGGATGCTGCGGTTCAACTTTAGAGACGTTTGTGTCTGGTCGACTGCTAAAAGCCGAGTTGCCAGGTAGATTGGAGAATGGAGTGCACATCGAAAACTTAATTTCCCGCTTTGGGCTGGATTACGAAAATGGTTGCCGTTTTTTAAATGTTCTTTAACTTTATGAGGACTTTATGTGTCGTGGTGGTAGGAGGAAGAGGGACATATCATCATTATTTGCCTTTACTTTTTTAAACTGAAACATTGTTGACGACTAATCAGTAGGTTCGAATCTAGAAATCAGTTTGTCGTTTACTGCGTATGTTTTACTTACAACTATTTTTACAGGCACAATCCAATGCAATAGTGAAGCAACTAACAACTTATACTTATGATCTATAATTGATTACATATGTTGTTGTCTACACGCTACTGAAGATGGTAAATTCATAGCCCAGTTCTTAATTTAGATTACCATTGCCACGCTAAGCTGAATAGAGGAAGACCAAAGAAACGATGGATGGACTTTGTGAAGGATGATATGGCTAGAAAGGAGGTGACTGTTGAGATGACGAGTAATATAGAAGTATGGAAGAAGACATGCTGTGCCGACCCTAAATACATTTATAAAGGCAGGGGAATGATGATGACACTAAACTGAATTTTAATTGTAAAACAAATATATTGCATTCCCGCTCCGCTCATCACCAAAACCGCTCCCCAGCTCAACCATTGTAAAGCACGTAGGTAAAGCGTGATTTCTTCCCGGCTTAGGTGCACTCTCGGTACGACTGTACCAGGTATTTAACTATAAAACACGGAGAATAACGTTTTACAATATATATTCTAGATTTGTACAAGGGAGGTATTTAGTATTTCAGTATTTCTTGTTAACGTGAGGGTATTCAAGATGGTGGATTGAGGAATGAGGAGTTTTGTTAGGATTGAGGGTATAATTTTAGAGGGTGATATAGGTGAGATGTTAGACCTCTTAAAAATCTACAGCATGAGGTCCTGGGTTCGATTCCCGGGTCGGGTAAAATTTTATTGAGTTTTTCCGGTAGTAATTTCTCAGCAGCAGCCACGGAGTCTGGATTTGTGCCCGGTTGGTGGCAATAGGCTCTTCCGCCTATTACATGGAACTTAAGCACAACTAGCGAAATGTGGGTGTACTATTAGGTACGCCTCTGCCTAACCCTTCAGGGATTACAAGCGCGATATTATTGTTATTTCCAAATCCAAGCTCGACCTCTTGACTTTCCTTATCACGAGCACGAAATAGCTCCACAAATCATGTTCATTCTGAGCACAGTAGGTAAAATAGATCAGCGATGGTATGTTTAATCAAATACCCCGTTATTTGCTACCATTTTAAGATGAGGCGCACACTCACGATTGGTCTTGACCGCGTTTGTTTTGTGTGTAGCTTTATTTTTATGTTTAAACACAACATGTACATAATTTTGAAGTTAACTTGCTGTAATGAATTCACGTACTGCTGTATTGTTAGGTGTTAAGCAAACAGATCTCGTCACAGACATCACCCTGCGCTCAATGACTCAGCTTGCAGATGTTGGGGAAAAACAACTAAGCTAAAGTGGGAGTGGGCTGGCCACGTAGCGCGAATGCACCCTGAGAGGTGAGCACGGATCGTCTCTCACTGGACGCCCGATGGAGGAAATCGTCGACGAGGTAGACAGCGGCAAAGGTGATGTGACGATCTGATCTTGTTTGCGGGGCAAACATGGCCAGAGATCGAGAATTTGGAAGGAGAAAGGAGAGGCCTTTGCCCAGCAGTGGGACGCTTGATAGACTAACAAAAAAATACTGTAGTCACCAAATCACCGATCAACCTGGGTGTCATGCTTTGAAAACCATCTTGAATCCTTGTGTCACTAAGACTTATAAGTACAAAAATCTCTATTGTTATGACCTGGTAGAAGTCCAGTCAGCTGTCTAAGGTGCCTCCTCTCAGGGGAGAGGAGGCACCTTAGACAGCTGCCTGTGGTCGCAAGCGCGACTGCTTAACATGATGTCCTGGGTACGATTCCCAGGTCAGGCAAAGTTTATTGGGTTTTTTTTATCAGGAATTTCTCAGTATCAGCAGAATCTGGACTTGTGCCCGGATGATGGCAGTAACACATTGGACTTAAAAATAACAGGCGAAATGTGGGTGGACCCCTTTCGGATTACAGGCGTGATGATATGCTATGTTCATGTTACGTTACACCTTCAATAATTGATGGCAGAAGAAGTATTTCTAACATCTCATGTCATTAATTTCATTAACTTTATACTGTACTTACGAAAAGTTTAAAACTATCCACAAACTCGCCCGCACCAACTTCTCCAACAGACAACAAACGACAGTTCAGTCGCAGTTCAATCGCAATCGCAAGTGCGTCCGAACTCAAAGTACAGTTAGGTGAACAATACCTGTTTATAGTTATGATTGAAAATAACATCGCGGTAATGAAGCGGAGCCGTGACCGCGCCGCGCGTGACTGTACGTAGGGGTGACCATGGGTTAGGAATAGAGTAGGATAGTTCCAGGTAATCTTTTGGGCTGTAGTTTTCAGTTGTTCCAAAAAGTGAGGGAGAATTTTGGTGACGGTTTGTCCCCAAAATGAAGTAGAATTTTGGAGACTGTCTGTCGGAATGTTCAGATATTTTTCTGTCAAGTTCAAGTGGTGTTTTTGTATCTTATCATGTTTTTTTCAGTAGTGTCGCACATTCACACATACCGAAGACTGACATTTAAGTATGTTTTTTTTTAATATTTATTTATTAAGCAGGGTTAGTTTGCACAACGATAAGTATATGGTTGAACTATAAAACATATTTGATTGAGTTATTACTTTTATCTGAAGATACATGTAGAAGAATCTCCACCACAGCCCAGTTTTCTGTCAATATTACAAAGCTTAATCAATATACGAGTTCACACTGTCCTAAAGCCAGAATATCAACAAAAAAATAACAAATTATTGAGCATCAAAATAGCTTACCTACTAAAATTATATTCCAAAATAATCCCCAGCCCTCATAGCCACTCTACACAGGCAATTGGCCGGTCCAATCTCACTGCTGCGCGGTACATAATAACCATCAGAAAATAGAGTATATTGTGACGAACCACTGGGATTTTCTCCATCATACACAATATAATCAGGGCACAATCGTTATAGTAGTCGCCTATTTGCGTATTAGATTGATGTAGCGATGAAATTATGGGTTTTAGTGTTGACTGACGATTGTTGATTGTTTCGATAGCTTTCTTATCGCCTAAAAGCTCACGTTATAGCAGTGATAGTCTAGTGTTGTGACCGTCGTCCTTCCAAGTCATAGGTCTCGAGTTCGAAACCAAGACACGCATCTCTGATTTTTCAGATTCACGTGCGTATTGTAAGCTTCGGTGAAGGAAAACATCGTGAGTGATTACAAGCGTGATGTTATGTTATGTGATGAAATAAGGAACAGAAAACCCCATGCCTTTTTGGATTCGAACCTGCGACAAATAAGTCTAACCCGTTATATCACTGATCCACTGATCCACTGGCCACCTGACTGCTCTACGCAACTTTAATAATTCGTATAATTTTTCAACACTGATACAAAACTAATTATAAAAGAGAACAATGTGATATGTATCGTAGATTCAATCAGGCTTTATCACGATCTTACTCAATGGGGCTAAGCACATCAAAAGGTGCACCTTAATGGGTATTCGCGTGGAGGAAAGACTGGACAGCTGGTCGTGGATGCGGTATTTAGTGAGCACAAAGAATATATAATTATTTCTGGGTTTACATATTTTGTGAAAGAGGTGGTTTGAGGTGGTGCGGGAGAAGCTTGCCTGGAAGAACTCTTGAAAGGCTGACCAGCAGTTTTTAGAAAAGAATGGCGAAAATACGTTCAACATTGATTGAATTTACATTTAGTGAAATTGCTTTCTAATTATGCCAGCGCATCAAGTTACCACAATCTGGCAAAATTTTTCAATAGATTCTGAACTTAACCTTCAACATTTCATGGTTTAAAATCATTTGGAGAAATTTGACAGTTTCTGGTAACTTGATGTTCTGGGGATTGGCACGAGAAAAGAGAGGCCTATACCCAGCAGTAGGTGAGTTCGGGCTGTGGATGATGATGATGATGATGTTCTGGCGACTGTACTTCAGTTGTTCAAGATGACGATGATTGATGACTGGCGGATCTTTTCACCAGAATGCTCGCTTTTGTCGTTTGATCCCGACACGCTAGGAGGGAGGGAGTTAATCCATAATTTGAAAACTGATTCAAGAATCTTACCACACATAATATTGGCACATAATTAAACGTCATGTTCCCGTGAAACCCATATTGGTTTAGATAGTAAACAGTAATCGTCGTACCACCTATACTGCGAATGGCACTTTTTAGTCACGAAACGAAGTGGTTTCAATCTTAGTTAAGTTTCAATTTACTGAAAAAAATGGTAATGGTACGAGATCGACAAATGAAAATGCCACCTCCATTCACTACCCACATCTCAATCTAAGAAGTGAATTCGATACTGCCAGTAATGGAGGTTGCAACACAACACAAGCTCATTGTGAGCTTCTCATTAGATCTATACGATAACATGCCTTATACCTTTATACTGGTGTTATTATCAACGCCAATTTTAGTATGGATTGTATCTATTGGTCAAGTATTGTCAGTTTATTTAGTTATGTTTGCTGGTTTTCCGTGTGTTTTAATAGAATATGATTAGTTTCAATTTTTGCTTGAATTTGTTGAACTTTTGAAAAGGTCTCTCAGTTTAATAACTTAAAATATAGAGTACGATTGGAGGTTTGGAACAGTGGAGCAGAATATTCCAGAAATCTACTCAGTTACATATCTGATACATAGGGACAGTTAATTGTTTCTCCACAAAGCAACATTCATTAACTTAGATTTGGATTGGATTATCGAAATTATTCCAACTACGCCTTTTAAAGCCTTAGTATTTTAGAATCTTAGCCATATTTAGAGATATGCAGCAACTTGTGTAAGCGGCGATCTTCTCAACCTTGCCCAAAAATCTGTTCATTATGTTTTTTCTCCACTCATCATCTGCCTAGCCTTTTCCTAACTATGTTGGGGTCGGCTGAGTACCAGTATTTTACATGGCGCAACTTCCTATCTGACCTCCACAACCCAGTTAGTACTGGGTACGATACCCTTTAGTAAGACTGGTTGTCAGATTTTCGAGCCACTGACTACCTATAACGACTAACGTCACCTCCAATTTGTTTGACACTGACCACAGAAATTGGATCCAACTCAAGAACCACCAGTCCTTCTGCTAACCTCTATACAGCAAACCCTCAACTGCATTCGCGACGAAGAATTACTATTCATATTCCATCCACCGGCCGGGCGCGGTTAGGTGTAAATACTGACAACTCGACTTGGCACCAACTGACTGCAGTTTGCTTTAAATCTTTCTATTGTTGCTTCAACTTCGAATATTTTCTATTATAAAGTTGGAAGTCGAAGTTATGGTGTTGTAAGTTGCTTCTTTTGGAGGAGGAGAAAATAGCTAGAAGGAGATTTTGAACTCTAAAGGACAAACTGGAATAAAAGTGCAGACGACGCGCTATGAGTTAGTTAAATTTACCAAGAAGAAGGTTTTCATCTGTAGTTTTGTATATTATTACCTTAGCTAAGGCGATCAAAGACAAATAAATCAGTACTTTTTTGTACTAAAAAAGTGATGGATATTAATGTTGATGGATGGAGACGGAGAGGGAGGCCAAAGAAAAGAAGGATGGATTGTGTGAGGAATGATATGAAAGAGAAAGGGGTAAATGACTGCGTGACTTCTGACAGGTGAGAACGGAAGAAGAAAACGTGTTGCGCCGACCCCAAGCAGAATGGGACAAGGCCAGGAAGATGATGATGACTCTACTGCAATTTGTAAACCGTTGTAGCAGTGACCGACTGTAAATGTTAAGAAGAATGTCCACCGGTAGACTTCTGGTAAAAATTTAGGGAGTGGAGTACAAGATGAACCCATCACCTCGCTAGCCTTTTCCGAACTTAGCTGGGACGGCTAGTCTAACCGACTGCAGCCAGTATTTTACATGGAGAAAATGCATATCTGACGTATACGATGACGTCAACGACTCAATTATACAATATCCGCAGGGGTAAGGCCGACCGACTGCTCTTCGATATTGGAAATCGATAGAACTTAAATGGAGTTGCAGGACACCTAGCAAGGCGCGGTGATGGCAAGTGGAGTAAAGCCGTGACCGAGTGGCGTCCAAGGACTGGAAAGAGAAGTGTTGGTCGTCTGAGCGAGATGGACAGACGACATTGTTCTATCACGGGAATATCCTGGATGAAGCTGGCACAAGAACGTGGAACTTGGCACAAGTACAGAAAGGCCAATACCTGGCAGTGGGTGAAGTCGGGCTGTCGATGATGAAGACTGACTGCTTATAAGGTGTCAATTGATGTTTAAAAGAACAGCGTAAAGTCAAGGTCAAACTTTCAAGATATTACACATAAACACCCCACGATTCCACACACTAAAGCCCTCCAAACATCTCATTTTGCAAACGATTTCAATTCAAGCCGCTATAATTTATGTATGTACACGTTTCCAGACAAACAGTCTTGGTATAAGAGAGATAGATCCAGAAGACCAGCTCCATACAGGTCTTCGCACATTACACAGACTCAACCCCGACATTTATATTGAAAATTCTACCGTAAGAGCCCCGACATAAAGATCATATTTCAATGCTTTATTGTGAGTTGAGTCGGCGAGTCTTTTTTTTTTTTTTTTTTTTTTTTTTAGGATGGGAAATCATCAAATGACCCCCCCCGCTCTGGGCGGAGCGGAAGGGAGTGTCAGACTTGTACTGACTAAAACCCATCCATGTTCCTTCTTTGCCCTTTGTGTTCCAGGGCCGCGGTATCTCTTTCGAACAGTCCCGCAGCCCTGGCAGGCATCGGCCCGTGCGGACCCCTGCGTGGTTGCTGACATCTCTTTGAGGCGCGCGTGGAACACGAACGCGCCGTCGACACGGCCTGTCGTCATAAGACGGCCGGACGGCGAGCTAGCCCATAACTCGCCGTCCACAGGCCCGCGCCTACGGTGGCCGGGGGCCACCACGTGACCCCCGACGCCCAGGGCGTCTCCCGCGGCGGCTGGGACGTGAGGCTCTTTCCCTCTCACGTTCCGCCACCTCCTTCACTAGCATGACTGCTTCGCAGAAGGAGGTGACGGCTTCCCATTCCCTCTCGCTCCGGACCATGGCTTGAACCAGGGCCGGGCGCGAGAGGTCGCCGCCGCCAATCGCCTCTACGAGGACACGGCGCTGCTCCGCCCAAGCAGGGCAGGCCTCCACAGTGTGCTGCACCGTGTCCTCCGGACGATCCTCACAATGGAAACACCCGGGCGTTTCCTCCCGCCCGATTCGGTGCAGGAACCTCCCGAAACAACCGTGTCCGGTGAGGACCTGCGTCAGGCGGAAGGTGAGGGCGCCGTGGCGCCTCTCTAGCCACTCCTCAAAGAGGGGACTTATCGCCACGATGGTGGCGTGCCCTGCACGGGGTTGCGACAGTCGCTCTCTCCATGTCACCATGAGATCGCTCCGGAGGTCTGTCCGCTGAGCGGCGATTTGCCGCGGCAGCGGAGTTTCCCCCCGACGTAGTGCCTCCGCGCGCCATTCGTGAAGGCGCGCGAGGACTATCGCCTCCAGATCCCATGGCGGCAATCCGGCAAGGAGGCTAGCCGCCTCACCGGAGATCGTGCGGTACCCCCGGACTAGCCTTAGGGCTATCCCCTTTTGGGGCGCGTTCAGGTAGCGGGCGGCTTGCCGCCTCAGAGAACGCGCCCACACCGGGGCCCCGTAAAGGGCCATGGACCGCACGACCCCCGCGTAGAGCCTCCGGCAGGAGGCGTTTGGACCCCCCAGGTTGGGCAGGAGCCGCTTGAAGGCAGCACCGGTCCGTTCCAGTTTGGGGGCCAAACGTCGGAAATGCTCCACGAAGTTCCACCGGCTGTCGAGGACGAGTCCCAGGTACTTCAGCGTCGACCTGACGCCGATGGAAACCCCTCCCGCCGTCAGTAGGGATCCCGACGGTGGCGCATTCCGAGGCCCATGAAAACACATGGCCTCGGACTTGTGCAATGCCACCTCGAGACCCAATTGCCGGATCCTCTCCACGACTATCGCAACCCCGCGTGTCATGTTTTCGGCCGCCGCCTCGTGCGACCCCCCTTGTGCCAGTACCAGCGTGTCGTCAGCGTAGCAGACTACGCTGACGCCGCTAGGGAGGTCGGCGCGCAGCACCCAGTCGTAACCGATGTTCCACAAGGCCGGCCCCAGAACCGATCCTTGTGGAACACCACACGACATCTCTCGCCGGTTCCATTCTCCGCTCTGACCGGGGTAGATGACGGCCCTATCCGTCAGGTAGTCCCCGACCACACGACGAAGGTAGGTCGGCACCCGGTGATACCGGAGTGCCTCCCCAATGCAGCTCCAGGGCATGGAGTTGAAGGCGTTGGCGATGTCAAGAGACACCGCCAATACGACCCCGCCCCGGGAAATCGCATCCCCCGTCGTGAGGGCTCTCACGCGCATGATGGCGTCCACCGTCGAGCGCCCCTTGCGGAAACCAAACTGGTGTTCCGCAAGATCCGGCCCCATCCCCGCGAGGTGCCCGGCGAGGCGGTTAGCAATAACTCTTTCAAAGAGCTTGCCCACCTCGTCGAGCAACACGATGGGCCGGTATGCGGACGGAGAGTCCGCAGGGCGCCCTGGCTTCCGGATGAGGACCAGCTTCCCCGTCTTCCAACGAAGCGGGAACTGGCCTCTCTCCAAGCATGCGCTTAGGAGCCCTTCCAGTCGAGGCCCGAGAGCCTCAGAGGCCAGGACCCAGGCTTTGCCAGGCAAGCCATCGGGTCCCGGGGCGGTATTTCTGGCCTTCAGCCTGCGTACCGCCACTCTCAGGTCTACCCCAGTCACCTCCGGAACGTCGTCATCGGTGTGGTCCGCTTCCGGCACCGCAAGCGGCGGCGGAGCCATAGGCGGGGGAGGATGCCTCCCTCGCGAAGGGAACAGAGCGCTCACCACGTCCTCCACGAGCTCAGGCCGGAGACTCTGCGTCAGCGGGGGGGCCCGGGTGCGGAGTTTGTCCCGCACCATCTTGTAAGGGCGCCCCCACGGATCTCCGTTCAGAGACTCCAGCATCTCCTCGCGGGCCAGGTTCTTGGCCCGCCGGACAGCCTCCTGGAGGGCGGTCTTCGCCGCTCTGTACCCCTCGTAAAGCTCCGCCTCAATGGCTGCCGCATCCGGAGGGCGGATGCGGAGCCTGCGATGCCTGGTGTACCGGTGCCGCGCGGCAACGCACGCCTCACGCAGAGACGTCAGCTCTCGCGACCACCAGTACACCTGACGTCGGGCGCTTCCTGGCCGAACTCGGGGCATTGCCACGTCGCAAATCTCGGACATGGCCTCCTGGAACCAACCCGCCTCGTTGTTGATGTCGGCAGGCCTGGCTGGTGATGACACCCAGGCCTGCACGATCGAGGCTTCCAGGAGGAGCTCCCGGTCCAGCTGCTTCAGCGCCCATCGCGGACCACTCGGGGCCTGTAGGACCGGCGCGCTTGAGGTCTGGGTGGAGACGTCGAACCGGATGTACCGGTGGTCGGAATAGGTCTCCACCCCCTCCATGACGCGCCAGTCAACGACACGCGGCGACAGAGCGGGGCTAGCGAACGATATGTCCACCACCGACTCGCCCCGCATCCGCACGCACGTGGGGACAGAACCCCGATTTAGGACGACCAGGCCTGTCTCTAGAGCCCAGTCCTCCACCATTCTACCCCGCACATCCGTGTAACGAGAACCCCAAGCCAAGTTCTTGGCATTGAAGTCCCCGAGCACAAGTACGGGGAGAGAATGGCTCCCGATGACGGCACTCAACTCCCTGAGGGAGTTGAGGAACTCGGCGAGAGTTCGGTTCGGGGAGAAGTAGACTCCCACTACAACTATCTCCCCGAAACGTGCTGCTACGCACCCCTGACCCTTCCTGACACTCTCAAGGGTCGGGGTACCGGCGGCGGCCGACGCAATTATGGTCACTGAGCCGCTAAGGTCCTCCACCCAGTCATCCCTGGGCGGGACAAAGTACGGCTCAGCGACCACGGCGATGTTAATCGACCACTGCGCCATGCTCTGGATCAACAGATCCTGAGCGCAGGCGCAGTGGTTGATATTCGCCTGGAGAAGGCGTAATGGGGCCGTTACTGGCACTCCATTTCAGCCCCCTCCCGGGCCTCCTGCGAGGGCCCCGCTGCAGTAGTTGCAGCAGTAGCGGCAGCGGCGGCGACAGTGGCGGCGGCTGCGGCGGTGGCGACGACGGTGGGGGTTTTGGAGGTGGTTACGGAGGGCCTTCCGTTGCCCCTGGCCTTGGTGGGTGTACCGCAGGCCTTGCTCCCTGCCCGGTGATCGGCCGGCTTGCCAGATGCCGCACATGCGGCGCAGTGCGGCGCGGCGGAGCAAGCCGCAGCCATGTGACCGGGCTGGCCGCAGCGGAAGCATAGGCCACTGCGGTCCACCTCCGAGGTGCACCGAACCGACACGTGGTTCCCCACATGGCAGCGGAAGCACCTCAGAGGTCTGGGTTCAAGCAGCTTAACCTGCGCCGAAACCCAGCCCACCAAGAGCCTTCGGCCCTCCAAAATGGCTTTCGCCGCCGTCACAGGGCAGCTTACCGTTACGGTTCGCATGCCTGACAGGTCCGGACGTAAGGTGCCTGCCTTGACCTGCTCAGCAGGGCACCCACCGGTCCTGGTGACGGCGGCCACCACCTCCTCCTCGGTCACCGAGTCGTCCAGACCCAGGATGCGCAGGTCTGCGCATTTGACGGGCCTGGACACTCGGGCCTCGTCCGCATTTAGGGACGCTCTAAGCTTTTCAGCTAGAGCGTCCGCGGACGAGCCACGGGTTTCGCCGGGGAACTCCAGCACTCGAGCCCCTGTCGCGGTGACTCTGAGGCGGAGGCCCCCGGTGATCCCGAGCTCCCCCAGATCCACCGTCGCCCTCGCCTTAGCGAGCACGTCGCGGTATCTCACGCCCCTTTTTTCCGCGTCCGGCTGTAGTGTAATCACTACAGCTGCGGTCTTCGGGGCGCTGAGCCTAGCCGCGACGCTCCGCTCCTTTTGTCGGCGCTTCCGCTCCAGCTTCCGGGCTTTTTTGGCCGCCTTCCGCTCCCTTGTCCTTTCTCCAGCCACCTGCCATCCGCTCTCGGCCGCGGAAGGCTTAGGGGGCGGGGGGGGCGGTGGTGGCGGCTGTCTCGCGGGTGGCGCTGGCACAGTCGCCACCTTGCCCTTCTTTTGCGCCGCCGCCTTGCCCTGCCTCAGGGCCGCCGCCTTCTTGGCCGGAGCCGGTTTCGCCGGAGCCGGCCCTTCGGGGGCCGACGCAACCCTGCCGGAGGGCCGGCCAGCCAGCCCCGGTGCGGAGGCCGCAGCAGCCGCATATGTGGCCGCCCTCGGTCCCGGGGGCGCCCTGTTTGCCGCCAGGGGGGGGCGCAGTACAATGCCCTCCAGGACGGAGAACCGCGCCTGGAAGGCAGCCAGCTCCTGCCGAACCAGGTTCAAGACCTGGTTCTCAACCGGCACGGGCCGGCTTAGTTGCTGCTGGCCCCCATTTTGGGGCGCGGACTCGCGCAGACCGGCCAAGTCTGCTCGGAGCTTACGGTTCTCCTGTTGGAGAAGCTCTGTGGCGGCCGTCAGGCGAGCGACCTCCGCCCGCAGTTTGGCCACTTCGTCTGACGGGGGCCTCTGGGGATATCTGGCCTCCACTGACGCCACGATGGAGGCGATTGCTGCGGGCATGGCCTTATGCCTGGTGGAGGGCTTCTGTTTGTATGAGACAGCCCTCAGAGCCGCCTCCACCTCCTTCGCGAAACCGGCCTTACGCTCCGCATCGGAGCCGCCGTCTGCGCCAGCCTCGTCGCCAGAGGAGCCCGAACGGGCCACCCCGCGACCGGCCACCCCCGGGTGGCGCCCCTCCTCGGCAAGCCGCACCGACCTCTCAGTGGCAGAGAGGCCGAGTCGGCGAGTCTGTGGTGAATGCTAAGACTTTACAATGCTTGAAAACATTATCATCATAATCATTACATCCGAAAGACGTCTACTGCTGAACATGGGCATCCCTCGCGGATTCGGGTATCAATCGGTCTTGAGCATCCCGCGAATTCAACTTCACAAAGTCAGTGATCCACCTCGTGGGAGGGCTTCCAACCCTGTGCCTTTCGATACGCGATAGCCATTTCCATAACCGTTCGACATCGACAGCCATCGGTTCTGCGAGCAATGTGGACCTGCCCGTTGTCTGTTAAGTTTCCCAATTATTCGTACTATATCGGTTACATTGGTGTTCCTGTGAATATCTTCATTTCTGATTCGATCAAGCACGGAAATTCCATGAACAGACCTCTCCATGGGCACAGAGGTCCTACTTTTTAATATTTTAAATGCGAAAGTTCGTGAGGATGTATGGATGTCTGGATGTTTGTTACTCTTTCACGCAAAAAGTACTGACCGGATTTGGATGAAATTTGGCACACAGATAGTTTATAACTTTTTTTTTTTTTTTTTTTTTAGGATGGGAAATCATCAAATGACCCCCCCCGCTCTGGGCGGAGCGGAAGGGAGTGTCAGACTTGTACTGACTAAAACCCATCCATGTTCCTTCTTTGCCCTTTGTGTTCCAGGGCCGCGGTATCTCTTTCGAACAGTCCCGCAGCCCTGGCAGGCATCGGCCCGTGCGGACCCCTACGTGGTTGCTGACATTTCTTTGAGGCGCGCGTGGAACACGAACGCGCCGTAGATAGTTTATAACCTGGATTAACACATAGGATACTTTTTTATCTCGGTAGTACGATGCCGTGGGACGATTACCGAACTCCACGCGGGCAAAGCCGCGGGCATAAGGTCGTCTAAAATAAATAACAGAAGCGACAGCGCTTGCTCTAGCTGTACGTCAAGCGTGTCTATGTGTGCGTGTGCTGCTCGTTAGGACTTGCACTTCTGTACCTATTACTCTATGGTCCCGTACCGAAAACTAGGAAATTCCACGTCTCTTTGTCCCCACCTCAAATATTCAAGGCACTTCAGTCACTTCTGTTTCAGTATTACTGCATTTCATGTGACCCCTCTCAAAGTTTGCTTAGGTATTAATCATTGGGCTGAATATTCCAGCATTTTCAGTTTACCCGCTTCACTGGTCGCGTGAAAATGAACTTTCTATGCTACACTGCACGGTGGCTGATCAAAAAGAAGTCTAGGCTTTTTGGGATAACTACAAATAGTATTTATTTTTAGGGTACATCAGCCGACAAAAACGGATCCGTTATAAGATCACTTTGTTGTCCATATATCCTGCTGTCAAGACCCTTTTTCTCAGGAACGCGTGGAGGTATCAAGTTGAAATTAATATATAATACTCAAGTCTGCTACCCCTTGAAGCAGTGAAAAAATTAAACTTGTAAGTCAACGCGATCAAAAGATATGACCGTTTATGTCGCATATTTTGCGATGTACTAGGGAATCAAAACCTATAGAGTACTTCCCGTTGACCTAGAATCATGAATATACCAAGAAGCAATGTCTTACAGTACATGTAAAGGAAAAATCTGAAAACCGTAAATATTTAGTTTAATAACAAAATATCTACAAGTTTATACGTTTATACGGAACACTCGG